>JAOTOL010001212.1:57500-375000 GCA_034440575.1 Imbricaverruca yamaguchii
GTTGCCCCAAATTTTGTGTTTAGAATAACACTTAAATCCTTCTCCTGTTGAGTCACTGATAGCACTTGGCTACCCATCAAGTATGGAGCCTTCATATGCTGCTTACCTACATGCATGATTTTGCACTTATCGAAATTAAATTAAATTTGCCATTCTTCGGACCACTTCACAAGTTCGTCTAAGTCTTTTTGCAGCGAGATATGCTAATCTTGACCTTTTATTGCCCTAAAGACCTTCAAATCATCCGCAAATGTCGACACTTTACTGCTTAGGCCACTTTCAATGTTATTTACAAATATAATGAACAGTAGTGCCCCCAGTACTGACCCCTGGGGGTCTCCACTAAGAACATTTGGCCATGATGACTTTGTACCATTTAGCATCACTCTTTGCTGTCTATCTGAAAGCCACAACTCTATCCATTTTAAGATGCTACCTGCAATACCATGGTCCTGAAGCTGTATCATTAACCGTTTATGGGGTACCTTGTCAAAGGCCTTACTAAAGTCAAGGTATGCTACATGAACCTGATTTCCCTGATCAAATTGTTCTGTGGCAAAGTTAAAAAAAGTCCAAGAGATTTGTGGGACACGATCGTCCTTTTCTAAACCCATGTTGGGTATCTTGAATCAATCTGCTACCTTCCAGATAACTAACTATTATATCCTTGATAATTGATTCGAGTACCTTGCAGACTAGAGATGTGAGACTTACTGGCCTATAGTTTTCAGCTTTCCTTCTTTCTCCTTTCTTGAAAATAGGAACTACATTTGCCCTTTTCCAATCAGTTGGAATTTCATTTTGATCTACAAAATATTATACTAAGTGGAAATGCCAGTTCCTTTTCAGTTTCCCGCAACACCCTAGCATAAATTTCGTCAGGTCCTGCTGCCTTGTTTGGCTTTATTTTCCTGATATGATTGTAAACAACATCACTATCAATGAAATCAACATCATTTATCAGATCACATGTCGCTGAACTATGGTGTACGGTCGGCAGATTGGTCATATCTTCCAATGTAAACACTGATTTGAACTGCTTGCTCAGCTCCTCAACCATCTCACTATCCTCACCCAATGTAGTCCCGTTTACTTCCAGTGGACCAATTGTGCTAGCAACTTTACTTAGCTTGTAGAAACTAAAGAACTTTTTACTGTCCCTATTACAGTTTCTGGCTAAATCCAGTTCTTTTGCTCGCTTTGCTGCTCTGGTTTTTTGCTTCACAGTGTCTCTAGCTTTTCGATACGCCTTTAGATTAATGACATTTGATGCTTCTTTAAAAACTCTAAATGCAGTTGTCTTAGCCTTAATTGCTTTTATCAAGTCTGGTGTAAGCCATGGTGGCTTTCCTACCCTTCTTTTGCGTATTTGCTTTTGGGGGACATGTCTAATCTGAATTTCCTTCAAGTAAGATTTGAACTTTTCCCACATTTCACAGGCATTTAAATTGGAGAGTTCTTCTTCCCATCTGATGGCACTTAAAGCCGCTCTCATGCAGTCAAAGTCTGCTCTGTTGAAATTTGGAACCTTTACCAAATTATCCTTCATAATTTCCCCTACATGTGCCTTGAATCTAACTATGTTATAGTTACTTCTTCCCAGAGTTTCTCCTACAGTCAAGTCTTGAACCAAGTCACATAAATCCGAGAATACAAGATCCAAGAATGAGCAATGCCTGGTAGGTTCCGATACAAACTGGTATAAGAACAGGTCCTCTTGAAGGCATTTCCTAAACATTTTGCATGATGGGGAGCCAACGCCGGTATTTTCAAAACCTTTTAGATTAAAGTCACCAAGAATAAGGCACTTCCTCTTAAAGTTTCTACTGATTTCCTCACAAATCAACTTGTCAAGCTCCAGTTGCTGAGAATATGGCAGGGTTCCTGATCGGTAGAAAGCTCCTATCCTCAGTATATTGCTGTTGCCTTTTCCCACAGTGTCATCAAGTCAAATGGACTCCACAGACACATCTTTATCCCCACTTGATACTTTTTGAGAACTGAATAAGCTACTCATATAGAGCATTACACCACCCCCTTTCATTGCTGGACCCCTATTGCACGAAAACACATTGTATCCCTGGATCTCATAGTCCTGCAAGTTATCTCCAAAATACCCTTCACTGACCCATGCCTCCGTAATGCATACAAAATTTGGTTCCTCCTTAGCAACATAACACTTGAACTCATCAAATTTGGACCGGATACTCTGAGCATTAAACATCATACACTTAACAAATCCTCCATAACCACCTTTGGCTTTTTCATACTGAGTTCTTTTATCACTAGATGAACTATCACTTTGTCTCCTTGAACTACTGCTGTCCCTATTTGCTGACTTTGAGGTTCTATTACCTTGGCTGACACTATTTGAATATTCCTGAGTTGGCAATGCAATTTCATCCCTCCCCACCCCATTTCCTAGTTTCCCTGAAGGACATGCTCGTATACTTTGCCTAACACATGGACCCCCTTTTCAGAGAAGTGCAGGCCATCCCTCTGATAGAGGTCCCACGATGCATAAAACCTGCACCACTCGTCTACAAAGTGAAACTTAGCTCATGGCAGAGCTTACCTACCCTGGCGTTGGCTGCCAGTGCCCTAGACCTTCACTCAGGGGAGGCCCTAGCCCTAGGCAAAATTGCTGTTACAATGACTCTATTGTTTCCCTCCAAGGTGGCCAGAAGGGCCCTGTAGTCCCGAAGAAGCTCCTCACTCCTAGCAGGACCTATGTTATTTACCACTACGTGCACTATAACTGTACTAAACTGGTGATCACTGGTGACCTGTGCCACCACTGGTACTAGGTCCTTCACCTTGGCACCAGGCCTGGTGATGCACCTCCTGTCCCTCATACCTTTACAGAATACCCGATCTAAATGTCGCACAGGAATGTCGCCTACGACCAGCACTGACTCCTTACTTCTTCTATCCTGGGGGCAGTCCTCCAATGCCTGGAACCTATTCGATGCTAAAATGTTGGGTGAAGAAAGGAAAAATCTAAGTTGACAGCTAAGTGAGACAGTTAGGACTCAGGCAGCTAAGTTGACACACCAGGACTACTTTTTATCGCATCGGTTAGGTTTTCCTCATCAAGTGATGAAGTAGTTCGGTTTCCTTATTGCTATCATTAAAAGATGAAATATACCTTCGATATGCGTTTTAGACATGACCTAAACATTTCGATGACCTGCAACTTGTGACCCTTGGGATCTAGAACAGCGGAAATCACAGAATCGTTATCTGGGCTATCGATAGCCATGTGAATACATTTTGGTAAAAATTATAAGGGGATTGATGAGCATGCTTTGATGATTTTCATTGAATCTTCCATATATGCATTTGCATTTGTTCCTCATTTCTGTTCTGAGATAGTTAGCTTACTTCTTGTTTTTAGGTAAGCTTGTTTAAAGTACTATCATCTTGATATATTTCTAACAGCAAGCAAATCCAAATCCTTCGCAGGAAGATGAAGACATTAAAGCTTGAACATACTCTAAAGAACATTGGTGAAATGTCTGGGTTTAATACAACGAGGAATGTCTCTTAAGTGCTCCTGGGTTTTAGACATTGCGCGAGACGAATTGTACGACCCTCAATATACCAGGAGGTGCTGAGTTTACATAAAAAGTAACGTGAGGGATTATGCCATATTACTATATTACTCAACGTTTCGACCAGGGGCCATAGTCAGGAGTGTTGTCATTGTCACTCCTGACGATGGCCCCTGGCCGAAACGTTGAGTAATATAGTAATATAGCATAATCCCTCACGTTAATTTTTATGTAAACTCAGCACATCCTGGAATATTTAGGGTCGTACATTTCGTCTCACGCAATGAAATTTCTGGGGCTCGATACACCTATGGTATATTATCTCCCCATCAGATGCACTGCAACACCGCTCCCCAATGTACCAAAGCTTAATGATTTTAGTCCACCGTGGCCAAACAAATGCGCATTAGTGCTCAGTCACAGCTAAGTAGTGCGCAGTAAAAAGTAAGTGCTCAGTCACAGACAAAGGTCAGTAATAGCTCAGTCACAAACAAAGGTCAGTAAGTGCCCAGTCACAGACAAAGGTCAGTAAGTGCCCAGTCACAGACAAACGTCAGCTAACGCTCAGTTACAGACAGAGGTCAGTAAGTGCCCAGTCACAGACAAACGTCAGCTAACGCTCAGTTACAGACAGAGGTCAGTAAGTGCTCAGTCACAGACAAAGGTCAGCAATCGTTCAGTTATAGACAAAGGTCAGTAAGTGCCCACTCACAGACAAAGGCCAGTAACCGCTCAGTCACAGACAAAGGTCAGCAATCGCTCAGTCACAGACAAACATCAGGTAGCGCTCAGTCACAAACAAAGGCGAGCTCGTGGTGTACCAAAGTGCCATAGTCTGGAGCCTGGTGTCTTAGCCTGCTCAGAATTGGAAGGGGGAGGGGTCATTTTACACCCGCCAGCCCCTCAGGTTTTCCGGGGCAGTGAACAAAACGCGGCGCGGGGCAGTGCGCCGAAATTTGACATACAATTTCCCCCATCAATCTAGCATGTTGTGTGAAGATTTTCATGTCAGGTCATCTACAGTCAACAAGTTAGTTATGTCAAGAGATGTCACCTCCGAAAAAGCTCCACCAGTCGTCACGCTTTAACAGTAAATGATATTTCAATGACACTTTCAGCTTTTGCTAATATTTAGGTATGCAACACAACGCACCAGAGTAGTAGTGTTATAAGTTTTCTTCTTTGATGACTTAGCCGGTGTGCATATTTACTAAGCATGGCTAAAATGTACGATTTGGGCTAAAGTAAGCACTTTTATCAGAGAAAGTTGATAGAAACAACGTTTCTCGGTCTGCTATACGCTCTAGGAACTTAGTCATTAAAGAAAATAGGGGCCTAAAAAGTGTAGCCTTTAAACTAATCAAATTTCGATTTTTGGCTGGGCAAAACTGTAGGGCATGGGTCGATTTCGCCTTAACCAACCAATCGATTTCGCCTTTTGACCAATCATCTGCATTGGTCTTCATAGAATCCCAGTACGTGCAGGTACAACAGATGACGTGAGACAATATGAATACCTCATTGAGATATCCTTCCTCAACCTGCTGCCGCTTGAAGATGTCTTCAGCAGAGCTTTCGCCCGGTAGCGCAGATAGTTGCTTTTCAGAGTGGCCTGCACCTCGCCGTTGCAAAAGCAGTACAGCATGGACATGGTGAAACCCTGGACACGAAACGATACCGAGCATCAGGAAAACCATACCGAACATCAGGGAAACCATACCTAACATCAGGAAAACCATACCGAACATCAGGGAAACCATACCTAACATCAGGAAAACTGTATCAAATATCGGGGAAACGACGCCGAACATCAGGGAAGTCACACCAAACATCAGGAAAATCATACGTATCATTGACAGAGCATCGAACAGCAGGGAAACCATACAAAACATCACGGAAACCACACCGAACAGCGGGGAAGCCACACCGATTATGCATTATGCATTAGGGAAATCATGCAGAGCACCAGGGAAGCCATATAGAACAGCAGGGAAGCGATACAAAACATCAAGAAAACCACACCGAACATGAGGGAAAACATACCGAACAATGGGGAAACCATACTGAGCATAAGGGGAACCATGCCATTCATCAGGCATATGTTGAAGCCGACACCTGATTGTGGAACTCGGAATCGATATCGAATTGTATTTCTCGCCAATAGCAGGTAGCACTCAATATGACAAAACGTTTATAAACAAACACTGTTCGCTGCCTTTTTGACGTGCTTTATTGTTAGTGATTTCTGGTGCCTGTTTTGCATATTTCGATGTTGACCCAGATGCGCCCACTTTTCCTACATTTGAACAAATACAGTACGAATAACCCCCGTGACCGTTATGCGAATGAGGCTTGAATGCGGCCAGTTACCCCGCTTACATGAGCAGGTCGGCCGTAAACCAACATTTCCGATCCCGTCGATTCGCAAAAGTTCGGATCGCGCACAGCGACAGTCGCACATACATACATACACAGCGACAGTCGCACATACACACATACACAGCGACAGTCGCACATACACACATACATAGCGACAGCCGTACATACATACATAGCGACAGTTGACGTTGGGTGTCAACGGAAATGGCCGGCTGGGTTCTCCAGTGTACGCGATGGTGTCGGCCTGGCCTATTCTGACCTGGCCTGGACCAGACGGTGAACTAATCAACGCTCCTCCCAGCCTTCCACGGGGCGGCGATCCAACAGAACGGTGGGCAGTGTGGGAGGGGAAAAGGCCTTCACAGAACCCTCTCCCTGAACCGTACATCAGTTCTGCCGTGATTCACCACGGGCGAAAAAGCGTTGGATCGATACTGATCCTGTGGGATTCCTGGCGATTGAAGGAGCTTTGAAATCATCCAAATCCGCGGTGATGCTGGCCGCGCTCACTAAAAGTGCAATAACTCGCTGGGCCAAGAGCCAAGCCAGGGCGATGTGTCAAGTTTCTGCATCAACCTGATGTGCGGCTGAGCACCTGAGCGCCTGTGCGCCTGTACGCCTGATCCTTGTCTTTGCATGGATAAATGTCCATAGTCTTTCGCTGGACCGGCGGGCGCGGACTACATATTACTGTGTATTCATATTTTTGGATGTTCTAAGAATATTAATGTCACGTTTGTATTCCTGCACCGATTGCATTCATGTCGAAAAGGACAAACAACATATTGTTTGGCCTTTCCTACATACCATGTCCCTTGTTCCTAGTCTCCCGGCTTACCCTTATCCCACACCTCGCAATCTCGTACTACTACAAAGCCCTCCCAAAATATATGCAGTTTCACTCTGCCCCTTCGTCGACGCCAAATAATTTATTCGCGATGACATTTAATGTTGCATTTCGTCGAGCACGCTTGAATTCCGCCACCACATGAATTCCTCCAGAGAACTTGTCATAAGAAATAGCTTCGCAGCTTAATTAAAGTAACACATTAGGCGTCAGACGCAATGTTAATGCGGGCTTCGGGGACTTCCCATTAAAGAAAGAAAGCAGGTAGGTTCCTGATGCCATTCAAGAACTTTGAAATATCCGTCCACGACAAGCGCGCTCGGATACTGGGTGTGCGCGAAGAACATAATTACAATTTATGGGACTTCGATGTGTCCAATGTGTCCAAACAATAAGATTCGAAGTGAATTTATTAATATTAGCCTCCCTACAGATGTTAAATTCATTGCTACTTACACCGATATATTGCACATATTGTAATTTTACGTATTGTCTTCTGGAACTATATTCGTCCAACATGTGCGGTGTGCCGCCTGCGGCGTCGGCCCGCAGCCCGCCGCCGACCGGCCTCCACTGACGTGGCTAGGCGCGGCACCATTCCCAGAACGTTTATCGGCCCCAACGTCAAAATCGCAGGCAGATTTTCATATTTGAAACGACAGGCGATGCTTTTGGTATTATTTCCGACACCATTGGAGTTGAGGCCGACGTGTCACCACGATATTGTTTTAGAGTATCACGCATAAGGGGGCGGAATGGAAAGAATGCATCTAGAACCGTGAATTTCCCCTATGTAATTATGACGTGGTAGATCCGATGTTGCTTGGTATTGATCAAGGCTAAAACTTTCTTTATGCCGTTCCGCCGCTCGGCGGCCCAACCGCTCGGCGGCCTCTGGGAAGCAAATTTCGGCGCTTGACGCGATTTGATTCATGCCAGAACATCAGTAATATCTGAAAGCTTCATGCCAAAATGAGAAAAATGGCAAGATTAGCTAGTTATAAAAATAGCGGTAGGTATGAGAAGGCAGCTAATTTTATTCAGGTTTACTCTAGACCATTGGCAGTTAATTCGCTACATGTAGAACATCTGATATGAAATTGAAATTGAAATACCGTGGTAATCCTGTGTGTGATAATCCTAACAATGGGACACAAATTCTGGAATTCAGTGCAAAAATAACAGTGCCTAAAATTGCGTGGAGTCTATTTAAGATGATATCAAAAAGTACCATGTTAAATTTTCGTCCAGTTAAGAATATTAGAAATTATGAGCACATTACACGGAAGCTGTATGACGCATCATATTACAGGAGGTTGAAGGGCCAATTGCTCCCATTTCAATTTGAGGGCAAACTGACGGAGTGTGATGATTTGATAATATAACCAACTATACTTCCCAAGAGAGCTTTGAATGTTGTTCAAATATGACCATGGACACTTACTTGCACCTCCTGTAGAAACCAAAATATGGCATTAAGCATAGCAGACTTACTCTTGTGTTCCTTCACAAACCTACTACCAAATAGGCGCCACCAGTAGTATGTTTGCATGTGACGCCAAACGACTTCTGCCGTTTGCTACCAGCTCTCAGACTCCAGTTGGAGCTTACTCTGTTTTCGTTTCCATTTTTGATAAAAGGGATAAAACTTTGGATAAATGTTTCCATTTCCGTTATGCTATAAGCTAGGTCGCTTATGTGTATCCACACACGCACACACGCACACACGCACACACGCACACACGCACACACGCACGCACGCACGCACGCACGCACGCACGCACGCACGCACGCACGCACGCACGCACGCACACACACACACACACACACACACATATATATATATATATATATATATCGGCCGGCATCCAATGAATTGTGGAGTTGGATTATTCCAACATCTGCCTATGTAGTCAGCTTCACAGCGTTAACTTTGGAAAACGGTGCTTTGGAAATACGCTCATTGTGTATGTCACGGAGCATCGATATATCGCTATGGCCGTTACCTGCGTTGATATTAGTACGGCGGTGACATAGGCGATCACGTGTTGCATGACTCCGCCGGTGGGCGTTTCGATCACCAAGAAGTTGGTGAGTCCAAGCAGCGGCAGCAGCACCAGTAGCGCCTTGGTCGCCTTCTTGTACTGCTGGGTCTCGGCTGAGTTGGTGGAGCGCAGCTTGGTGATCAGCACCTGCACGCGAACGGGAGGTGGTCGGCGTATGGGCGCGCGTGGGAGCGAGCAGCGATCAGCATCTGTTGTAGCGGATCAGTCAGTGATTGGCATCCTGATGCACGCACGAAATGGCGCCACACACGTCGCACGTGATTTGGCCCGTGCGACACAACACCAACATGCTGTACATCTCGACCTCTCACGGCACGATCCCTGACACAACACCAACATGCTGTACATCTCGACCTTTCACGACACAATCTCTGACACAACACCAACATGCTGTACATCTCGACCTCTCACGACACGATCCCTCGAATCCTCCACTTCGCTTGGCTCTTCGCTACACATGGCACGCCATCGACCAGATGCTGGGTCGCTGTTGTTTGGCTTGTCTCCACATCAGTCGGGGTTCTGCCGTCTTCGCCGGTCGCTCTCCACTCTGCTAGAAGTGAATTCCTGGGCACCGGACTGGGTCGATGCACAGACATGCTGTATGTACCTGTTTTATGCTTGTGAATAATTTTCCATATTGCATAGTTACATTTGTCAGTGACGCACACGGGATAAAGGGAAGGAGGGCAAAGGGGGCAATTTCTCCTCGTTCCTGAAAGGTGGTTGAACAATCGCGTCAAGGCAGCAAAATTTGCGCTGGGTTCTCAAAATCACCATCGGTGTCCCCAAAAGCTCACATCAAGGTCATAATAGAAAATCGGTGCCCAGAAAACACGCACCGGGACCACCCAAGCTGGCAATGAGCTCCAATATTCATGTCAGATTCCAAAGGAATTCGCGTGTAGCCCCGGATAAACACATCAGAACCCAGAAAACTCAGTCGGGGCCCGATAAATCGTGCCTGGGCCCATCAAAATCATGATGTGCTCAACAAATCCAATCGAAGCCACAAAAGCTTCACGTCCGAGGGCGAAAAAGCGCAACTGGGCACTAAAGGCACACTAGCAGACTGAAAGCGTACTAGGCACTTCAAAACATGACGTGTCCTTAAAAACGGCAGGGCTTTACAATATGTTCCGGGTCCCTAACCAACACGTTGAAAGCCATCAGAAATACCAGACGTCTCAAAGGGTATCTGGATCCTCAAATCAGACCACGTTGCAAAGATGATGAGTAGTTAAAAAAAAACAGGCTGTGGTCCACAAAAAGTGGCGTAATCCCAGTATTGTGCCAAAGGGGAAAAGTGGGAAAATCGCCCCTCTAATAGGTGGTAGATGCCAAAGACACACAGGGGCTCATAAATATTCGCCGGAGGACCGAAAAATCACACTGAGGCCTGGAAAAATAACGCTGTGACCCAAACATCTCACCGGGTTCCAAAAAAGAACGGGGAAACCGAAACTTTAGCAGGGACACCAAAAAAAATAAGTTCGAGCCTGTAAAATCGCTTTGGAGGCCAAGAATGTGGGCCAGAGTTGCCAAAATATCGCATGCGGCCCCAAAAAGACGTTCGCTCCCAAAAATCGAGCCTGGCCCGGACTAATTTTCGGTGTCCCTACTTAATTTCGGTATCCCTGCTTAATAAGAGAGGTTCCAGAAAAAACAACCTTGGAAAAGAGAAGTTGTTGAAATCCGGAGACATAGGAACGATGGTGGTAGGCTTGGCCTCTCCACAGGGAAGTTAAACTGTCACTAAATATTCTACTAATAATAGGACCCTTTCAACAAAAAACGATCAAAGTCCGGGTGCCTTTTTCAAAATGGGATTGAGCACTCCAAATAGAGTGGGCCACATCCAAATCCGTTTGTACGCCCTGTCAATCAAATCCAAGGTTCGCAATTGGTCAAAATCAGCGTGAGGTGAATGGAGATGTAGCCTGCTACCAAAAGGCCGCCACGGTCTTCAGGGGCGGTTGTGTAATGGTTATATGTCATTTTCTGCTTAAAATATATTGGTCCACATGTGTGCCAAATTTAGTTGAAGCTTATGCTCCCAAACTATATTATGAAGACGGATTATGACTGTAATAAACTCGTTGCAGTGTGCATTGTATGACTTTAGCTCAATACATTTCAAAGTCAAACGAGGTCGAGATCGGCTGGCATACCGCACCGTCGAGTCGACAAAACCTTTGCGACCTTAACGCTCGGCGGCTGAGCTGTCGGCCAGTCGACTTTGCACTTCACAGATCCGTTTATCAACGAAATGCGAAAAATCAGTTCATATGGGATGCGAATCAGTTATTTTTTTACATGGTCACAAAAACTGATTACAATATACATACTTAAGAGATATCGAAAAACAGGATGGGTGGGTGAATTCCTCCCCTCAATCCATCCGGTGTGCATGTCAAATAAGGCGCATGCTCCTGTTCATCACTTTCTGAGCGCCCTGCACTGCCAGTTGCAGCATCTGCCTCGCATGTCCGAAGTCAAGTGGGAGCTCCACTTGCGCAGTCTCGATCACGCCCTGCAACTGAAATTGCTGCTGCTGTTGAGACTAGTTGTGTCTGGATGATCAACCATTCGATGGGCAATTACGCGTCGCCTCGCTACCTCTCTGCTCCGTCCGATCGCGCTGGAGAACCTCGTCGACGGCCCGAGCCGACGCCGTCAATGTCATCTCATCAGCAGTGGGCTCTGCCGGCCGGTATTGACGAGGCTGCGCCCACCCGATAGACATTAAACGGCATCAAAGGACGGCACCAGATCTGCCCCATATGTGCTATCACCAAACAATTTGCACTGATGGCCGAATGCTCTATGAAGGCTGAGCTGCAATATAAAAAGATCAGTTCATGGCTTACACTACACGGGTAATTGCACACCGCGGGCAGCCGCGGCTGATGAACAGACGTGCGCGCCACGGCCGCATCGCTGCTGTGACGATGCGCGTGCCACGGCCGCATCGCTGCTGTGACGATGCGCGTGCCACGGCCGCATCGCTGCTGTAACGATGCGCGTGCCACGGCCGCATCGCTGCTGTAACGATACGCGTGCCACGGCCGCATCGCTGCTGTGACGATGCGCGTGCCACGGCCGCATCGCTGCTGTAACGATACGCGTGCCACGGCCGCATCGCTGCTGTGACGATGCGCGTGCCACGGCCGCATCGCTGCTATGACGATGCGCGTGCCTCGGCCGCATCGCTGCTGTGACGATGCGCGTGCCACGGCCGCATCGCTGCTGTAACGATGCGCGTGCCTCGGCCGCATCGCTGCTGTAACGATGCGCGTGCCACGGCCGCATCGCTGATGTGACGATGCGCGTGCCACGGCCGCATCGCTGCTGTAACGATGCGCGTGCCACGGCCGCATCGCTGCTGTGACGATGCGCGTGCCACGGCCGCATCGCTGATGTGACGATGCGCGTGCCACGGCCGCATCGCTGCTGTAACGATGCGCGTGCCACGGCCGCATCGCTGCTGTAACGATACGCGTGCCACGGCCGCATCGCTGCTGTGACGATGCGCGTGCCACGGCCGCATCGCTGCTGTAACGATACGCGTGCCACGGCCGCATCGCTGCTGTGACGATGCGCGTGCCACGGCCGCATCGCTGCTGTGACGATGCGCGTGCCTCGGCCGCATCGCTGCTGTGACGATGCGCGTGCCACGGCCGCATCGCTGCTGTAACGATGCGCGTGCCTCGGCCGCATCGCTGCTGTAACGATGCGCGTGCCACGGCCGCATCGCTGATGTGACGATGCGCGTGCCACGGCCGCATCGCTGCTGTAACGATGCGCGTGCCACGGCCGCATCGCTGCTGTGACGATGCGCGTGCCACGGCCGCATCGCTGATGTGACGATGCGCGTGCCATGGCCGCATCGCTGCTGTGACGATGCGCGTGCCACGGCCGCATCGCTGCTGTGACGACGTGCGTGCCACGGCCGCATCGCTGCTGTGACGACGTGCGTGCCATGGCCGCATCGCTGCTGTGACGATGCGCGTGCCACGGCCGCATCGCTGCTGTGACGACGTGCGTGCCACGGCCGCATCGCTGCTGTGACGACGTGCGTGCCATGGCCGCATCGCTGCTGTGACGATGTGCTTGCCATGGCCGCACCGCTGCTGTGACGGCGTGCGTGCCATGGCCGCACCGCTGCTGTGACGATGTGCGTGCCATGGCCGCACCGCTGCTGTGACGATGTGCGTGTTCGTCGTCACAGCTCGTCCAACGTCCCCGAGATTGGCAAAATCTATGTATTGCATAAACCTGCTGATGTTGAACCTTTGGGATAAACAATATTTAGCGTCACGAACATATATGAAATACAATTTCTAGTTCGCTAAAAAAACAGATATATTATTAATAAGGTAATGTTTGAATATCATGAGAACATAAAAGCACCTGATAATAAGTATGACAAATATAAGGATATGCACTGATTTTAAGCTCATTATTACCATATTATGTTATAGTTCAAGTAATCGAAGGTAATTTTTGACTACTTCATAATGCTATTTGAGTGAACTTCAATCAGTGCTTTTCTTTATATGTCATAATGTAATGTTCAAGGCAGTGCTTTGGGGCGCAAAATGACCCTAGATGTTGACGCGCCCCTAAACACAAATCCAATCCAAGGTAGTGCTTTGTGAGATAGTGTTTTTGATCAAATGCATATTGAAAGTGCCTACAAAAAAGTACAGCTGTACAGGTAAAGCAGTAAACTAACCTTGGCACAACATTGGTGTTGGGTGCACTACTGCCGACAAACAACAGTCGACAGTCTTGGATGGGCCCACTGTTGACAACTGCCAACCAACAACAGTCGACACAACTGGTTGGGCTCCACTGTTGCCAACTGCCGACCAACAACAGTCAACATAGCTCGATGGGCCCCACTGTTGACAACTGTCGACCAACAACAGTCAACATAGCTGGATGGGCCCCACTGTTGACAACTGTCGACCAACAACAGTCAACATAGCTGGATGGGCCCCGCTATTGCATGCATTAGCATAGCTGAGCGGTATCTCGATATCTTAACCGCACCCACCACGAGTCTACTACCATTGGCGACAATTAGTTCTTCCATATATAAATTATTGCTGTTTTCTTTGGGGTGCAAACTATGCTAATCAGATACACAAATTATTGCTACTTCAGAAAAGAATGATGCGTATTATTTAGGGTGTATTCCCCCCCCCCCCCCCCCCAGAGTGCAAACCCTATCTTTAAGAAATACAAAATTTTAAAGGTCCAAGATCTAGCAAAACTTCAAATGATGCTTATTATGCAAAAATTCATCCATCATCAGCTACCTCATTCCGTCAGATTCCTTTTCACAGAGTTGTTTGACTCCCCATATTCCACAAGATTACAAAACCACTTCCAGCATAAGTATTCAAACAAAAATTATCGTCTCTTCAGCATCGAATGTTTTGGACCCAATCTTTGGAACTCCATCATAGCAAAGCATTTTCTGCATTCAGAGATACCAAATTCTAAGACTGTTCTAAAAAATCACATTAAGACATACCTCTTGAGCAGATATTAAAATACTTAGCAGCTAATTGTTGCTGTGTGTGTATGTTTGTACAGGGATGCTAGCATGTGAGTGTGTGTGTGTGTGTGTGTGTGTGTGTGTGTGCGTGTGTGTGTTTGCACTTAACCATATATAAAGTTGAAAACACCCAACCACTGGTTCCTTCCACATTCCACCCGGCAACAAGCCCATGCTTAGCTGGATGGAGTTGTGGGAGGAGCCAAAAGTTAAAAAACAAAAACAAATCAGGAGTGCTCACCACCATCCGGCCACAAACCAGCTGCTAACATTATAGTTTAGACCCCAATTTCTTGTTGGGATGGATCCAGGGTCAGTCATATGCCTCCTTTGGATATGACTACTAACAGCATTCTTTATTATTAGTCTGACTGCTCTAATACCCGATGCTTTGTATGCTTATTTATATGTTTACCATCTCTTAGTTGGGAGTGCCGCGACTTTACTGTTTATTTTATGGTGTTAACGTAAGGTGCTTGCAGTCGTTGGGTAAGGGGAGGGGGCGCTCCTGGTCACCTGATCTTGGGTGGCGGACATGAAAAAAAAAAAAATACCACGCCCTCTGGCGGAGAGCCCAGCAGCAGTGAATTGCGTGGCCAACCAACGACCCTCGTCGAAAATCCCGCCCACCTTAGTGAGGTTGTAGACCGGCCAGGCGCTACAGGCTACCCGCCCACCTGGGTGAGGTTGTAGCCCGGCCAAGAACCATAGGCTATGAACCACAGTCATGGATGTAGCCACGATTTTTGAATTGTGGGAAAGGACAAACCAGGGACGCGATAAGTTTGGACAGGATAGAGGGATAGTTCTGCCTCCCCTCCCCTACAAAAAAAAATCGGCCACCTCGTTTTCAATGCCTGGTTTTCAGGTTTACCTTTGTTAAAAATGACATTTTGGGATAAAAGTTACGCCAAAAGTAGCAAGTTTCACTCCTTATCACTGCCTATGAACATTTAGTTTTATGTCGTATGTACTGAGCCCGATTTCGGAATCACCATAGATCATTGCTGCAAGTACGTCAAACGTTGCCCTCTTGAAGCAGGAAAAACATAAAATATTGGACGATCGTTTCATTGCAGTGAACATGGACATACAATAACCTATCCCATGCTTTTCTGCTTTACATGGCCACATTTCGATGCAATGACAAACAGGGCGGATGGATGGTGTGGCATTGGGGGACTATGCCCCCACATGGAAGGTGGTGTCCCTCCGGCCGGGAAAAGGCGCACCTCTGAAAAGGCGCTTTTTTACCCAGTGTCCCAGTGTGCCTGCTATGTATTTTGTTCCCCGCCAGAAGCATCCTATGAAAGAAAAAGGCATCCACTTTGAAGGAAAGGTGCCTATTCAGGAGTGACCAGCCCCTCTATTTTTTTTTTCAGCCAGTGGCGCCCCATCGGGTGCTTTTGCAGTGGCGCCACTCCAAAGAAATGGAGCTCCTGCATACAAGTGGCCTGGCGACAATTCCTGGATCCACCCTGATGACAACATTGCTCTCTCGCGGTTATGAACTCCGGCTTGTTATAAAATCGTGCGCATGTACGTGTGGGTCCCCTTGCAAACTTGACTTCCGTTAAACCACTAAGCGGAAAGCGGACAATTTGAAGAGAAAAACAGTTATATCCGGAACAGTGATGCGGCAGTGTACATCAAAGGCCAGCGATGAGGGCACCACCAGACCAGGTAATAACGAATTTCATGGGGGAGCCCTAGCCATATAGAATATGAGTGCTTGATGTCACAACGGCTCCAAACAAAAAGAGACTTGATCCTCCTATCCCTATTGCATTCAGTCACTGCACACACACCGGATCCTCGACATGTCGAAATAATTTCGATATCTCAACATTCGGATATCGTAAGGCAAGCCACGTCCAATGAGACGCGCATATTACAAATGGAAGCCATCGTGACAAAACGCGAGTACTTTGAAAAATTAAACTATTCGACCTTGAGGCTTCACTGGCACGTCCCGGGTTGAAACGCTACCCCATGAATGCCCACGGGCTATCTCTCGATACCAAACATGGATAGCTTTGAGAGACAAAACGAAGAAACGCGGGGCGATCGAAGATATGAGCTCGATCTTTGAGTTTGGAAATTAATGGGATTTATGAGAGGTTTGCACTAGACGTACCTCACGGCCTAAACATTGCGTACATCACTTGATGAAAGTTGAAGGCATAGCGACGAGGAGCGAGTACTTCGAGCAGTTTAAACTAACCTCCGATCTTGTGGTTTGACATTGACATGTCTCGGTTTGAAAGTTACTCGAGGTTCACTACGGACTATTGCTTGATACCAGACGTGGGCAGGTTAGGACGAAGAAGAAAAATGCGAGGCAATCGAAGAAATTGGTCTGAACTTTGAGCTTTGAACTTAGTTCGACTTAGTAGCATTATATTACGGCACAAGCCATGTCGAGTGATACCCACTTCATGCAAATTGTACCCATAGTGACGAATCACGAGGACTTCGAAAAATTCAAACTAGCCTTTGGCCGCGAGGTTTGACCTAGACATATCCAGGTTTCAAAATGTCACTCGAGGGTTCACCATGAGCTATCGCTTGATAGTGGATCTGGGTTGGCTCGGGCCCAAACTAAAAATAATAATAAAAAATACTGCGAGGCGCCTGAAGAAATCAGCTTATATTTTAGCCCGTCAATATTATTTCTGATTCTCAAATTTCTGATGTCACACAAGCGTCGCCGAATAACATCCATTTTCTGGAAATTGAAGCCACAGGGGCGAAAATATAGGTCGTCGAAGAACTCAATCAAACCTTTTACCTTGACATGTCCCAGTTTGAAATAATCTCGAGAACTATCTGTTCTGAAACAGATTCGGATATGCTTGAGCGAAAACGACAACAAATTGGAGCCGACCGGAGGATTAGCTGGACCTTTGTCCTTCGATTGCTTGGTTTTCTAATACCGCATAACAAATCACGTCGATTGGCGTCCATTTGATGGAAATTGGAACAATAGCAGCCGAACCTCGCTTTCGGTCGATATCACTTCAATGTCGCCATCTAATAAATCAAGCTAACTTTCGACCTTCAAGTGCACTAGTTCGAAACTTTGCACGATGGCTCATCACAGACTATTGCTTGATACCAGATCTGGGTAGGTTTGGGTGGTGAAAACGGAAAAAAATTGGAAGCGACCGAGAAAAAAGTTTCCTTTGGACCTTGGCCACTGAAGTGGTCATGTGAGAAATGTGTAGTTGCTTCCAGCATGTCCAGTTACAGCAGGAGCATTTGCAGCAATTGATTCGAACGATCATAAACCCGTTGCTGAATGCCAATGCCAACATAAATACGCCTCTGGCGAAATCGTCGCTGAATACCAATACGAATGCGACTTTAAACTGACGTACGTGCTTAACGTTACCCATGACTCTCTTCCATGGTCTTAAGGACACCCAAAGAAGCCAGAGTCACGTTTGTTCACGACATATCGACATATGCGCAGGTGAATGCATCTTATGACGTATAAAGCCTTGCGATAATGCAAGTGTGTTGCCTCGCAAAGAGCAATTTTCTACCGAAGCGAAAACACTTGTTCAAGGGGTTAACAATCGCTCCGGGCAACACCGGGTCAACAACAATGGCAGTGGACTTACGCTGGCCCGGCGTGCAGAGGACGAGCGCCGCACTAGACCAGCTGACTGTGGACGGTCGGTGATGGGGCGGGGTAAACGGAAACTGTCACGGTAGCATAGAACTGCCTGAGGGGGAAGCTGGGCAGTCCAGTTGAGCATTATCACAGGGGCGGCCAATCTGAAATCTGCCTCTATCAGACTTCAGTTTCAGAACACAAAAACGACGTTGAAGATCTCCGTTTAATGACTTTTATTTAATGACGTTTAATCAGCCATCCTTGAGGATATCAATAAACGCCAGAGATTCCTGGGCATTTGCTGAGCGTTTTTCATAATGCATTAAAATATTTCATTAACTCCATTCACAGGGCGCTGTATGACCGAAGCAGTCGAAGCGCCCCTAAGCCCAAATAACTAACTAACTCCATTCACATACGCGATATGCTTCCAAGTACCGGCAATATATCGGAATGCCACTGTGGTCGCCAAGTTCAACGAGCCACACACCGCCGCCGCCGGTTGCCATGACAACCCAGCCGAGTGGCAGCCCAGCCGTGGCCGGACCGACCCGCCGACACCGCAGAGGTCAGCCCGGTCGGCCGGCCCGCTACTGCTGCCCGTAGGGCGGCGGCTGCCGCCGGGGTTGGGACGCCGATGTTGGGACGCAGTCTGGCTATCCTCAGTCGGCAGCCGTCGGCCGGTCGGCTCTCGCGTCGCCAATACGCCGTCGCGGTCGGCGGAGCGTTTATTGTCGCCTCCGGGGGAGGGGGAGGACCCCACGTGGCCAGTGCGCAGCCCACCTCAGACACGTGCCGCACGTGAGGTCGCACGACCGTTGTGGCGCACTGACGAGGTATTGGTACACTTCTGCCCACAGTGCCGCTCGCCCGCCGCGTTCGCCCATCCTGACGCATCCATCTTCTCTACGTTTTGGCTCCAGTCTCGTCCATCCCACAGTTTCGGAATCGCGAAGGCAAAGCGTAGAGCCTGAAGCTGAATACCCACTTAGCTAACCGACTGCTGGAACTGAGCTCTTGAACTCCCGCGGTTCGCTGCTCCTGTTCCCGGAAAACTGTCTTTCCATAAAGTGATGCTACTGCGTGTACCGTATGTATATACCAAGCCTGCATGAGTCAGGCAAATGGAATAACCCTGTTCAAATGAAGCGAAAAATCGTTCAAAATCGCCGTACAATTCCATTCGTCTACCTCAATCGTTCCACCTGCATTGCAGTTGGCAGGGCAGCAAATCAATATTTCCAATGAAGCTGGGTAACTATGTGAACGGATTTCTGGGCGCATCACCGATCGATCGATCGTCGATCGTACGTGATGACTACTTGAATGGATATTAGTCCGTCCCTCCCTCCTTTCCTTCATTCCTCCATTCCTTCCTTCCTTCATTCCACCCCTCTTCCCTTCCTACCTACCTTCCTTTCTCCCTTCAACCCTCATTCCCTTCCTCCCTCTGGTGCACGTGTTAATGGACATCAGTCTGTTAATAGACAGTTCCCCCTCCCCCTCTGGAGTGAGCGCTAATGGTCATCAGCCTGCATCAATGAACACCTGTCCCGGACGGCCGGGCTTTGACAGCTTGCTGGTAGGATTACAAGAAAATTACGTCACTGAAGGCTGATCAGCATTCGTGTTCACACCTCAATTCTGGGTGCCACATCCGTCGAAATAGGATTTTCAGATGGGATATCCATAGTCGTTGGCACCGAAGCTCTAAAGGGGCATTTTACTTGCAAGCGACAATATACATTCATATAGTTAATGAACACGGGTCGTACATTCTCCAGAACAGCGCAATGAAGGATATGTGGCTGAAAGAGTGTTCCAGCTGCTTATGGATGTTTTCTACAAAAGTGCACAAGGGTGCATACTAGTTTGTCCAAGCCATCATAATCTTAATTGGATCCAAACGTAACCTGCGACATTTTGGCATCAAAATGCGAGGAAGTCCATGTATTCCTAAGGCATCTTTCGGGACGGTAATGCAAGTGCGTGCGTCGTATCGTTATTCCAAGACCGAAAATAAAACAAATCGTCCGTGTAACGGATGACTAATGGAAAATTGAAAGACCGGTTTTCAGCTCTCGTTGAAGACTGCCGTCTCTATCCGAACTCACCGCATAAAAGAAGAACGTTCAGTAGAGTGTGAACCATCGCTGGTTACACTTACCCACATGATACGTGCACCGTCATCGGCTACACTTACCCACATGATACGCGTCAGGAATATGGCGTTGAACCCGAGTACGGCCAGTGAAGGTCCCATGTAGATCCAGTCCCACTCGCTGTCCTCCAGCCAGGGGCAGGGCGGGAACCACGGCGGCTCCCGGCCGAGCTGCGCGCCTCGCACTGCCGACTCGGTCCGCTGCCACTCACGGCACGGGTCCGACTGAAAACCAGCACGGCGCCGATTGCAGTGCGGCTATGCCAAGTGGTGCAGTGATGTGCTAATTGTACGCCATCCAACAGCCCTGTTTTCCTGCCGGACTGATATGCTACACGATTAACGAACCACCCACGTGTACAAATAATATGATATAATAACATAATAAATTATAAAAATAAAATAAAACATGAATGCAAAGTGCCAGGAACGGTAGTGACGAACGTCGGTGCCGCGAACCGAAAGTTTCTGGCAGTGACGAACGAAGGTGCCACTGACGTCGACTACCACCGGCCAACCCCAGAATCGGAATTGATACCACGGGGAGTGAAGCATGGTGAGTGCAGTATTTCACGAGAAGTCTCATTGCCGCTTTACGTCCAAGCTTTAACACGCACCCTGGAGGGAGAGGGGAATCCACCCATCCTTCCGGTTTTTCGTACATAACTCCAGATTTTACCCGCCGATATACCCTATTGTTTGCGTACCTGCTTAGAAATGACCGGCGCGTTGCTCAAAGCAAGACGCCCGTAAATCGGCTGGAAAAATGTTTCCAGTAAGGAGCGGTTAAAGTTAAAAAAACTCGCAGCGCCAGACCACAAAAATCGGCACTGATGCGCTTCCCATATATTGGAAAAAAGGAAGTGTTCTTGGCAACATTAGCGAATTGTTTTATGTATATTGTTATGCTATATGGTTTCAAAGTCATGTTAGGTCACCGAGGTCAAGTCAGTTCAAATTCATGACAGGTTAATGGAACCAAACTTGGTGAATTGAAATGTTATCATAAATGCAACTGACTGTCATGAGACTAATGTCACATTGCATGTCACTCCCGCATCCTGAAAACTATTGTTTGTCATTGTGTACCCGAGCGTTTCCATACTTTATCATGTACTTCACTTCTTTCTCTACGAAACCGATTGCGCCGAGCTGCCCAACAGAGCAGCCTGGCGGGCGGCACGGTTCCGGTAACTGGAGCAGGTAATAATCTGATAAAGTGCTGGCCAAATGCCGGAGCCAGTATCTGCATGTATAATTTGTAATGTCCAAAGCATCATTGGAACCCATTTTGGAGCATTTAAACACAATCACAGCGATCCATAACAATGATAAGCCAAGCCACGCAAAATCAGAACATTTGAACATATTGACCTCATTTGACCTTGAAGATATTGATCTAAGGTTACGAACTTTGCACACAATTGAGTTCACTACCGTACCCACCGACGCTGTGAATTTCTTTGCCATGCGATTTTTTTTTCATAGGAGCCGAGATCTTGCGGGGAGAGCGGAATTCGCCCCCTCTAATGCGCGTAATTTTCTGAGGCCCTCCAGGGCGCGTGATAAGCTTCCGGTCAAAATTGGTCGCGGGTGCCATCCCGGTATCATGACCGTGGTGTGACCAGCACGGGTCAGTTCAGCCTACCACACTTATAATCGTCAACGTACAATGTGTTTCAGCAGACACTGGCCTCATCAGATGCACCATAAATTCGCCAACAAATACCTAAAGGAATAAAAAATATCGAAATAATTATGTTTCTGTTCCTTTGTTTGCGTCGTGGTGAACTATTTTCTGCTGTGGGCACGGAAAAAAACACTCATATCTATCTCCCCAGGAAACAAATGAACAAAAGAACAACCACAATGAATTTCATTTAGATGTTGGACAGAGTTACGGCTAACATTTATTTACCCCCCCCAGGCAGCCTGATGCGGAGAATCCGCGTACGTATGTCATAAGGCAGATATGAACCTGTACCCAAGCATGAGGGGCGCTGGGCGAAAAGCAGTGTATCGAATGCAATAGCCTGGTTGGGCTTAACCAGCGGTGTCATTGGTCATGCTCCAGTGGGTCTCGGTCTTGTATAAAAAACACATTTGAAATAAACATGAGTCCCGCATCGGCAAGTAGACGGTTTTAGTACCGGCGGACATCGGACGTTCATCAGCCAGAGCCACCTGCTGGTGCTGACCTTGTCGTTTGAGATAGGTGTCTCCGGCAGGCCACAGATGACTTGCAGTCTTTGTCTCTAGCCGATAATTCAATTTCGTACCGACTGTTCAATCGAAAGCGGGAAAGTTCGAGTCTGTATATTGCAAAGCGCCAGCACGCCTCTCAGAAATTGCTGATTACTGACTCTGGCAGCATACTGTGAAAGCTGCAATTCATGACAAAGAGAACATAGTAAACGATTCGGTTCCGCTTTAGGTACAATATGTTGGGATCAAATCAGATGAAACAAAAACGTATGACCTTCGTCATCTACATACCAGTAATCGCAGCTAAGTGTTACGTGGCGTGCACGGTTCATGTCCGCTTGCGCTGCAATAGCAAATAAACCATGGCGGTGCTGATCTGAGAGAGATACCGGAAATGTTATGTCTGGCAACGTGCCTTGCCAAGAGATACCAGAAATGCTGTGACTGGCAACATGTCTGGCAGTCGGTAGATTTCGCGTGGTCATAGCGCTGGATACATGTAAGGTACAGCTGGCGTTTTCTGTGGCATTTCACGCCGATACGGGTCCATGCATTTCATCCGGATTACTGCTTCCTGTGATCGGATCCCCGCCTTCCGAAGCACAGTCGGAAATACAGCGCATCAATGTGAGTAAGGCTGGGATTGCACAAGCAGCGAGTAACAGAGATGCGCGACAAGAAATTGAGCTGCCGGCTGACTTTTAAAAATATCCCTTCATTTAGTTCTGCTTGTAAACGACCAGGAAATTTACAATGTATAAATGACGACGCTTTCCCGTTATTCTTAATTACCTGCCCATGGTGGTAGCGATATGCTTTCTTTATGAGTGCCTACCATAATAAACCACTGTCAGTAATATTGAAAGCGGCTCACATATACTTACGTCAGCATGAACGCGAAGAATGGTACAGTTATCAAAGAAAGAGAGAGAGAGAGAGAGAGAGAGAGGATGAGAGAGAGAAAGAGAGAGAGAGAGGAACAAAGTTTAGTCACATTGAGACCTGAGCAGGCAAGTTCACAAATATCGCACTCTATAAGTGATGTTTTGTCCACTAATTTCAGTATTTTGAATGTAATAGACTTTCTCAGCTAATTACGATATTCATTAAGCATACAATACAGAAAGAAGAAACCAATTTCAGCCAAGTGTGTCGAGTTATATCAGCAAATAACTTCTTCCGCATATGATTGCATGGAAGCAGGCAATGCGTGCACGTATCACGAAGGTGAAATGACTCACTCACAGATGGTCGTGCACGGCAATTTACCACCTCACTCGTGCACAGATGTGCGACGTCCTCCCCTATCCCCCACCTCAGGGACCTCACTAGCGCTCCCTAGCGGAGAGTGCTAGCGACATGAATGAAGCCCAGCATGTTGCATGTGACAGGCTATCGCGATTGATATTAATTTTTGCTGTACTTGGAGTTACTGATTCACCTTCCATGCTAATTAGAAAGCATTTTCTATTGGAAAAGTCGATAATTTTGACACGCTTAATCGTAACCTCTGTAGGCAAGATAACAGACACACTTTCCAAGAATCCGGGATGGTATCTCTTCGTATTTTACGCGATGCATGATTTCTTTCGTACATACGTTTCGTCTCATAGTTCAAGGGCAAGACGACTTCGAAGTAATGACTTTGTTTTGGAACCATCCGATATAGTACCAGGAACATTATTTCATATTACCAATGATAGAAATGAACCAAAAATGTAGTCTCAACAAATAAACATACGCCAGGATGACTCGTCCCAAAGACCAACCAAAGACAAGGTCGGTTAATGACCTCGAACGGCCTTGGGAAGGTCAATACCTCATTTAAGTGTCAGCTGGGTTGATAATAACTCCGCAACAAGATTAGTAATTGTTGTCTATAAGGTTAATTTACGTGAGCTTGCAAATCGGGGAACACTTGCCGACATGCTCCTTCTTATAAAATCACAGGTGAGTAATTTGACACATCTTTAAATGTGTACACGGCAGATGTGGCAAAGGATGCACCATCAGCTACGACAAATAGCGGCTCGCTCTCTCACCCACACTTCGAATTTTCGTCAGACTGGTTGCATGAATCTACCTCGCCGTGGAGTGCAAAAAGTCGACCAAATTATCTCTTTTGCCATTTACCTCTTAGCTTCATCATTTATACCTAGCGGAGCAAATGAGACAATCCTCCTAATTGCTCATTGCTACTCATGAGGAAAATACGAAAATAGTTGTGCACCTAGGAAACTGAATGATGTTCCGAATATGATGCCAGTTATGCATTACAAAATGACAGGAACTGGGCTATCACAACAGGAAAACGTCATTTTAATTCTGGAGTTCAAACACCGAAAACCAAGGGTGCGTGTTCAGAATTACCACTTTCTAGGGAGAAATAGTGTTTTCAAAGATTCACTAGTACCATAGACGTCCTGACAAAATGAACCCAATCTCCAAAACATTCATATTTGTTCTTTTCGACTTCCACAAGCATCGCAGCAAACCGACAAGACTGCAGTCTGGCAATGTTTTGCATCCTTCCTTGGAGCGGCGAACTTTGTCGGCAGCTGGCACCAGGCTGGTGCGCGGCGGGCGAACCTTGTCGGCAGCTGGCACCAGGCTGGGTGCGCGGCGGGCGAACTTTGTCGGCAGCTGGCACCAGGCTGGTGCGCGGCGGGCGAACCTTGTCGGCAGCTGGCACCAGGCTGGGTGCGCGGTACTCACCTGCAGATGTGTGTACTGAGCGCCCGACGACGTCACCATCCACCTCACGAGACCCCAGCTGGTCATGATCAGGAGCGGCACACCTGCCCACGCAACAGGGGTCAGTTCCTTACGAAACCCCAGCTGACCGTGATTATAGGCGGCACACTTGCCCACGTAACAAGTGTCAGCCCATCACGAGACCCCAGCTGGTCATGATCAGGAGCGGCACACCTGCCCACGCAACAGCAGTCAGTTCCTCACGAGACCCCAGCTGACCGTGATTATAGGCGGTACATCTGCCCACGTAACAAGTGTCAGCCCATCAAGAGACCCCAGCTGACCTTGATTATAGGCGGTACATCTGCAAACGCAACCGGGGTTCAGTTGCAGCGTTTTGCAATGCGCATATTTGGGAGTAACGCTGTAGATCGGCTGGTGTGTAGGTGTGTGACCAAACAAGGCAGTGCAACTCAGCAGCCACGTCACCGCCTCGGGATGAGCTCTTTACATTTTGTTGATTGGCTGCTGCTATGTTTCGACTTTTAACAGCGTCAACGTATACGGAGCGTAGTGTTTTATATGCATTGATGACAGTATCCGAAACATATACTGATCACCCGAAACATCACTCGCTTGTAACACCCGAAGCATGATGATCATTGTCGGACACAAACGAACTGTTTTATCTACACATTGAGGTATGCTATGAAGGGCAGAAAATTAGCTGAATTGTTTTTTCATGGTGCTCAATACTATTTCTGGCCATCAGCATAATGGTCCACTTCTAGATATAAACATGATATGGAACACTCACAATGCAACATCGTGGAGATATTTTCCACCATCCTGCCCTCTTCACCAGTTTCGACGCCATTTCTCCAGCGAGGTGCCAAAGCTCAACATCGGATCTCACGTTTGCCTATCATTTGTCATCGTCCTCGGGCGCGTGAAAGCGGCCGAGTGAGTAGTAGTATACAATTTCACGTGTCTTCACTTAGACTGACGGCAATGGTAGCGAGCGCGACGCCTTGGCATTCCGCCACTACACAGCTGTACACCACCGCTCAGCTGTACCACCACCACACAGCTGTACCACCGCTCAGCTGTACCACCACCACGCACCTGTACCACCACCACACAGCTGTACATCACCACACAGCTGTACACCACCGCTCACCTGTACACCAACACACAGCTGTACACAACCACACAGCTGTACACCACTACACAGCTGTACATCACCACACAGCTATATACCACCACACAGCTGTACACCACCACATAGCTGTACACCACCACACAGCTGTACACCACCACACAGCTGTACACCACCACACAGCTGTACACCACTACACAGTTCTACACCACCACACAGCTGTACACCACCACACAGCTGTACACCACCACACAGCTATACACCACCACACAGCTGTACACCACTACACAGCTGTACACCACCACACAACTGTACACCACCACACAACTGTACACCACCACACAGCTGTACACCACCACACACCTGTACACCACTACACAGCTGTACACCACCACACAACTGTACACCACCACACAACTGTACACCACCACACAGCTGTACACCACCACACACCTGTACACCACCACACAGCTGTACACCACCACACAGCTGTACACCACCACACAGCTGTACACCACCACACAGCTGTACACCACTACACAGCTGCACACCACCACACAGCTGTACACCACCACACAGCTGTACACCACCACACAGCTATACACCACCACACAACTGTACACCACTACACAGCTGTACACCACCACACAACTGTACACCACTACACAGCTGTACACCACCACACAGCTATACACCACCACACAGCTGTACACCACTACACAGCTGTACACCACCACACACCTGTACACCACCACACAGCTGTACACCACCACACACCTGTACACCACCACACAGCTGTACACCACCACACAGCTGTACACCACCACACAGCTGTACACCACCACACAACCGTACACCACTACACAGCTGTACACCACCACACAGTTGTACACCACCACACAACTGTACACCACCACACAGCTGTACACCACCACACAGCTGTACATCCCCACACAGCTGTATACACCACCACACAACTGTACACCACTACACAACTGTACACCACTACACAACTGTACACCACTACACAACTGTACACCACTACACAGTTGTGCACCACCACACAGCTGTACACCACCACACAGCTGTACACCACCACACAGCTGTACATCCCCACACAGCTGTATACACCACCACACAGCTGTACACCACCACACAGCTGTACATCCCCACACAGCTAACAACTGTACATCATCACACAGCTGTACACCCCCACACAGCTAACAACTGTACATCATCACACAGCTGTAGACCACCACACAGCTGTAGACCACCACACAGCTGTACACCACCACACACCTGTACACCACCACACAACTGTACACCACCACACAACTGTACACCACCACACAGCTGTACACCACTACACAGTTGTACATCACCACACAGCTGTACACCACTACACAGCTGTACATCACTACACAGCTGTACATCACTACACAGTTGTACATCACCACACAGCTGTACATCACTACACAGCTATATACCACCACACAGCTGTACACCACTACACAGCTATATACCACCACACAGCTGTACACCACCACACAGTTATACACCACTACACAGCTAACAACTGTACATCACCACACAGCTGTACACCACCACACAGTTGTACACCACCACACAGTTGTACACCACTACACAGCTAACAACTGTACATCATCACACAGCTGTACACCACCACACAACCGTACACCACCACACAGCTGTACACCACCACACAGCTGTACACCACCACACAGTTGTACACCACTACACAGCTAACAACTGTACATCACCACACAGCTGTACACCACCACACAGCTAACAACTGTACATCATCACACAGCTGTACACCACCACACAACCGTACACCACCACACAGCTGTACACCACCACACAGCTGTACATCCCCACACAGCTGTAGACCACCACACAGCTGTACACCACCACACAGCTGTACACCACCACACAGCTGTACACCACCACACAGTTCTACACCACCACACAGCTGTACACCACCACACAGCTGTACACCACTACACAGCTGTACACCACCACACAGTTGTACACCACCACACAGCTGTACATCCCCACACAGCTGTAGACCACCACACAGCTGTACACCACCACACAGCTGTACACCACCACACAGCTGTACACCACCACACAGCTGTACATCCCCACACAGCTGTATACACCACCACACAGCTTCACGTCACCACACAGTTGCACTACGGCTGGTGATATTTATTATAGCCAATATACGTTGGAGTATAACTGATACCCCAGTGTTTGCCCGTGACACCCAGAAGGTCCTCTACGACAAAACATTAATAATCAGCTGCTTCTTAACACTTGGGTGCGGTTCTATTTCAGCTCCGATTCGCCCTTGTTGCCAATGACACGTGCACCCGGAACCAGTATCTCCTAGGCACCCGGCCTCGTTGGTTGAGTAATTAATTGTTCACTGGTCGCGGTGAACCCTCTGCTGACGTCACCGGTTCACTGGCCTGCTCCGCCCCTCCCCAACGGAGTGGAGCAGTCGCCTGCACTGAGGGGCGCAGCTCAGGGGGACCCGGGAGCTCCCCTTAGATACAAAAAATACACTAGATGAAACAAGAGACTTCTATATTTTCGCTATGCAAAACCGCACTCGGTGCACTTTTCACGCCGACTGCGGTTTCTCTTTCTTTACATTATTTTGGGGTCGGGCCCCCATAAGAAAATCCTGGCTGTGCCTCTCCATGTATTCCCAATGCTTCCTTGGCCCTCTCAGCATTGACATATAATGCCATTGGGTGTCCACAAAGTTGATTTTCGCCTTCCATTTCCTCCGTGCATTTCCCCAAAGATTTCTAGAAAATAAGACCCTGGCTAGAAACCTGGTCACAGGGATGAGCGGCTTTTGGCTGGACATTTCTGCTCGGGCGCGGCGTTGGTCTCGCTGGTTCCCTGGAGACGCCAACCACATACTATCGCACTCACGAAAAACTACCACTCGATTAAACAAGCTTATCTTCCTTTTTAATATAGGAGGGCATGATTACTACTGGAGCATCCAGGCATATGGACCAGTGGTAAAAGGTCTCGAAGCTCAGCTCCAGCATATTGCGACCCAATCTCCTCCAGGCCTGGAGATGCCTAACTGTCAGCTTGTGCAGCAACTATCAGAATGCTATTCTGCATGTCCTACAAATGTGTCGTGTCGCTCAGATGGCTTGAAAGCGCAACTCCTCAATTATTACCGCCTGAACGTGCACAGGACTGACGCACGGATGGTGACAAGCCAGGCGTCTTCAGCCGACCCAAACACCTGCCCGCCTACTCCACTGTCTGGCTGTCTAATTTGCTCAGACTGAAGGTCGGCATGGAGACAACACTACCGGGTGTGTCGTGAAAATCCACAACGCGGCTAGCCGCTACGTCATGGTCCGAATGTGATTCCTCCACAGCTAACCTTTATTTTATTCGTTTTTTTATTCCTTTATTTTATTCGTTTGGTAGGCAATCCGACTCCCAGACATGTCTGTCCTTGCGTTGGTTTGGCTTGTCGTTGACAAGTAAACTTCTTCAGATATTTTCGATTTATTTAGGCATTAATTAGTTTTGTTCTCATACTTACTCCTTCCATTCAACTGCCTATTGACTTTATTATGCATTCACTTCACTGCAACATACATGCAACCTTTTCGGAGGCTATTGTTTTTATGGAAGAACTCGTTCACTTACACAGCATTGTGTCTTGTGGGCAATCAGGGGGAAAATGTTTTCGCGAAGACCGAAAACATGTCAACTAACACCAGGATGCTGAGAGGATCTGTCATCGATCTTACTTAAAACTACGAAAACTGCCAGCTGCCAGCGGTTCCTGGACAAATGAAGCGTAATACTCCGGTGTGTTGCATGACGTTCCTACAGCAACATACCCCTCCTCCCACAAACATACCCCCTCCACCACACATACACTCTCTCTCTCTTTCTGTCTCTCTTTTTCTATCTCCCTCCCTCCCCCTCTATCTCCCTCCCTCTCCCTCTGTGTCTCTCTGTCTATCCCTCCCTCTCCTCTCTGTCTCTATGTTTCTCTGTCTCTCCCTCCCTCCCCTCTCTGTCTCCTTGTTTGTCTGCCTCTCCCTCCCTCCCCTCTCTGTCTCTCTGTCTCTCCCTGTCTCTGACTCATGTCTCTCTCTGTCTCTGTCTCTCTCTCCCCCCCTCCTCTCTCTCTCTCTCTCTCTGTCATTATCTGTCTATCTTTGTCTCTCCTCTCTATCTCTCTATCTCTCTATATCTCTATCATCTTGAATTAGATTAGACATCTTGTGTATTTATTTAATTTAAAAAACAAAACAAAACAAAAACAAAACAAACAAAAAACAATAGTTTCTGCTTTTCTTCAGGCATTCAGATAATAAACTCACAGTATAGGAGGTAGCGATTCATAGTGAATGATAGTTAGCTTTTTTGTCGGTTGTTTAGCGAGTTAATTTGAATCTAAATCTAGGCATACGCTGCAGCGTTTAGGATGGTTTCGACCAGGATGCAGGCACTAGAGGAAGAAATTAGGACCCTTAAGGCAGAGGTTTCCAATCTCAAGGCTGCCCTTGTTGCACAGGGTAGGCAAGATAAAGCAACAAGGGGTCACTCCGTAGCAGGGACATCATATGCCCAGGTGGTCGCAGGCCACCAGGTAGCTGAGGCTTCCCCTACTGTGGAGGTGGCTGGGATCTATCAGGAGGGGAGTTTTAATAGTGAACAGAGGAGGGGTAGTTCTGGTAGGTCACAGGAGGGGAAGTGGCATGAGGTCAGGGGGTGGAGGATTTGGAGACGCGAACCTAAGGAAAAGGTTAGTGAGTGGCAGGTGGCAGGTGGTAGGAGCGGGAGGAAGTCTAGCCAACCGGCCCAGCGGGCAGGCATAGTAACAACAAATATGTTCCAGGCATTGGATGACTGCCCCCAGGATAGCAGTAGTAAGGAGTCAGTGCTGGTCATAGGAGACTCTCGTGTGCGATATTTAGAGCGGGTATTTTGTAACGGTAGGAGGGACAGGAGGTGCATCACCAGGCCTGGTGCCAAGGTGAAGGACCTGGTACCTGCGGTGGCATAGGTCACCAGTGATCACCAGTTTAACACAGTCATAGTGCATGTAGGGGTAAATAACATAGGTCAGACTAGGAGTGAGGAGCTTCTGCGGGAGTACAGGGCCCTTCTGGCCACCCTGAAGGGTACCAATAGAGTCATTATAACAGGAATTTTGCCTAGGGCTAGAGCCTCCCCTGAGTGGAGCTCTAGGGCACTGGCAGCCAACGCCAGGGTAGGAAAGCTCTGCCATGAGCTAGGTTTTACATTTGTAGACGAGTGGAGCAGGTTTTATGCATCGTGGGACCTCTATCAGAGGGATGGCCTGCACTTTTCTGAAAAGGGGGTCCATGTGTTAAGCAAAGTATACGAGCATGTCCTTCAGGGAAACTAGGAAATGGGGTGGGGAGGGATGAAATTGCATTGCCAACTCAGGAATATTCCAATAGTGTCAGCCAAGGCAATAGAACCTCAAAGTCTGCAAATAGGGACAGCAGCAACTCAAGGGGACAGAGTTATAGTTCATCTAGTGATAAAAGAACTCCTCAATATGAAAAAGTCAAAGGTGGTTATGGAGCATTCGTTAAGTGTATGATGTTTAATGCTCAGAGTATCCGTTCCAAATTTGATGAGTTCAAGTGTTATGTTGCTGAGGAGGAACCGGATTTTGTTTGCATTACGGAGGCATGGGTCAGTGAAGGGTATTTTGGAGATAACTTACAGGACTATGAGATCCAGGGATACAATATGTTTTCGTGCAATAGGGGTCCAGCAATGAAAGGGGGTGGTGTAATGCTCTATATGAATAGCTTATTCAGTTCTCAAAAAGTAGCAGGTGGGGAGAAAAATGTGTCTGTGGAGTCCATTTGGCTTGATGTCACTGTGGGAAAAGGCAACAGCAATACTCTTAGGATAGGAGATTTCTACCGATCAGGAACCCTGCCACATTCTCAGCAACTGGAGCTTGAGAAGGTGATTTGTGAGGAAATCAGTAGAAACTTTAAGAGGAAGTGCCTTATTCTCGATGACTTTAATCTAAAAGGTTATGAAAATGCTGGTGTTGGCACCCCATCATGCAAAATGTTTAGGAAGTGCCTTGAAGAAGACCTGTTCTTACACCAGTTTGTATCGGAACCTACCAGGCATGGTTCATTCTTGGACCTTGTATTCTCGGATTTAAGTGACTTGGTTCAAGACTTGACTGTAGGCGAAACTCTGGGAAAAAGTGACCATAACATAGTTAGATTCAAGGTACATGTAGGGGAAATTATCAAGGATAATTTGGTAAAGGTTCCAAATTTCAGCAGAGCAGACTTTAACGGCATGAGAGCGGCTTTAAGCGCCATCAGATGGGAAGAAGAATTCTCCAATTTAAATTCCTGTGAAATGTGGGAAAAGTTCAAATCTTACTTCAAGGAAACTCAGATTAGACATGTCCCCCAAAAGCAAAGACGCAAAAGAAGGGTAGGAAAGCCAGCATGGCTTACACCAGACGTGATAAAAGCAATTAAGGCTAAGAAAACTGCATTTAGAGTTTTTAAAGAAGCCTCAAATGTCGTTAATCTAAAGGCGTATCGAAAAGCTAGAGACACTGTGAAGCAAAAAACCAGAGCAGCAAAGCGAGCAAAAGAACTGGATTTAGCTAGAAACTGTAATGGGGACAGTAAAAAGTTCTTTAGTTTCTACAAGCTGAGTAAAGTTTCTAGCACAATTGGTCCACTGGAAGTAAACGGGACTACGTTGGGTGAGGATAGTGAGATGGTTGAGGAGCTGAGCAAGCAGTTCAAATCAGTGTTTACATTGGAAGATATGACCAATCTGCCGACCATACACCATAGTTCAGTGACATGGGATCTGACAAATGATGTTGATTTCATTGATAGTGATATTGTTTACAATCATATCAGGAAAATAAAGCAAAATAAGGCAGCAGGACCTGATGAAATTTATGCTAGGGTGTAGCGGGAAACTGAAAAGGAACTGGCATTCCCACTTTGTATAATATTTTGTAGATCAGTTTCACATAATGAAATTCCAACCGATTGGAAAAGGGCAAATGTAGTTCCTATTTTCAAGAAAGGAGAAAGAGGGAAAGTTGAAAATTATAGGCCAATTAGTCTCACATCCCTAATATGCAAGGTACTCGAATCAATTATCAAGGATAGAATAGTTATCTGGAAGGTAGCAGATTGATTCAAAATACACAACATGGGTTTAGAAAAGGACGGTCGTGTCTCACAAACCTCTTGGACTTTTTGAATTACGCCACAGAACAATTTGACCTGGGAAATAAGGTTGATGTAGCATATCTTGACTTTAATAAGGCCTTTGACAAGGTACCCCATAAACGGTTAATGATACAGCTTCAGTCCCATGGTATTGCAGGTAGCGTCTTAAAATGGAGAGAGTTGTGGCTTTCAGATAGACAGCAAAGAGTGATGCTAAATGGTACAAAGTCATCATGGCAAAATGTTCTTAGTGGAGTCCCCCAGGGGTCAGTACTAGGGCCATTACTGTTCATTATATTTGTTAATAACATTGAAAGTGGCCTAAGCAGTAAAGTTTTGAAATTTGCGGATGATTTGAAGGTCTTTAGGGCAATAACAGGTCAGGATGAGCATATCTCGCTGCAAAAAGACATAGATGAACTTGTGAAGTGGTCCGAAGAATGGCAAATGAAATTTAACTTTGATAAGTGCAAAATCATGCATGTAGGTAAGCAGCATATGAAGGCTCCATACTTGATGGGTGGCCAAGTGCTATCAGTGACTCAACAGGAGAAGGATTTAGGTGTTATTCTAAACACAAAATTGGGGGCATCAGAACAGACCAAGGAAGCCAGGAAGAAGGCACTGAGAATGCTCGGGGCAATAAATAGGAATGTATCATACAGAAGTGAGGAAGTGATCAGGAAGCTTTACTGTGCATACGTCAGGCCACATTTGGAATACTGCATCCAAGCTTGGTCTCCTAGCTATGAAAAAGATTGTTGGCTTTTGGAGAGAGTACAAAAGAGGGCTACAAAAATGATTAATGGCATAAGCAACCTGGCATATGAGGAAAGATTGAAGAAATTGAATATGTTTTCACTTAGATATAGAAGGCTGAGAGGAGATCTCATCGAGGTCTTTAAATGTGTCAATGGTCTGGAGAGGGGATACCTTGGGGAAATGTTTGAATTTAACAGAAATGATGCAATTAGAGGTCATAAATTCAAAATTAAAGTTAAACACAGCAGAACAAGGTTAAGGCAAACTTTCTTCACCAACAGGGTAGTGGAACACTGGAACCAGCTGCCAGAAAACATCATCAGTAGCAGCACATTGAACATCTTTAAAAACAGCATAGACAATCATAAGAATATAGGGCTTGCTTTTCAGTATTACAGGGAGGGCTGATTGACAGTTTTGGTGGGCAACTGGTTCGGTGTACAGAGTGCAACCAAGAAGGGCCCTTGTGGCTCATAGTTGCACTAATCTTTTATGTCTTTATGTCTTTATCTCTCTATCTACCTCTCTCTGTCTCTCTGTCTCTCTCTCTCTCTGTCTCTATCTCTCTGTCTCTCTCTCTCTCTCTCTCTCTCTCTGTCTCTCTCTCTCTCTGTCTCTCTCTCTCTCTCTCTCTGTCTCTCTCTCTCTGTCCCTCTCTCTCTCTCTGTCTCTCTCTCTCTCTCTCTCTCTCTCTCTCTCTCTCTCTCTCTCTCTCTCTCTCTCTCTCTCTCTCTCTCTCTCTCTCTCTCTCTCTCTCTCTCTCTCTCTCTCTGTCTCTCTCTGTCTCTCTCTTTCTCTCTCTCTGTCTCTCTCCCTCTCTCTCTCTCTCTCTCTCTTTCAACTGCCACGACCACTTCTTGGTATCGTTTGTTCCCAAAACTGGTGATTTATTCGGCTGATTTTAGAACTTCTCAATATATGCAAGAAAGCCACAAATGGTGCTTGCCAGAAGGGATTATCAGATACGAATAACAAACTCGCGTTGAGTGCTCAGAATATGTCATTTATCGTTGTGTACTCGTTCCTAAATAGGGCGCGGCTTTTGGGAAAAAAGTGTTCATAATCAAATGATTTATCATGTGATGCAGTCCACACCCTTAATAACATATTCCTTAGCGAAATGAGGAAAAATATGCTGAGGAATAGTAGTGCTGAGGAGGCATAAACTAACCGCTGCAGCGGTAAGCTTAGCAAGTACTCAGTGAAACTACTCAGTAAAGTATATCATAGCTTGGCACGGGAATGACTGAACTAATGGGCGTCATCTGAACAGTCTTGTACAGTGGTGTCCGTAATGCGACCGAGGCGATGCTCACGACTGGCAGCGTGACACAAATTGACCTAACCATCCAGTCACCATCCGCTTGATCACCATGAGGCACTTGTCATGAGGTGGTGGTTGTAGCTTACCCCAGCCGATGATAGGGTAGACGTAGGATCGTATTAGACCCACTCCAAAAGTCTGTACAACAAGCATGTACAGGTAGTGACCTGAAAAGCAAAATACGTCTGAATTATGTCTGATGTTACCTGAAAGAAAGTGGTATAAGTTGCATCGTCGGCATAATCATGAGGCTACACATTGCACATTCTAATCAAATTATTTATTTGACCCTGCATCGATGGGTGTTCATGTGTCATCGTAAATTATTTGTGCTGAAGATTTGCTGTCCAGATATATGGTGACAATAATGCTAAAGTTGGCTGGAAAATGTTTCTAGTTGCTTGATGGGCTTTATGGTGGTGAGCATCAAGTAGAAACCAAGTACAGAGATGACCTGTGTTGACACCACCAACATTGGCAATGATAATACCCAAGATCATTACTTTGATACAAGGCAAGTCATATTGTCACGACCATCACCATCGTCATCACTTCGCAGCAGATGCTGCGAAGTGAAGGAAAGATTACTGAAGGAAACCTCAAGTGCAAATTCAACGGTGGCTAAAAAACAAGTCGCATAGCAGAATGGGGTGACTTCCGTGTTAAAGCATGAGCTGAAATGACGAGGGAAAATTGGAATGGCTCTCGCCTAAATGTCAGAGAATCCTGGTTCTCACCTTCAGCAAACATCCAGAAGAATGTAGCCACATGAAAGTAGTGCACCATGACCAAGAGCAGGCATGACACCGGTGTGCTTCCCACTACCTGCAACTGGAAACACACCACTACGTCCAATTGGTTACTAAATCATTGTAACCAATGTCGCCTCAGCCTGTGGCTGACGACCGGAAACTCTGGGTGAATTTGATGCCATGATAACAACACCAAGTGTTACTTGTACTACAGATGCAAATACAAAGATGCACTGATACGAGAACATGTCAGTGGTGACGATTAGCTTTACGTGGGAAGTTGCCGACTTCCGTGATGACTTATTAGTGCAACCTGACATGCAAGATCACCATTGTCTGCATTAAAGCCCAAGCATTGGATGTCAATCGGCACATGTTATGCGAGTCAGATGTCAGTTCTTACCACCGCCTCCATCGTAACCAGACAATCTCTGGAGTGTTTGTGTCCCCTGTTACATTTATCTTCAATAGTGGTCGTAGCTACTACCATTTGTGAGGTGTAACTTTTGTTACCCTGAAATGTACACCCAGGTTACATGCTGAAAAAAATAGCTCAGTCGTCTGAAGCCAGGTCTATATGCCATCGCAAGGTCGCTAGGTCGCTTATAGATGTCGACATTTCACCACGAATTGGCTGATTAGTGAATGGTGAAATGGAATTATGTTAGCCAATGCGGACACCATGACACTTCACAAAGTGAACTTGGCTTCATTTATACGGTGGTGGTGGTGGTATATTGGTTTTACGACAAATCGACCGTTGAGTCATGCAGCGTCGCCAATCTCCCACGCCGACTGGCCGCGGACGAAGAGTAGCGACAGGTGAGACTCGAGCCCACAATCTGTCGACTGTGAGACTGGCAACTTCCCCCTAGACTACTCGTCTCCGTGGGCTTAAGTTCTGCTTGGTCATACATGCGACTTATGGTATTGGCTTTCTTCAGGGGTGAGAAAACGCCGAACCTGTCACCGACGAACCTATGCGCTGTCTCAAATTATTTGCATACATGGTTAACGCAACAAGTGTCTGACACACTTGCATCCCGCGTTGAAAAAGCATGTTTGATCCTCGTTGCAGTTGATACATATTTCAGCTAGAAATTGGAGAGTAGCACTTTTGGTGTTTCGAATCGTGGGTTTTGTCACCATTAAATCCACGAAATATGTTTGGGGATGCCGATGGAGGTGGCAGGAAGAAGCTATTTGGAGCCCGATTACCAGTTCGAACATTGGAGTTTTCACTCATCGCTGTCATAGGGCTGCCCGGTTGGCACAGTAGGGAGCTGACCTAATAAGCGGACCATTCTGACACGACGTGCCAAGACACATCAACGTTCTCTTAACGTTATCGTCCACGTTCAGCTGGTTATCTAGCAAATGGGAAGACGACAGAAAATGGTCGGCAGGGAGCGGGCTCGTGCGACCGTTCTCAACGTTCTCAAAATGGTATTGTATAACTGGGATTTTCCCGCACCCTCACGTACACCCTCCTTGCATGTAAAAAAAAATATATGGGCAAAGACCTGAGCTAGGCTGGGTCATGGAGTGTTACTTTTGTGTTATTTATTGTTTATCATTTAAGGCCACATTGAGTCACCTGCTTCTCAGCTTGGTAGTAAGAAAGGGCACCACCGAGAATTGAGCGTCACACCTCTTGTTTCCCAGACACCCAGTTGGCCACTGAGCTACCGACGCCTTGACGCCCCACTTTCCTTCTACTGAACACGCGCGTGCTACTCCTTATACGCATATATTGCGCACTCAGCAGATGCCGTGCTTTTGTGGCGTGTGATGACTGTGCTAGCCAGCGACTAGCGCAGGCTTGTCGAGCGCCGTGTAAAGATGAACCCAGCTTTGCGATGAACGGCCCGGATCATATCATCGGCCTGGCACGGGTCTGGCCCGTTCCAGTGCACCAGCTCTTTTGCCGCGTTAGTGTGGTCGAGCTGACGGTGCATGCGGAACATTTCCTGCATTGCACTCCACATGCTTTACATGACACTCTCAGTGGGGAAGATGAGCCACAGTCTGGTCATCAGGCCCACGTATGGGACAAGACTGGGCGTACTGTCGCAATTCTTCCACAGTACCTTCAGCAGCTGCTGGTTGCCCCCATTCGCGCAGCGCGGCTCGTGCAACACCTTGTAGCCTGCGGTCGCGGATTCGAGGGACAAGCGGCACGACGGCGGAACGACGCGGCGGGCCACCAGGCGACTGGCAGCACGCTGGATGGTGCCGGCACTGGCGTCACTGGTGGCCCTGATGCGCTCCACATCGGCCACCTCCCTGATGTCGAGCATGGCGTCCATCAGGCTCTGGTTGTCTGTGCCCATTCTTGAGCCGGTCGCAAATCAAACCACCTCGCCTGTGCCTAATTGCCCGGCCAAGCTACGACAGAAAGCCGCGCCGTCCTTCGTCTGTGAACGAATGGTAGAGCCTGAATTAGCTATAAACGTGTCACAAAATGTCAGCACAGACATTATGATATATGCTTGATGCAAACAAAATTGAGTTCAATGGTTCAGGAAATAAAAACACTACAATTTCTTTAATACCCTTGTATCATTAATACATTACACCATTTTTAAGTCGAGTCCAATGATTAAAGATTCAGTGTTAACAACACGGATAACCAGTGGAGCCAAATTAATGGTTCTAGCTTACCATGCAAAAAATCGACAACTTTTAGATACTTTTTCTTTTTTTCTTGAGCACAGGGTACACCATTGGTGATACCAGAATATTTTAGCGTGGGACCCTGCGGCACTCTAAATCGCGAACCCCTCGATTAACCCGTCCCGTCTCGGGGTTCTTCACCCGCCCATCATCAGGTATTTTTACGGATAGTGGACGAACGGCGCGCGGCAGCGTGCCCGAACTTGGCATACCTTTGCCCACATCAATTGGGCATGCGTTTTCGAAATTTTGAAGTCAGGTCATCTAGGGTCAACGAGTTAGTTAAAGTCAAGTGAAGTCACCTCCAAAAAAGTTAAACCAGTCGTCACGCCTTAACGGATACAGCTATTTTAATGAAACGTTCAGCGTTTGCTTATCTTTAGGGATGCAACAAAACGTATGCGTGGCATTTTTCTTCTTTTTTAGTTTTTGAATACATATAAAATTTGCATATTTGCCAATTGCAGTTCAAATAGAGTATTCTGGATAAAGTAAGCATTTTTTATTAAGGCAAGTTGACTTCCAACAACGTTGCTCGGTCTGCTGTACACATTGGAAAAGGAAAATTAAAGAAATAGATAAATTAAATTCCTAGACGACAGCAGGATATGACGCCAAAATCCGAAAGTTGCCCCCCCCCCCCAAACCAGTGGGCTAGATCCGCCAGTGAACAGAACCCTGTGGTAGGTAGGTAAGGTGGTAGATAGGTAGATAAGCGCCTAGTTACCTACCTACCTATCTACCTAGCTACGTAATCCTGGTCAGCAGGCATAGCCAGCACAGGAAAATAGATTGCTTTGCTTGATTGAAATTGTCCAGTGAATCATCACAAAAAAGCATTACTTACCTGCTCCTGATAATTCGCTGACATCGTCATTCGGCATCGGTCTGCACCATCGTTCCCACTTTGCCCCAACAGCGAATGACATATTATTTACTCGCGACGGCTGTCCCCCGTTCCTCAACTTGTGCCTCTTCATGTTGCATATTTCTCCTTCATAATTACAGTTTTCATAGCTGCAAGTCACCTTCTTCCTTGATGGCACAAAAGACGTCGACTTCTCCATCGCTCCAGCACCTCTTCAGGCGAAAAAAGAAAACAGAACCAGAGTGCATTAAAGAACTTAGCGTCTTAAAACAGAAAACTGCCTTTATTCGCACCGAAGCTTTGGTGAACGAATGCACCGGGGGACAAAGATCATCGGAAACCATTCATTAGGTATCATTTATTCTCCAAATGACATCACAGAAAACTATTTACGTTCCCGCGGATCCATGAACGAAAGTGGAAATGTTTTCTGTATCTGTTGGGATTTACGTTAAAAAATTGTCTTCGTGTTTATTTCAACATTTTTGCTTCACGAATTATTGCGCTAATCAAAAGCAAGCACATGACCTCAACTTCCATTACGTCATTTTCCAGGACACGGTTCTCCTTCGTTCAGCATGGCCATTCAGTAATATTCAACGCGCCACATATGTCCCGAATGAGACAGAAAACTGCCGCTCACCAACAAACCGCCCACGTCTATGAGAAGATAGCACAGGCCGCCACCCGGGCCTCATTTTTTTCAGCTAGCCGGTCTCAAAAGGACGCTAACACTATATAATATACGCAACCTTCTAATGTAAGATATCCAAGAGATGGACTGATACGATTCATTCTCCAAAAAAGTTTTTTTTTTTTCAAGCTTGGAAAGAAAACAACATGTCAGCCTTTGGCTGTCTCGTCAGTTTTCCGTATCCCCTTAGCTGCCACCGACGTGGGTCGGCGTGTCGCTGGCTTTTTCGCCTCTGGCATAGGTGAAAAATAGTGTTGAAGCTGTCACCGACGAACCCGTGAGCTGTCTCACACGTTGCATACATGCTTGACACAATGGATAGCTGAAAATTATCAAAGTGATTTTTGGTCAGCTCACATGCTTTTTCCCGCATAACAAGTCTTACGATTTAAAACGGGTTTTGATGGCTTCGTCTGAAAGCCCTGTCGGTTTATATTGACTAAAGCATCATTAAACAATTTTGGGTGAAAAGTCCAATTTATTTCTCTCATATGAAATCGCTACCTAAATCAATACGCTTCCCAAGCTGGATGAGAATATCAACTATGTGACCAGAGGATCTTCAGATGATCAAAAACTGGATTAGCTGGCCTATATTTTTGTTTTATATTTCACAATGATAATACAACAGCTGCAGGCCATCAACACATGCATAATTGCTCCAATTGGTTGCCATATTCGTTTAACTTAAAAACCATAGCCTAACATAATCAAACCAGGCATAGCCTGACCTATTGCTTGATGGAAGAAACATGTGCACAAGCATTGTCTGACACACAAATATGACACACAAATGGTGCATAAATGACACAGAGTGACACAAATAGTGTTGTGGGTAGCTTAAGGATCAGAGCATGAGTATGATTTAGTATAAACATTGCAAGCATATTGGTCTAGGTGAGTTGACTGGCCAGGTTTTTGATAACCTCCAACACCGAAGGACATCTTCACTCGCAAAAGCTGTCCTCCGTGCTTCAACCTGTACCTCTTCATGTCGCGTATCTCCTGTATAATTACACCTAGTATAGCTGCAAATTACCATCATTCATGATGCACAGGAACCAATTTTCTCATCGATTCAGCTGCTTCCAAGGGAACAAAATTTCAGTGATGGCCACCAACGACTTGATGCTAGAAAAAAGCCAACTGGTGGGCCAAGATCATGGAAAACCAACTAAGCCATCAATTATATAATTTATATCAGTTTGTTTTCGACACCTGCATGACATCGTAGAAAATTATGCACCTGGTCGCAAATATATTAATGAAAGTGGAAATATTGTGGTCATCTGTGGTGAATGCCTGAAAACAAATTGCCTTAATGCTGATTTCCATTTCATTTCACGAAATATTACGTTCAATAAGGGCAAGCGGGTGTCCTTAACTCCTTAACTCCCATAACATCATCGTCAAAGACCATATTATCACCGGTTCAGCAAGGGAATTCAGTAAGGTTGATCGTGCTACAATTGTCCCACATGAGACAGCTGACTGCTGTCTCAGTATCATATCGCTGTCGTCTAGGAAAATTCAACATTGGCCGCCACCTGTGAAGCTGTCATTTTTCAGCCAGGGACTCAAAGGGAAGCCACCACTATATATATAATCTGTTGTCTGGCAATGCAAACTAGCCCAAAACTTGGCCTTGGCACGATTAATTCCTCCAAAATGTATTCATAAAAATTAGCGAAGAAGGCACCGGTAAGTCCTTGGCTGTCTCATTAGAACCTTCCCTGTCCCTTTAGCTGTCACAGTACATTCAACTTTGGTGTACGTGCTCTATATTTTGTAGATGACTTCGATTGCCGAGACAGTGCCGCCTATTGCGGCATTTGTGCACTAAATAACACTCCGATTGAACCGAACTTCGTTGCAATCTATGATACATTGGGCTTATCTGCCGTTTACAATGTATGTATCTGAAGCGTAAAGCATTAGGTATAATTTTCAACTTAGCCTGACTTTAGTCCGCTACCGAACTATGCTCCAGTATACTTGTGCCATGCTCGTCTACCAGGAACGTAGACTGTGCCGCTTCACCATTAAGCCGTCCCGACTCGGGGGGGGGGGGTGGTCTTTTTACCCCCACCCCCACCCCCACCCCCCTTGGGTTTTTCGCGTATATTGAACGAACGTCGCGCGGCAGCGCGCCAAAATTTGTCATACCCTTTCCCACATCAGTTTGGCATGCTGTTTCGAAATTTTGAAGTCAGGTCATCTAAGATCAACGAGTTAGTCAAGGTCAAGTGAGATCACCTCCAAAAAGGTTCAACCAGTCGTCACGCTTTAACGGATACAGATATTTTAGTGAAACGTTCAGAGTTTGCTTATCTTTAGGGATAGAACAAAACGTACGAGAGGACTTTTCTCTTTTCCGTTTTTTTTACTACATATAAATTTTGCATATTTGCCTATTGCAGTTCAAATCGAAGATTCTAGCTAAAGTAAGCATCTTTATTAAGGCAAGTTGACTTACAACAACATTTCTCGGTTCGCTCTACCCATTAAAAAAGGAAAATGAAAGAAAACTTGAAAGCTCAAAACTATGACATTAAAAAAAATAGAGGTCCCAAAAAAATGTTATGGTCCTTGTCGATTTCGCTGTCCTTTTCTGATTCCAAATGATTTTTTTCTCTCAAATATCTCCCAACATGAACTTCCCAGAGCCAGAAATATAACGTAAGTCGTGAAAAGTCGTGAAATTCTAGCCCCCTAGTGACGACACTTGCGGATTTTTTAGTGGTAGATCCGGACCGTACTCGTCGAGCGCTTTCCGATGACACCTCTTTCGTTTTCGTGGAACGCTTAGTTTGGATTTTAGGCGGGGGTTGCTATCCGCCTCCCCCCCCCCCGAGACGGGGTGTGAGGATCTGACAGGACAGACGGCGCGGGTTAAATTTTCTTGGCAGCCTACCAGGATGACCACGGGTAAGTGTTCAACGGCAGAAAGTCCCACTTGTGGTCGTCACGAAACAACTTGTCCTGCAGCCATGTGGTGAGGAGCACGGGCCATTGCTGTTCCTGCCTCGCATGCCTCTGTCGACACACAACACTGGCATCTCAGTGAGCCCGCCGTCACTGAAATCCTGTCGACTATGAACAATTGATCACCACGAAGTTTCGATTTTGGCAACACAGAGAATGCGCTCATAATGCTGGCATGAGCATTATTTGAATGGGTGTAGCGAAAGGAGAGGAGATATTTACGTCAGTTAATTCTTTCTTTGTGTCACAATGATACAATTTCAATATTACACATGTTTGGCTAATTTAGATCGATCGATAACTTGACATCTTGGTTGACTAGGCAGAGCTTTCCGACCCGGTAGCTCAGTTGGTTGGAGCACTGGCATGCACTGGTCTCCCCTGTACTGGCAACACAGGGTTCGAGTCGCTTCGCGCGCTCGCATTTAGCCCCCGGCCGGGAGTGTCAGTTGGCAGATGGCCCGATAAGGCCGGGGACAAGCTACCTGGCGGTCGTGTCGGTGCATTGGCGGCACGTTAGTCTTTCGGTCTAAATTCTGCCGTTGAGCTAGAGTTCATGGATCGGGTGGTGGGGCCAGGGTTCACGCAGCAAGCTCTGCTTAGCAATAGAACCCTGGTTCCTCAAGCCACCCCAGCAACAACTCGGATTAAATATATTTAAAAAACACACTTCCTTGAATAAAAAAAACAAGTTGTTAGGCGCACTGATTTACTGCGTATCATTCAGTATAACAGTATGCATATATATATATATATATATATATATATATATATATATATATATATATATATTTATATATATATATATATATATATATATATATATATATATATATATATATATATATATATATATATATATATATATATATATATATATATATATATATATATATATATATATATATATATATATATATATATATATATATATATATATATATATATATATATATATATATATATATATATATATATATATATATATATATATATATATATATATATATATATATATATATATATATATATATATATATATATATATATATGTTTATCATTATCATCATCATTATTGCCACTTGCTTTCCACTCGTTCCTCCTTGAATGCTGCTAACGCGAGTGGCTTCACTATATTTGACCAGGGCTAAGTAGGATACATTTATGCAAGAGGTCGGTGTAACTTGTGATTTTCGCGCTTGCACGGTAGTCGGGTAGCATACCCGCCAGGGCCTCGCTCTTGCTTGTAGTAAGCAGGCTATTGGACCGAGTGGATATTTATGTAACCGAGACTGGCTCATTGCCAATGGAAATGCAGCCACGTGGTGGCCGGTGCACTGCGCACCTGCAGATCCTTGCAGCGCAATACGTCCAGCCACGTCCAGCTCAGCCAAGTCAACGCGACAAATGGCCGAATTACCGCAGCGACTGAAAGGCCAGCTTACATTAATATTGCTTATATTGTGCGTGCCAATGAAGTGTGGTCGTGTCTCGATGCGACAAATATGGGGGTAATAGTTCGTTGAATTTCAACTAGAGCATGGGATGTATTTGGTTTTCTGTGCCAATATCGCATCTGATTGCATCCGAATTGGATTGCGTAGAATATGGACAGATGCGTTTGATTTGAACGGGATTCTGAATTGAAGTCGAAACTTTTTCACTGTTCTGTTTGATGTAGTAATTTATTTCCAAGCGGATGGGAAGCGGATTGTCTTTTTGGCTATGTATGATTTTCGTTCGATATGGATAGCATGGGATTAAACTATATACTTCATGCGCCGTGTAGGAATAAACTATCTACTTCATGAACCGTGCAGGATTAAACCATGTACTCCACGTGCCGTGTATGATTGCACCATTTCCTTCCGGAGGCAATCAGACCATTTGTTTCCTATAAATCATATTAGCTGGCCGGCCGTGTGTACCAATGGCAGAATTCTCAACCGGGCATTCACTGGCCTGTTCTCCCATATTCCCAGCCTGTTCTCCCGGCCTGTTCTCCCATATACCCTGCATTTTTTCCTGGCCTCTTTTCCAGACTTGTTCTCCCATATGCCTAGCCTGCCCTCCCTGCCTATTCCACCATACACCCAGTCTGCTCTCCTGGCTGGTTCTCCCGGACTGTTCTCCCATATACCCTGCCTGTTATCATGGCTTGTTCTCCTGGTCTGTTCTTCCATATACCCTGCCTTTCCTCCTGGCCCCTGCCTCCTCTCCAGGCCTGTTCTTCCATATACCCAGCCTATTCTCCCGGTCTGTTCTTCCATATACCCAGCCCGTTCTCCAAACCTGTTTTTCCATATACCCAGCCTGCTCTTCCGGCCTGTTCTCCCATATATCCAGCCTGTTCTCACGGCCTGTTCTCCCATATACCTTGCATGTTCTCCCGGCCTGTTCTCCCATGTGCATTGCCTGTTCTTCCGGACCGGTCATCCCTATACTCAACTACGCGTTTTAGCTCTCCCATCGCAACTTCAGAATCAATACACGGACTAAAAAGAAAGCAGGTTCAATGTGTAACATTCATCGGATAAGGTTCAGGTGTGTTGACCTGGAAGTTACCGATGACGTCATAGGTCAGGTGTAGTAAAAGGTTTCCGAATATTGATGGACCATCGTCTAGTTACAAACACATTCCTGGCAAACAGTTCATTGATCAGCTAAGTAAAAGGGAAAGAAGTAACATTTTGACACGTCAGATGCCTGTGATCATGTCAGGTCAAATAATGAAGTCATCGCTCGTTGGCATAAACCTGCACCATGCGATGTATGTTTATTAGCACAAAAAATGCGTGTTGAATCAGAAAATCGATCTTTAGAATCGTACATGTAAAAACATAACGCATACATGTATAATAATGTGCATACACCTACATACATATATAATCATATATGCTGACCCCACTGATGATCCCACTGACTATCCCACTGACGATCCCACTGACGATCCCACTGACGATCCCACTGACGATCCCACTGACGATCCCACTGACGATCCCACTGATGATCCCACTGACTATCCCACTGACGATCCCACTGACGATCCCACTGACGATCCCACTGACGATCCCACTGATGATCCCACTGACTATCCCACTGATGATCCCACTGACGATCCCACTGACGATCCCACTGACGATCCCACTGACGATCCCACTGACGATCCCACTGACGATCCCACTGACGATCCCACTGACGATCCCTTGATCTTTTGTGGAGTGATAACAGCGCTCTAGCAACTGAAAGAAAGAGTAACAGACGGAATTCGAATATGGTATCGGCGGATATGTAACAGTGGTAAGTGCATCCATATTGCAAATGTACACAATACCTGACTTGGATTTTCTGCAGCACGGTAAGTTCATGTGATTAAGTATCGGTAATGCTTTTAGTTCATTAAAATATCGGTAAAAGCCCAGATTTAAATGAGTTTTTCAGGTCTTTGAAATAAGGCTTGTTAAGAAGCACAGCTGCTATAATCCGTGGTCAAAACATGGAATTATTTTTGCTGGCGTAAATTTACCAGGTCTGCAATTATCGATGCAAACGTTTCCACCGGCCTGCGGAGGTGTTATTTTCGTCAAGGAGACTGAAAAGCCACGTATCAAGCATCAGTCGGGAACTAATATTTTTGTGAATACCACGTGGTATAATTGCTGCCAGTTGAGACGCCACGCGTGGTACCTTACACAGAAGAAACCATCCGGGCAGAGCGGAACTTCTCGACAGCGCAATATGGCCAGCATTAGCCTCCACAATAATCACGTGCCGCAATCGCACGGCATTTGTGTCAAAGAGCCTTGGCCCATCCAAGTGGCTACTTCCACTTGGATGATTGGTGTGCATCCAAGTGAATGATGAACACCATTCATATCCTAAATAGTTATCCAAAAGCCATGCGTAATATATATCGCTATCAATAAAAAAGATGTGGCTTCCACCGCTAATTATAAAACATATTTTAACCCATATCGCTACTTGCAAACCGTATTCCAACCTATAGTGCTATCTAAGTCCGTATTGTAGCCCATATTGCTATCGATAAACCGTATTGAAGCTCATATCGCTACCCATAAGCCGCATTGTAACCAATAGCATTACCTATAAACCCGTATTGTCACCAATATCGCTACCTACAAACCGTATTGTAATCTGTGCCACTACTTATAAACCGTATTGTAAGCTATATCGCTATCCATGAGCCGATTCCCATTCCCGTACAAAAGACCCATGGCGTTCGTGGTGTTCGCTTTTTGTACACTTAATCCACACTCAGTTCAGACCAGCATATGACACGCGATCGGTTCAGGGCAGTTTTACGAACAAAAAAAAACATTCCTATTAGACCCAACAGTGACGCTAAGGGCCAATCAAGGTAAATATACCAGCAGACCTTGCACGAATGATTGGTGGGTCCGCATCGCCGAGAATGTCCACAAACACGACATGTCGGCTCATCTAGGCAAATTCCACCAACTGACGCATTGTTAGTTGCGTCTGTCGGGGGACGAGTAGTCTAGTGGTAAGTTATCCGTCTCACAATCGAAGAATTGTGGGTTCGAGTCTCGCCTGTCGTTACTTTCCGCCTGCGACCAATCGGCGTGAGAAATTGGCGACACTTCGTGACTCAACGGTTGACTTGTCGTAAAACGAATAACACCACGTGGCTGTCGGTACACGCCACGGGCGGTACTTTCGCTACGTGCTGGGATGGCGACGGCTGAGATGAACGAACTGGAACGGCAGCCAACGTGGACACAAGTGCGATCGATGCGGCCATCGGCCCACCGGTCTCACCTTGACGACCAGCGTCACGATCCAGAGTGTGTTGGTCACCATGCACGTCACGAACAGGTTGGTGTGGATGGTGTTCCGGTGGCAGTTCAGCTCACTGGAACCAGTCACGGCTAGATCACGTCACGGCTAGGTCACGTCACGGCTGTGTCACGTCACGGCTGGGTCACGTCACGGCTAGGTCACGTCACGGCTGTGTCACGTCACGGCTGGGTCACGTCACGGATGGGTCACGTCACGGCCATCAGTCATGCCTGGATCACTTCACGACCACCACGCTGCAGGGACACACCGGCACCGCGGCATAGCGCATCACGTGCCACGAGCTCCTGCCAAACCACCTCCTTGTTAATGCTGTTAAGTGCTAGATGTCGATTTACAGAGGAAGCGCCTCCAGAAATAATGATCCCACCTCCGTCAAATACTTTGCTGCACCTTCCAGCCGGAGTTATCGCGAGCCCTTTTGCCGTTTCCGGTCCCTGAGCCCAGCCAGTTCTCCGAGGAGCAACATGCACTGTGTTTCGCTAAATCGGCTCCCGATAGCACGCTTTACACAGCCTTGATGAAGTAATTTTGTCATTCGACAACTGTCATGGTGTGCCGTTGTGCCGTTGTTTGTAGATGGCACCACAGTGGTCCATCCCACCTGAGGATGGTGCGGCACCGGGTATGATGCCACCATCTCAACACAAGCAACTCCACATAAACACTGAAGCCAGCGACACACACCCTGCTGTCCTCTGGTCATAGGTCACCAGCGACACACACCCTGCTGTCCTCTGGTTACAGGTCACCAGCGACACACACCCTGCTGTCCTCTGGTTACAAGTCACCAGCGACACACACCCTGCTGTCCTCTGGTTACAGGTCACCAGCGACACACACCCTGCTGTCCTCTGGTCACAGGTCAGCAGCGACACACACCCTGCTGTCCTCTGGTCACAGGTCAGCAGCGACACACGCCCTGCTGTCCTCTGGTCACAGGTCACCAGCGACACACACCCTGCTGTCCTCTGGTTACAGGTCAGCAGCGACACACACCCTGCTGTCCTCTAGTCACAGGTCACCAGCGACACAGACCCTGCTGTCCTCCGGTCACAGGTCACCAGCGACACAGACCCTGCTGTCTTCTGGTCATAGGTCACCAGCGACACACACCCTGCTGTCCTCTGGTTACAGGTCACCAGCGACACACACCCTGCTGTCCTCTGGTCACAGGTCAGCAGCGACACAGACCCTGCTGTCCTATGGTCACAGGTCACCAGCGACACACACCCTGCTGTCCTCAGGTCACAGGTCACAGGTCACCAGCGACACACATCCTGCTGTCCTCTGGTCACAGGTCACCAGCGACACACACCCTGCTGTCCTCTGGTCACAGGTCACCAGCGACACAGACCCTGCTGTCCTCTGGTCACAGGTCACCAGCGACACAGACCCTGCTGTCCTCTGGTCACAGGTCACCAGCGACACACACCCTGCTGTCCTCTGGTCACAGGTCACCAGCGACACAGACCCTGCTGTCCTCTGGTCACAGGTCACCAGCGACACACAGACCCTGCTGTCCTCAGGTCACAGGTCACCAGCGACACACGCCCTGCTGTCCTCTGGTCACAGGTCACCAGCGACACACACACCCTGTTGTCCTCAGGTCACAGGTCACCAGCGACACACACCCTGCTGTCCTCTAGTCACAGGTCACCAGCGACACAGACCCTGCTGTCCTCCGGTCACAGGTCAGCAGCGACACACACCCTGCTGTCCTCTGGTCACAGGTCGTAAGCGACACACACCCTGCTGTCCTCTGGTCACAGGTCACCAGCGACACACACCCTGCTGTCCTCTGGTCACAGGTCACCAGCGACACACACACCCTGTTGCCCTCAGGTCACAGGTCACCAACGACACACACACCCTGCTGTCCTCTGGTCACAGGCCTGCTCCTCACCTGAACCACCGGAACACGAAGGTGGCGGCGGCGAGCGACACCAGGCTGGTCGAGTAGCCGATCAGGTAGATGATGGCCTGCACCTCGGCCATTTGCACGAACGGTTGACGGGTGCAGTCCGACTGCGCGGCCGGCTGGCAGGCCGAGTAGTTGGCTCGCGGCGACCAGACACCGTCCTCCAGACACATCCTGCTGATCAGGTCTGCCACACGGCCAGGTAAGGCCAGGTCACGTGGCAGGTGAGTTTCGCATTACCTGTCTGAACCCTTAAATCTACCAATTGTTGCAAGGGTAAAAAGCGCAGCAGGCCGAGGACTGAACAACGTAACACACGAAAACAGGATGTGCATATGCACCACCAGAGAATGGGACAAGCGCGGGACCAGAAAACGGGACACATGCAGACCGGAAAATAACATGCTCGCTAAGCGCAACAGTTGTTAGCGTGGGTTTAAACTTAGAGTAGACTGGATCAACCCACCCACTCGCACGGCGTTATACACCCCCGAAACGCAGCAGAAATGACTCACACACGGTAGTGCCATGTCGTGACCATAGATGACGTGGGGTATGCCTCGCGGCTGAGAATCACGTCCTATTATATCTAGGATTATCGCAGTTAACTCAGAGAAAAACAAATCGAGTAACGAACTCAACTAGCCACGCTCTCACATGCGTTAATTCACGTGACAGACGTGATGCAACAGATCGAAACATTGAAATATGCGTTCTCGTGTCGAAATATGCGGAGCTCTTCTTCTACTAATTCATGGACTGAATTAATGACTTGCCATGCGACACACCACATAACCTCAACAGGCACACCAGCTACCTCTCCCATCCGCCATGGTTCCCTCATCCCTGGCAACCTACTCAGACTTAAGTTTTCCGGCCAACAAATGGTTCCAGAGATAATTGGGGACAAACAATAGCAACATCAAGTGGTTGGTCGCTTGCGGTTCAATAACCCCGCACCCGGGCCATTAACCCCGCCACGTGTTCCGGTCGCGATGTGCAGCGTACGGCCGTGCACCACATGATGAGAAAACATGAGCACCGTTGGAAGAGCTTTCACGTAATTGTACTAATCCAACAATCTGTACCACTTTGCGAAACATTCCTGAAGTAACAAATTCACTATTTTAGCCACCTACGCAGGCGATGCGACAGGATGGATGTTTTCCCGAAACTGTGATGACGAAAGAGCCACATTGCCACATTTTCTGTTTAGCCTAACTTTGTAGCTCGCATCTACGGCGCTGCTGGTTTATTAGCATACGAAGATGCTTACAGTCGCAAACACGGCGTGTCTATAGGGGATTCCTGCCAGTCACAATGCAAGACGCATGACACGAGGAGGCTACCAAATGATGGCTAGTTCACAATAGCCAAGCTGCCAGCTAACGTCCCACTGACAATAGCCAAGCTTCCTGGTGACGGTCCGCTGACAATAGCCAAGCTGCCACTACTGAGGCAGACAGTTTGACCATATTTTCACTCAGATTAGCATTAAATTAATAAACGAGCTGTAACGAGTAGCAATAACTGCACAGAGCACAGGTGAGCCTGCAAGGTCAAATTGCAAGGTCTAGGGAACTTAGGCATTTTGGCTGCGTAGCATAACAATGACGCCTTACATAAAGGTCACTCATGAATATGTGGCATAACCGAGGTGCCTCGGACATTAAGGTCACGCATGACTAAGTGGCGAAACCGTGATGCTCGATATCAAGGTCATCTGGCAAGTGTGTGCAGGGTATGCTGATATAAAGCCATACAACGACGTGTTGATGTAATCATGTCTGCTGAGTATATAATTAGGAGCATTCCCTGACTGGCTTCTGCAACATGTTCAACCGCTAATGATTCGCATATTTAGTGCAATCGCATGACCTTGTGTCCAGGGGTCAAAAAAGTCACCGATCTGCTGACGTCGTCGGAGACCACACACGCTAAGGTTAAGCTGATTTGAGAGACCAACAGCGAAGACTAACACACGCAAAACCCAAGGAATCAAGGACGTGCTTTTATGTTGCTTCCATTCGCCGGACCGTTATACTTTAAAAAGTGGCACCTCTTCTGGGCTCTGTCCGATCAAACTCCGCAGACTGCAGCCCATGAAGGCAGCCCTGTCGTAGGTGTGCTTCTAACATGAAAAAAGCTGCCCTTCAAATACTAATTTAGCACATCTTAACAATCTAGCATATATTTTTAATATACCAGATTTACGGTACCAAAAATACCAGATATCCACGGCGGACACCGCGGTCCGTCGGCGATTCTCGGTGGTCGCAATGAGACCACCCGTGCTAAGTCAATGGGCTCAAAAAAGGCGAGAATCACCGATAAATGGTCGCAGGCTGGTCGCCGCGCCGTGTCTTAGTAGGAACTAGCAACAGGAAATAGTCGGGAAAGGGCAGCTGAGCTGGGAAGGAAGAGATTTCGATTTTGAATGTGAGGAGGGAATCGCTGAAGTGGACATTTGTTGAACGAACAGAAGTGGTGGCCTAATTGTTAGTGAATGGGTATGGTCGGAGTGGAAACCTGTTTTTATCTAACTTTGATGATTTCATCTATACATATATGTACCCGAAGGTGAGAAAAGCCTGTGCCATTACTGAAACTTAAATGGTTTGGTGCGTCCGTTCAACTTGGAACGAACCGTAGATAACCAGGCGATATGCATGCTGATTTTGGTGAACTTCAAGTCAAACTGTTGGGCTCAATTTTTACCCATTCAAATTCATTGAGATCACTTCTGGTATGAGGAATGATCCAAGAAAGAGGCATTACCTGTTGTCTGTTCCCTCCAGGCATTACATAAAATTTGGTGGATTGGGGGGGGGGGGCGGAAATAACCATCTACCCCAATTTGTAGGCCATATGAAAGAAAGATCAGCTATGCTTGACATGATGTGAATGTTAGAAGTGATTCGCTGTCAATATTAGATCTTTAGATTGGTTAAAAAGAGAAATCTTAGTGTGACTGGTTTCTATTATAAATCATTTTCAAGCAATGAGTGCTTGATGCTTGTGTGCTTGATCATAATTTATAATATAAACTGGTCAAACTAAGTTTTATATTTTTAACCAATCTAAAGAAATAATATTGCCAGTGAATCTCTTCTAACATCTTCGTATCATATCAAACATCCTGCCAACTATTCTCCACCTACTTTCCCACCTATGTTTCTGGAATTTGTGCCAGCCTTGCCCCCTCCATATCAAGCCAGGTAAAATTAGCAACTGAGCCTGCCTATCTCTGGTGCTGACAACAGTGTCTGGTGCATTCATGCACTATCTCCCTACCATGTTAGTAAATGGGGAAAAGCTGTCCATGCAGCATAAACTTCAATGTCGATTTGATGTAGCTGAAAGTTGTTTAAGTGAAAACATATTTGTGATAAGCAGTGGTGGATCTATATTAGGGCAAAATGGGAAATTGCCCCCTTCCCCCACTAAACTGCCAGATTTTTCTTTAAATCAATGTTTTTGGCACTTTCGTCTGTTTTTAACATTTGCCTCCCCAAAATTTGCCCTCACTAAACAGGCCCTGTAGATCCACCACTGGTGATCATCACATCCAAATGCAACATAATCTGCGTATAAATTTAATTTTCAAAAGTTTAAAAGTGACTCAGTTATGGAAGAGGGTGGTGTAGGGGGATTGTATGTGGGTATCTGAACATGTTATGTTCCTTAACACCTACCTTTTGATGTTGCCCTCATCATGTTGAGTACATAGATAACAAAAACATTATGGTATTCAGAAATGATTGACTTGTTTCTACCAAAATATGAATGTCTGATTACATGGTTCTACTAATTCTTTGTGCACAGAGCATGCAAAGTTCACAGGCATGATTTTTGGCTTCAAAGAGCAGTTGGCTTAAGAAAACCATAGGGAAGCGATTTACTTTTTTTCGAATTACACCAGCATATTTCAGTCATCACTAATAGCTTGTACTGCAATTGTTACAGTCAGGTATTCCTGCACAGGAACATTTTTCTGTTCAGAATACAGCATATCACTACAAAATAATGATCTATTTTATGGTTCCTCTTTATAAGTGGTTAGAGGATTTCAATTGAAAGGAACTGTTTGAATATGGATAGCTTGTTCATTTTTGTTTTCAGTAAACACAGTAGAATTGCTGGATCAGCCATACAAAAGCAGCAGTAGAGCTATTTGTTGCATGGTGCCTTAAGTGTTCAGAACCCCCTCCCCCTTCTTCCTCTACACTAATTTGATGAATTTTTAACCAGCTCTCCCATGTTATGCTTATTTCCCCATGTAAATGCATGAGTTATGCTCCACCTAGTGATTCCCCCAGACAAAAGTTTATGGACAGGTGTGTAAATGATCAGGGAAGAGTAGGCCAAATTAATGGTGACATTTAACATAGGGATGGGAAAAAAGTTGGCTTAAATTGAATTTATGCCAGACAGTGGCCTATTATTATTCAAGCTGGCTTAAATTCACAACACTTCTAGGCCACACACTTCTAAGGCTCACAAACCATGGGTAGGGAAGAGTGAGGCAAAGCAGACCACCTAAGGTTTGACATCCTGTAAGTCTAAGATGAGATGTCATATGGAGGTATGACCAACTCTTTGATGGAACCCAATACCTTGTTATCCTTTCTTTGAAGTGGAAATTTTATCTATATTTTATATAACAAAACTGAAATCCTTGCTCAATGAGGGCACCTCAATTTTTATATTTTCAAAGTTGTTGGGCAAAGTGGACCATTTCAATTGCAAGCCATTTGTGTTAAATGTAAATGTCAAGGGACATATTTTGTGACTTGTGCATGGTAGCTTGTCTTAGAAATAGGAGTTGCAAGCAATTTCAGCAAAGGAAGCTGCACTTTAGTGGCATAGGCATGTCCAGGGAGGTAGAAATTTACTATTTGATTCTCAATCTGAAATGTATCCCAAAATAACAATCTGGGACAAATGTAATATATTTCGTGGGTTGCTATGACCACCTATTGCACCCACAAAATGGAACTGGATCTGCCACTGCAAACAATGGGTTGCTTTCTAATGGGCAGTCCACTTTGCCCAAAAGTGAAGCTTGGGATCTGGGATTTGTCTTGGGGTTATTTTTGTAAAGTATAACTCCTAGCTACTGCAAGCTTGTTTAGCACTCAAATTTTGATTTTAGGGAACATAGGTATTAGAGACAAAAATCGGTCTTACCTAGTTGTTAAGATTTACAAATTTCTGTGTATTGAAGAAATTGTATCAGAAAGTGGAAAAACAACATTTTTAAATCATGACACAAGATTAAAGCTTAAGACAAGATCTGAAATAGCCAAAAGCATGCACACTCCATGGGTCTTTCCACAAGGCAAATGAAATCTGGCTTGGTAAAAGTCTATGGCAGGGGGGAGGGTGGTCTGGCATGCCCCACTTTCCCATACATCATAGTAGCCAGAATAGCAAGAAAATATCAGGGAGTTTTGTGAGGACATACTGTGGATTGCTCTAAAAATCATTCAAATTTGCTTTAAGCTTTCCCCATTGGGGGTTTGTTCCAGCTATCCACCATTGACAGCTCAAGAATGCTGTAGATCATTTGTTGATCATTTGTGTATAGTGAAGCATCACATGCTGACCCCCATCCCAGTGCCCATAAATTGTACCAGTCCAGGATGGTGGTCAAAATGTTTGATAAATGTGACAACATACAAAGGAAAACAATTTATGCATCACAGTGTGGTGGTTTCAAATGTTGTATCCAAAGCTAAACCAAAATTTTATAATTTGTCTCATATGTAATCATAAGAGGTCAAATGAGTGGCCTATGGAGGTTAAAATGTCAATGGTTACCATTTGTTTCCCACCCAAAAAGTCATGCATTTATTGACATTGTCCTGCCCTCCCCCTGCCCCTCCTGGAAGGTGTGGGCTCCAGTTTTCATTATTTGCTCCATCTTACATCTTGCATGAATTTATTCACATTGTGCCCTAATTGTTACAGAATGAAGCAAACAAAGTTGGGATTTGGAATTGCAGAAGAAGAATAGAGGGTTGATGATGGTGATGGTGATAAGCCAGCAAAAAGAGGACAAGAAAGGTGTGCAAGTGTGGGTATGATGGGTGCACATGGGCAGGCTCTGAACAAAGCATTTATCAGCACACACAAAAAAGCAGCATGGTGATTGTGGGGCCAAGAAGACATATCCATCAGAGACCCAGCTGGGGACAAGTGGCCAGTGGTCTAGCTGGATGAGGGGCAAAAATATGTGCCACTAATTAGCCAGAAATGAAAGTAATGATATTATATATAATCATAGGGGGAAAAGTGGCAAAATACAAAGGCTGCTTATTTCCCTATCTAAATAGGCTAGGATTCTTTCCATATATAAATGAACGACTCCTAGTATTGATAGGGTTTGGATATATGTGGCACTGTTAGTCTTTTACAACCTGGCTACCAAGTTTAACTAGGCATAATTATTTTGGGATGGCTCTTCACAGAGGTGGATCCAGAGATCCACCCAGGGGGACCCAGTTTGGGCTAGGTGGGCACATGCTGTGCTGGGGCCCCAGCTGATATGTCATTATAGGGGGGGAGTGATGTCTGATGGGACCCTGCTGGTATGCAATGTTCCAATCATGGGGGGGGAATGTGATGTCTAGTTAGGCCCCATGTATTCCATGTTTTGATCCTGGGATGGGGGAGGGAGCAGTGTGGTACATGCTGTCCGGAGATGTAAGTATTGATGTCCTTTGGGGTGAGGCAAAAGAGGGACTGGATCCCTCTTTTGCTTTTGGGGGTCATGACCCAATTTGCCCTCCTGGATCCACTCCTGGCTGATCACATAACTCCAAATTGCACAATTGTATTCTTACTGTTCCTGATTGCAATAATCTGTGCTTCAAGCACGCCCATCTGGTGACACTGCTCACTGTGTAAGGGAGGAGGCTCCTCTGCCCACACCCTCATCAATTTTCAGTGATGGTGAGCAGACAGACCAGACAACCACAATTTCAGTGGATCTATTTAGTGCTGAATGCACATCTGCAGCAGTGCACAGATCCTCAGATATTTATCAATTGTCCAGATGTTTTCCAGTGCCTATTCACTCATATGTTCTTTTCAAAATTTGTGGAACCCAATGCTGCTGAATATTGCAATAATGGCAGTTCTCCAGGAATTAGTTTCACCTATTTCTGATGTTTCAAGATGATGGAGATATGCATATTACAAAACAAACTTTTTACCTTAAAGTTACATTTTATTGCCCACAGTAAACAGGACACTTCCTTGCTGAAAAGTTTGTGGTGTTGCGTTTGTGAAAGTTTTTTGTTTAACTTTTATTTGTGATGTCCCTGTTGCCATGCAATATAACCCTCATAATGTGATGGCTAAATAACAAATTCCTGCAAATTATGGAAGTTTGCAACATATGTGGCACCACATACTTCTTATCTGCAATAGTCAGCTAATCGTGTTCTGTCCCTTTGGTGTGCATTTCACCCTGTGGCCCAATGGTTGGGTTTGGTTATGTAACCCAAATTGACAAAAAAGTGTGACCCAACTTGGTGTATAAGGTGTTGATCAATTTCAGGGCAACATTTTGTTATGGTTCCGTGGCTGAATAATGCTGCACAATTTGTGGGTCCCAAGCTTTTTGTTTAACGTTGATATGGCCTACAACACATAACTTAGCACAACCCATAATACCGTCAAAAAGGTGCATTTCCACCATTATTGATTGCCAATTGTGTTTGACTTCACCATAATACTTTGCGATGAAATTTTCCACACAGTAATTCACATGGTATAAAACTAAATGCTTACCCCTTGACCTCTTTATTATTGTGCAGGCGTGAAGCACTCAGGATGTCTTTCTTCACCTGGGGGAAAATGGTGCATTGCCCAGTTGAATGGCAACATGCACCAATGACAATGTTCTATATATACGTATATATCCAGGTATGTTATTATTAGTTATTCAGAGCCAGCTGCTGCTGGAGCTGCGACGTTCCATCGGCGGGGGAGGTGCGCCTGTGGCGTCACCTGCTGTTGCCTCCTGCCGTTGTGGTTCTGCACTGATCGTGCGGGTACAGGGTGTGAATCTCGCAGAACTGTCGCTGAAGTTCTCGCACAGCCGCGCCGCTTGCCTGAGCGCCGGTCAGCTGTAGCAGACGCCCTGGTACCCTGCAACCGCGCCTCAATGCTGTTTATCTTCGCTGATGTCGCCGTTATCTCCTGCGACTCATCTGTGCTACGTGCAACAGTTTTGTTTTGCATCTCCCGCCGCTGGCGCTGCGCGCGGGCTGGGCGCGGCTCCGCCGGTGGTGGGCTAACTGCCACCAGGGGCAGTTAGCCCACCAGGGGCAGTTAGCGGTTTGTTCACAAACCGCTGTCTAAACGTTCGTCGTGGTTGTGTGATACGCTATCTAACCAAGCCTTTCTCTACTGGATCTGTGTACATGTGATTCACGGCAAAGGATAAATCAGCATTTGAATATATTTGAAGGGACTTCCAAAGATATATCATTAGTGTTGCCCTTGCGCGTGCTCGGACAGAGGTGTTCTAGACTTGCAACACACTCAGTTTCTTGGAATTGGTTATGATCGTATGAATGTGTGGAAATATCGAGTGGATATTTCATGTTAGTAAAACGCACCTGGGAAATCGCTTATGTCTCACCGCAATTGTGCACAACGCACATTCTCAGGAACTGCCCACAGTTTTATGATTTTGAATATGATGCCAAATTGTTTATTTGTGGCGGCTCATTTTTCGTTTCTCACCACTTGAAAAATCATAGTTTAGCCCATAGTTTTGCTCCCAAGAAAAAAAGTCTCGCGCGCTTATTGTGAGAATACACACCCTTGACCGTAACTGTTGTCATCAGGCAAAATAAAACGCACAATAAGTTTACCACAATTGAAATCCGCATGTTAAATATTGCTGAAGCTCGACCAGTGCAAAATTTGTTTATGTGAATTGATTCAGCCATTGGCCAATAAACATCCAGTCCGTATTTTTCTCTTTCATGTGTGGAGGGGCAAAAAGGCAACTTGTTATAACTGGGGTGGCGAGTCATGTGCACAATACTTTGCTTAACGTGCACAACAATAAACTGGAGCCAGAATGACTGATCGTATTTAGCTGGGCACGACATTTCATATACGACAATAAACTGGAGCCAGAATGACCGAACGGGTTTAGTTGGGCACGACATTCCATATACAACAATAAACTGGAGCCAGAATGACCAAGCGGATTTAGCTGGGCACGACATTCCATATGTTGCTAGTTTTTGTTACAGTCGATAAGATGGGGCCAGGCGAAGGCTCTTTGTCATAATCAATTTAACGTGTTTTTGTTTAGCTGCTAATGTTCCCGGTATATTGATCGGAATCAATGCATGGTTTATCTTTCGTGTGTACGAAAGATAAAGATGTTTCATGGTTGCAGGACAACCAAAGAGCAGCAACGAATTTGTATTCGAAGGCAAAGTGCCACATGCTAATATTGCTCATTTACCTCTTAGTACGCTTTTTGGGTAGGAGACCACGCACGATTGCTTCGGTTTGGTCGGCGACCAACTTGATGGTTTTTTTACCCCTGCTTGTGTCGTGCGGCTGCCAGCATGCCTGAGCCCGATCAGTGGATTATAAACTCACAAGCACTTAGGCGTTAGATGGGGCAATACGATATGTGGACACACACACACACACACCCACACACGAATGTATGTACATTATATATGTGTATATATATTTATGTTACATATATGTATATATATTTAACTTATATATATATATATGTATATATATATATATATATATATATATATATATATATATATATATATATATATATATATATATATATATATATATATACATATATATATGTAGGCGGGATATTTTTAACAGATAGGTGATTTACTTACCTAGTCAAAAGTGGTAAGAAAGGTCCAGAAGCAATGTGGTTAGTTTTTATGTTGTTTATTTCTACCGTAATTTTGCTGTGCCCTTCCATGTTACATGTTGACAGGCACGAACCCACGTCGTATTCCTATACACAACGTGCGCCAGAGTCCCGGTCCGGGGGGGGGAGCTACTTCCAGGAATGATGCTGATTAACCCGTCCCGTCTCGGGTGGTCTTCAACCGCTCTCCCTCAGGTTTTTCGCGGATAGCGGACGAACGGCGCGGGGCAGCGCGCCAAAATTTGGCATACCTTTTTCCACATCAATTTGACATGCTGATTCAAAAGCTTGAGGTCAGGTCTTTTAGGGTCAACGAGTTAATCAAGGTCAAGTGAGGTCACCTCCTAAAAAGTTAAACCAGTCGTGACGCTTTAACGGATACAAATATTTTAATGAAACTTTCAGCGTTTGCTTATCTTTACGGATGCAACAAAACATACGAGTTGAATTTGTCATTTTTTTTTCATTTCTGACTACATATAAATTTTGGGTATTTGCCATATTGCAGTTCAATTACAGGATTCTGGCTAATGTAAGCATTTTATATTAGTACACGTTGACTTCTAACAACGTTTCTCGGTCTGCTCTACCCATTGGGATAGGAAAATTAAAGACAACTTGAAAACTCAACAAAATAAATTGGGGGGTGGGGGAAATTGTGACCCTGGCAGATTTCTGTCATTTCCCCATTCCAAATACTTTTTTTTCACATATCCCAGAATGAACTCCCCAGAGTAAAAAACATAATGTAAGTGGTGAAAAGTCGTGCAAATCTAGCCCTCCTGGTGGCGTCGCTTTTGGGATAATTTTTTTGAGGGGTGGACCCGGGCCCTACTCGTCGAGTGCTTTCCGATGACACCTCTTTCGTTTTCGTGCGATGCTTAGCTTGGATTTTAGAGGGGGTCTTCAACCGCCCCCCCCCCCCCAGAAGGGGTGTGAGGATTTGACCGGAAAGACGGCGCGGGTTAACTGTCATCGCGGAGCCGCACTGGCTTAGCTGGCTGGTGACGACGTCCAAACACAAAAACGCTGTGGCAGTGCGCAGTGATCTGCGACAGTGGATATCGACATGTGACGTTGTGTGACAGTGCATGTCGACATGTAACGATGTGTGACAGTGTATGTCGACATGTGGAGTTGTGTGACAGTGTATGCCGACGTGTGACGATGTGTGGCAGTGTATGCCGACATGTGGTGTTGTGTGGCAGTGTATGCCGATATGTGACGATGTGTGGCAGTGTATGCCGACATGTGGAGTTGTGTGACAGTGTATGTCGACATGTGGTGTTGTGTGGCAGTGCATGCCGACATGTGGAGTTGTGTGACAGCGTATGTATACATGTGGAATTGTGTGACAGTGGATATCGACAAGTGGAGTTGTGTGGCAGTGTATGCCGACATGTGGAGTTGTGTGACAGCGTATGTCGACATGTGGAGTTGTGTGACAGTGGATATCGACAAGTGGAGTTGTGTGGCAGTGTATGCCGACATGTGTAGTTGTGTGACAGTGGATATCGACAAGTGGAGTTGTGTGGCAGTGTATGTCGACATGTGACGATGTGTGGCAGTGTATGCCGACATGTGGAGTTGTGTGACAGTGGATGTCGACATGTGGAGTTGTGTGACAGTGGATATCGACAAGTGGAGTTGTGTGGCAGTGTATGCCGACATGTGACGATGTGTGGCAGTGTATGCCGACATGTGGTGTTGTGTGGCAGTGTATGCCGACATGTGACGATGTGTGGCAGATATGTCGACATGTGGAGTTGTGTGACAGTGTATGTCGACATGTGGGGTTGTGTGGCAGTGTATGCCGACATGTGGTGTTGTGTGACAGCGTATGTCGACATGTGGAGTTGTGTGACAGTGGATGTCGACATGTAACGATGTGTGACAGTGTATGTCGACATGTGGAGTTGTGTGACAGTGTATGCCGACATGTTGAGTTGTGTGGCAGTGTATGCCGACATGTGACGGTGTGTGGCAGTCTATGCCGACATGTGGAGTTGTGTGACAGTGTATGTCGACATGTGGAGTTGTGTGGCAGTGTATGCCGACATGTGGTGTTGTGTGACAGCGTATGTCGACATGTGCAGTTGTGTGACAGTGAATATCGACAAGTGGAGTTGTGTGGCAGTGTATGCCGACATGTGTAGTTGTGTGACAGTGTATGTCGACATGTGGAGTTGTGTGACAGCGTATGCCGACATGTGAAGTTGTGTGACAGCGTATGTCGACATGTGGAGTTGTGCGACAGTGGATATCGACAAGTGTCGACACCACATGTCACCCTGTGGAGTTGTGCAACAGTGGATGTCGACATGTGGCGTTGTGCCACAGTGTATGTCGACATGTGGAGTTGTGTGACAGTGTATGTCGACATGTGGAGTTGTGTGACAGCGTATGCCGACATGTGGAGTTGTGTGACAGCGTATGTCGACATGTGGTGTTGTGCGACAGTGGACATCGACAAGTGTCGACGCCACATGTCAACATGTGGCGTTGTGCAACAGTGGATGTCGACATGTGGCGTTGTGTGACAGTGTATGTCGACATGTGGAGTTGTGTGGCAGTGTATGTCGACATGTGGTGTTGTGTGACAGCGTATGTCGACATGTGGAGTTGTGTGACAGTGGATGTCGACATGTTGAGTTGTGTGGCAGTGTATGCCGACATGTGGTGTTGTGTTACAGCGTATGTCGACATGTGGGGTTGTGTGACAGTGGATGTCGACATGTGGCGCTGTGTGACAGTGGATATCGACTTGTGGCGTTGTGTGACAGTGGATGTCGACATATGGCGCTGTGCGGTTAGGCCGCCGGCGCCGACGGCTGACGGCACGTGGTTTCCGACGACAGTTCGGTTTTCTCTTAACATGTTCGCAGCCCCGAATCAGAGTCCTTGACCACCAGTTGGTTACTTGTATCGAATAGCGGGGATCACAAGCCCAAGTCGATTTCCCTCACCTGTACGGGGTAAGTATCATGCTGACGTCATTCTCACATTCAATGTGATCAGAAACAAATCATACTTTGAACAACACTAAGATTGGACTCCTAAAACCTTCAGTATGCAATAATATAAGTCATAATGTGCCCTGCAGATGATTACAAACTTCTTACTGGCTATGTTTAATTACTGCACCAGTGCGAGGGACACGCGCCCTGGAAGGGGGGGGGGGAGGCGAAATCCGCCCACCCCTCCGGTTATTTGTACATAACGCCAGATTTTACCGGTCGATATACGCAATTGTTTGCGTACCTGCTTCGAAATCAACGGCGCGTTGCTGTAAGCAAGAAAAACTAGCATGGGTAGAAAATTTTTCGAGTCTGGGACTCTTAAAGTAAACAAGAATGATCATCGCCGGAACACAAAAATCGGCGCTGATGCGCTTCCCGTATATTGGTAAAAGGGAAATGTTCTTGGCAACACTAGCGACTTGTTTGATGTATATTTTTATGCTGTATTGTGTCAAAGTCATGTTAGGTCACCGAGGTCAAGTCAGGTGAAGTTTATGACAGGTTAATGGAACCAAACTTGGTCAACTAGAATGTTGTCATAAATGCAAATAACTGGCATGCGATTGATGTCACTTTGCATGTTACTCCCTACACATCCTGAAAACTACTGTTTGCGATTGTGTGCCTAAACCTTTTCTTACTTTATTCATGCACTTCACTCCTTTCTTTATTATGCCGATTGCGCCGAGCCGCCCAACGGAGCAGTCGGCCGGGCGGCCCGGTTCCGGTAACTGAAGCAGGTAATGACCTGCTGAAGTGCTGCTATATAGATAACCTGAGGTCAAATGCCCGGTCTAGTATCTGTATTATACCATTGGTAATGTCTAAAACATCATTGACGCCCATCTGGAGCATTTAAGCACAATCACAGCGATCCATAACAATGACAAGCCAATCTACGCAAAACCAGATTTTTTTACATTTTGAATTCATTTGACCTTGAAGACATTGACCTAAGGTCATGAAATTTGCACACAATAGAGTTCTCATCCCCCCTGCGAATTTCGTTGCTCCAGTTTTAATAGGAGCCGACATCTTAGGGGGCGGAATCCGAACCCCCTCCAGTGCGCGTAATTTTCAGAGACCCAGGGTGCGTGTTAACACGTTCTCATGCTATTGACGCACGGCATCTATTCTGTTGAATCACGGATGGTTCTGCGTGGATGTGCCGAAAGATGTGTGATCGCGTGCATTCGATCAAGTGAGAAAGTCATCTCCGCAATAACGGGCAATGGCATCGTATTGATTCCGGAAGCAAATCCGTGGAAGGGGATTCTGTGATTTGCAGCTTATCGTCACACAAATATTGTTTGTTGTCATCACTTGTGGGTTGGATTTCCTTGAATCGTTCATACACATGAATGCTGAGGACATTTCCATCCTCGCAACGCTGATAATGACTTCACCACTGGCCATGCTATCTACAGCAACGCCTGAATCTTAGCCGTGACTGTTGATTTCACATGTTACGATTACGCTTCTATTATCTGTAGCTCTGCACCATAAACAAAATTTTGTTTCTTCAATATGACAAGAAATGCTTGTGACTTATGCACCACTTAGCTTGTCTTCAGCTGTCCTATAAATTACACTGCTCTGCGTGATTTATAAGGTCAAGGGTGTCTCAACTATTTTTAGGACAGTTTTTCATCCTGATTCTGAAATTGGCATCCGTTTTGCTCGATTAGCTCGATTTTAAATACGTTATTTCACTCATATGAACCAAAACATTGCTCTGACTGGCTTACTAGTGAATCCGACAGAAGCATAAATAAAGCTTAAACTCCAAACAAATGGACCATAAGTGTATTCAGAGCGCATCCAAACAGTACACAATACTGCGGAATAAATTGCCTTTTCAGGAACTTCCGACTGTGTTGAGCAGATGGGACATCCCTCTTCAGGCACCTACAACAGAACGCCAGAAAGTTCACATCCCACTGACCTTGGTAGCGTTCTTCCATCACCCGTATGTCTTTGTGGAAGCGTTCTCCCTGCTCTTCACTGTAATCTCCACAGTCATCTGAGAAATGATCTAGATGGGACCTAAGGAAGTGCATTTTTAACGACATTCGAGCACCAAGTTGCTGAAAACTATCCATCAACTCATCTCATCGACGACCTTCACGTATTCCGCACTTCTGTGATTGCCCAGGAAGTTGGTGATGATTGGCTTCAAGGCCAGCCATGCAGAGAGCTCAGACTGTTCCAGATATTCTTCGAATCGAGTATTCTTCATGAGCTCCCTTGTCTGAGGACCGTCGAATACACCAGCCTTCAGCTTCTCTCTGCTCACATGAGGAAATTTCTGCCCCAAAAATGCAAATCCTCGCCCTTCTTTATCCAGTGCTTTCACAAAATCTTCATCAAGCCGAGTTTGATATGGAGTGGTGGAAGTAGGATTTTCTGTAGCTCAACCAGGGGGCGTGACTGCACGTTGTGGGAGCCAGGTTCAAGTGCATGCCTGGATGGCCAGTCGCGTTGTACATAGTGCTGTTTGTCAGCCCGACTGTCCCAGACGCATAAAAAGCATGAATATTTCGTGTAGCCGCCCTGCAGCCCAAGGACACCACAGATCAGCCAACCATACTGTTTGTAGTTCAAAGCAGACAACAAGATTTCCATGCTGTTATGCGTTTCCCTCAGTTGCACGGAGTGTCCAACAGGAATCGACGCGAACTTATTGCCGTTGTTCAGAAGAACTGCCTTCAGGCTCATACTCGAGGAGTCTCTGAACAGCCTCCATTTTGCCGGGTTGTACTCTGTACCCATTGCTTCTACTAGGCCCGCGATGTTGTTGCAGTAAACTGGAGAATGTTCTTCATCGAAGGTAAAGTATTCTCTGAATTCTTTTTCGCGATTCCGATGGCAAAAAAATGTCGTTTTAGACGCCAGCAAACGTTTCTCGCGGAGCCGTGGACCCAGCAGCTGATCAGATTCCTTGGACAAGTTCAGGTCCCTCGTTAGGTCATTGAGCTCAGCTTGGTTCAACGGTACCGGTCGATCGTTCTCGTTCGGTTCATATGCACCAGATGCGTCTGCGTCCATTTCATCCCCACATAAGTCGGAAGATGACTCGATGTCGATATCGGGTACAGGGATGTGGACATCTGGACCATGAGGGACCGGCTTGATGGCTGATGGCACATCCGGATATTTTACATGCTTCTGCTTCTTTCGATTTACTTCTTTCAGATCTGTCATAGCAGTCGGTGGTATGATCCTTTCCCACCCGCCACACCATGGGAATGCCGAACGGCATGGATTTCCGGGTCTTGTTCTTCCAGGCTCGTAGGCCTTCCACACATGACTTGCGGAAAATATGAGGGGCAAACGGCTTGTCCTGATCACCAAGTTTCACTCTAAAATATGCGTGGTAACTCTTTTTTACAAAGTCGGTTATGCTTGCCTGGCGATCTGGTAGGGTAACCTTTCCACATATGTAACAGAACCTGTTTGGATGATTTTGACACTGCCGACTCATGACTTCAGATTACGTCTGAAAATACACAAAAACGACATTAGAGATGATGCATCCGATAGGGGAGAGTGGTGAGAATTTGGACAAAAATCGGTCCGCAACTTTGCCACGCCGTTGCACCCGTGTCATTGCAGCGAGCGACATATTCCTGATTTCAAAGTAACCCCCAGACATTTGTACGCCGCAGACTGAAATTTGAAAATGAAAAGTAATGAAACCACTGTTATTTAAAAAAAAATGAAAAGTGCAATTTTAGTCAGAATTGGGACGACGAGTGAGGGAGCATTGAGACTGGTAACAGGGAGAAATGGGACTCAAAGGGAGATTTGGGACGTGATTTAAAATAGGTAAAGGTTAGTCTGTGTTTATTTCGGCAGTTCACTCAAAATTGTGTCATACGAAGCACTTTTTATTTCAACTTGTGGTGCATAGAATCATCATGGATAAAATTTTGAGTGTTATCCCTACTTCTTGCTAAACTAGTCCGTTAGTAGCTCTTCGACGTATGCTAAAAAAACATTTACTAAAATCGAATGCTTTATTGCGATATGACGGGTTAATTACAGGCTCAGTTGAAAGTAGTTTCATTGAAGTAGTTAACTAAAAATTACTTACATTTACTAAAGTCAACGCCTTTTTGCGATATGATGAGTTAATTACAGGCTCAGTTGACAGTAGTTTACTCAAATTTACTTACATTTACAAAAATCAAATGCCTTATTGCGATATGACGCGTTAATTACATGTAAACTACATGTAACATTGCAATGGGAGACGCTGGGAGAATTGGGACGCCTGTCCCAATTCTCCCACCATCACCATTTTCCATCAATCAGGTCCATATGTCGAACACACACAAGAAAATAGCAAAAAGACTTGTCAAATGTTGCAAAATTCCATACGTTAGTAATATATTCGTAATTCAACAAAATATTTCATGATACCATCCCAAGAAACGAGTTATTGACGCCCCAAAATAAGAACCTTTTCCACTCACTGTTCGCACAACCACGTTGCGCGTCGAAAAGGAAGACGACGGTGCTTGCCAACGCTGCCGCTTGTTAATAAGAAAATATTACATAATAAAAAGCAGCGTTGGACTTGTACTTCAAAAGATAATGCTTTGCCCCTTTTCTCCCGCGTCCCAATTCTCGCTTCTCTCCGCTAGTGATATATCATACTGCAGTATGCATACTGATACATCAGTGTGTGAGTGGTCATCTTTGACGTAGTGTGAAAACGTGAGCTAATCGATAACATGGATAGTATTTTCGGATTCAGCACACGAAACTTGTATTAGAACAGCTGAGAAACTTCCGGCCTTTTGAAGAAAAAAAAACTTTGAAACGCAGGCCAGTGTTATCTATCGCATCATTGACTGGAGTATGGGCCGAATAAACTTCACAGGGAACGATGCTTTATGACCTCTATCAATATGAGCAACTGTTCCTTGAACACATTTGACTGAAGCAACAGCCGATAGCACATGCATGATTCTGGATGTATATATTTGTATTCGTATCCTAGATATCAGAAGGCATCATACTATTGACGAGAAGGTGCGAAAATAAGGTGCGAAATGACAAGAACGTGCGAAAGCTATAGCTTCTCCTTGGTGTTTCAGCATTCACTCAGTAAAAGCGCTTCATCTACTTGACAATCCATAGCACCCTAATTTGCTAGTCTGGCAAGTACAACGGTTTTTCTCCTGTTATAAACAAAATCAACATGATTCCGAATTGAATTACAACATCTTGTCAATTTGTCCTGGCGACTCTGATATGCTGGAATTCGGAAGGAGTGCATAATTCTGAAAGTGTGCAATTTTGTTCGGCGCAATTTCTTAAAACGGGCACTATAATCTGTCCGGCAATGGAAGCTCAATTTCGTTGTTTGTTTCACTGAATTGAAATGGCAAAAATGCAGTCATAAATTAGATTTAGGAATTGCGCAAGTTTCCTCCGTATTGCTACAATGTCTTCAGAATAACCTCATGCGCGCAGCTTCATACAACCCAGCACCAAAGAAAATTATCTTCAGAATATGGTGGTTCAGTGAGTGTGTGGCGCTCCCCTATGTTCGGCGCTTGGGTGACGCCCCTAGTGTCTCCAAACGAAGAACGCTAGCGACATCAAAGAGGAACTAGCAGGTGGCACATGACAAACCCCCATAATTGAAACCCGGTGTGCGTGCCTTGCGTTACTGCTTCAAGTCCAAGGTCAGCTTAAATGTCAATTGGTTAGCAAAAATCCACAACTTTTTCTCTTATTCGTTTTCTGTGTAGCATGAATAATCACTGTCGGCTAAAACATTTAACACACTTTATTCAGTATCTTAACTAGCGCCGTCTCGAGGGTCTTTAACCGCCCCCTCAAGTTTTTTTTTCGCGGATAGCGAAATAAACGGCGCGCGGCAGCGCACCGAAATTTGCCATAGCTTTTCCCATATCAATTTGGCATGTTGTGTCAAACTTTTGAAGTCAGGTCGTCTAGAGTCAACGAGTTAGTCTAGGTCAAGTGAGGTCAATTCCAAAAAGTTCAACCAGTCATCACACTTTAACCCGTCCCGTCTCGGGGGGGGGGGTGTCTTCAACCGCCTCCCGCAGGTTTTTTGCTCGGATAGTCAACGGAAGGCTTGCGGCAGTGCGCCAAATTTTGGCATACCTTTTCCCACATCAATTTGGCATGTTGTTTCAAAATTTTGAAGTCAGGTCATGTAGGGTCAACGAGTTAGTCAAGGTCAAGTGAAGTCGCCTCCAAAAACATTCTACCAGTCGGCATGCTTTAACAGATATATATATATATATATATATATATACATATATATTTTAATCAAACTTTCAGCGTTTGTTTGTCTTTAGGGATGCAACAAAATGTACGAGATACATTTTTCATTTTTTCCGTTTTTCACTACATATAAATTTTGCACATTTGCCTATTGCAGTTTAAATCGAAAATTCTGGCTAAATTAATAATGTTTTATGAGGGTAAGTTAACTTCCAACAACATTTCTCCGTCTGCTCTACCCATTAGAAAAGGAAAATTAAAGAAAACATGGAAACTCAACTCTTTAAAATTTCAACAACCAAAATTATTTTTTGGGGGCCCAAAAATTGTATGGACCTGGTCGATTTCAATGTCCTTTTCTGATTTCCCCAAAACATCTTCAAATATCCCCAAAATGAACTCCCCAGTCAAAAACATAATGTACGCCGTAAAAAGTCAAAATCTAGCTTCTCTAGTGACGTCACTTTTTTTAAAGGAAATTGTCTTCGGGGCGGGGGGGGGGGTGAATACGGACCCTACTCGTCGAGGGCTTTCCGATGACACCTCTTTAAGTTTTGTGCGACGATTAGTTTTGATATTAGAGAGGTTCCTATCAACCCCCCCCCCCCAGAGACGGGGTGTGAGGATATGACCGGGAGACGGGTTAAGATGCCACCGATGTGCAATGTGCTACAATTAGGGTCATAAGTCAAGCGTCAGATAAAGGTAAAGTGTTCACTTGATTTTGGGGACCGAAGCATAGTGACTGAGAGCACTATTTTCTTACACATACGAATAGACATGGACGCCCAATTCAGTTTCGACACCCAAATTATCTCCGCGGTAACCCAGAAACCACAAAATATCATCTAAGGTGACGCTGGGTGAATTATCGTGAATGGCCTTTTGATGGTCAATAACCTGTGTGAGTACGCTAACTGACTGTTCCATCACTTTACTGCACATATTATTGACCATTTGGGGGCGATAAGTGAGATTAATTTTCGTTAATTCAGGTCAATGGCCTGACATGACATCTTTTCGAATTGTCGGACGTGAATGATTTACGAGATAGGGCCGGCAACGGATGCACTATCAGCTACACTGAGCGATGCAGCGCGGACGCACACTATTTTCCCGTTGTCATGAAAAAAAACACTCTCATGGAGGTTGCATCCACCCCCTGCACGAACCAAGATTAAGGACTTGATATTTCCCATGCAAGAATTACCTATGTTAAACCTGCCTTCTTTGTTTCTCTATCAAGTAGCCTACAAACACAATTTTGAGATCATGCCTACAAATCAGCTTGGTATCAAACCTCCATTTCTACTCGTAGATGTAAGAAAATAGTGCCCTCGAGAACCATGATTGAGCTCCCAAAATGAGGTTAGCACTTCAGCCTTATCTGATCCTTGACTTATGGTCCGAAATGTGACATATTGCACATTGGTTGCTTCTGAAGATACTGAGGAAATTGTGTCTAATATTTCAGGCGGCATTGATTATTCGTTTCAGGGTCGACACCCAGAATTTAGAAGATGTGACATTTCGACATTTAAAATGGTTACAGGAAAATGTGTACACCTGTGGTACATCTGAAACAGTTGCAAGGCTTCACAACTTTAGCCTTATAAAAATGCAATAGTTTTCATTATGCATCACCGTGTAGCGAACAGGCTGCCTTTCACTTTGACAGACCTGTTCTGGCATTTTGACCACTTGACTGTTATTGGCGGAAATTTTGCCAAGCATTCAAATGGCACCCAACTGCCGTTCGGTGCCATTCTCGGTGACACTGTATGTAAGGTAATGCACAGAGAATGACACCCAGCAGCGAAAATATGAGCCGACGATATGGAGCTGGCGATATATCTGGTCAAACCTAATCAAATAGCCCAAAGCTGGTTGCACCGATTTGAATGAACGAATCCAAACGTGAATAATTGGGATTTGCTTTGGATATGCAGGTGTTTTGGTTGAAAAAAATGAAGCTGTTCAAGGGTTGTTGATCGAACTGATGTTTTTACTGTCTATTTGGTGAATGCTGAGTTTTCACTCGTATCAGAGAGTAGCATGCGGTTATCCCAATTGCTACAGATACGCATAGACAGAGACAGAGACGTACCCAAGGGTACTTGGCGTACCTACCTGCCTACCCTTGGTAGGTATTGAACGAGGAAACATCCTGACGGGCGTAGACTGTTATTTAAAAAAATTCGGGTTTTCGTGAGGGAGGAACACATAGTCGTATAAGTGAAAGGCCTGGTAAGTATCTAGTGAAATGTATTTCATGACTATCCATGAAGTTTGATTCAGGAACTCGAGGAGTCATCATGCGACCAATATAATCCATAGCTTTTAGCAAGTGTGAATTTAAATATCCTTTTGTGGTGGGGTTTGAGGGGAGGAATATGCTAGACATCCCTATGATTTGGCTTGAAAAACGACCCGTTTCGAAATTTATGAACAAAAATATCCTTGAAATAAATAAAATTGTACCCCGAAACCGAACGTGTCTCATCACATGCCAAGTGGCAAGTGCCTCAACTATTCTTCTTATTAACAATGATAACCAACACGAGATCGAGTGTTATAATTTATATGGATACGAAGGCTCGTAGAACAGTTACTACTGTTATTATTCCCATGTGTGTGGTGACACTATCCAGGCCGGCGATCTCAAATGACGAGACCCCATCACATTTCACAACCCTTGCCGAGACGTATCGGACGGCTGGTCAGAGGTCGGACACCATTGGCCAAGGTCCTGCCAGGGCGGGCGACCTATACTGTCGCAGGCAGTGGCAATATCCAGCCGTGGTCAGAGTAATTGGCCATTGGAAAATTACGCACGCCAACTCGTGCGCGAACGCCACTGGTAATTATCCGAGGGGCTTCTCGTTTCCGCTGACGACATCGCGTAACCTCAGACGGCTTAAATGGGATAACGTAGCCGCAGACGGCTCAATGTACACCACGTAGCCGCAGACGGCTCAATGTACATCTCGTAGCCGCAGACGGCTCAATGTACACCACGTAGCCGCAGACGGCTCAATGTACATCACGTAGCCGCAGACGGCTCAATGTACATCACGTAGCCGCAGACGGCTCAATGTACACCACGTAGCCGGAGACGGCTCAATGTACACCACGTAGCCGCAGACGGCTCAATGTACATCACGTAGCCGCAGACGGCTCAATGTACATCTCGTAGCCGCAGACGGCTCAATGTACATCTCGTAGCCGCAGACGGCTCAATGTACATCTCGTAGCCGCAGACGGCTAAATTGACATCTCGTAGCCGCAGACGGCTCAATGTACATCACGTAGCCGCAGACGGCTCAATGTACATCTCGTAGCCCAGCGTTGTTTAGCCGCAGACGGCTCAATGTACATCTCGTAGCCGCAGACGGCTAAATTGACATCACGTAGCCGCAGACGGCTCAATGTACACCACGTAGCCGCAGACGGCTCAATGTACATCACGCAGCCGCAGACGACTCAATGTACACCACGTAGCCGCAGACGGCTCAATGTACATCACGTAGCCGCAGACGGCTTAATGTACATCTCGTAGCCGCAGACGGCTCAATGTACATCTCGTAGCCGCAGACGGCTCAATGTACATCTCGTAGCCGCAGACGGCTAAATTGACATCTCGTAGCCGCAGACGGCTCAATGTACATCACGTAGCCGCAGACGGCTCAATGTACATCTCGTAGCCGCAGACGGCTCAATGTACATCTCGTAGCCGCAGACGGCTCAATGTACATCTCGTAGCCGCAGACGGCTAAATTGACATCACGTAGCCGCAGACGGCTCAATGTACACCACGTAGCCGCAGACGGCTCAATGTACATCACGTAGCCGCAGACGGCTCAATGCACATCACGTAGCCGCAGACGGCTCAATGTACATCTCGTAGCCGCAGACGGCTAAATTGACATCTCGTAGCCGCAGACGGCTCAATGTACATCACGTAGCCGCAGACGGCTCAATGTACATCTCGTAGCCGCAGACGGCTCAATGTACATCTCGTAGCCGCAGACGGCTAAATTGACATCTCGTAGCCGCAGACGGTTAAATTGACATCACGTAGCCGGAGGCGGCTCAGTTAAAAAGAGTCAACCTGTGGTATCTTCTTGTCGAGATAGGTAGCCTCCGGTAGAGATAGGTAGTCACCGGTAGAGTGATATCGCACAGCCACCAGGATGCCAATCTGGATATCGTTCGTCACGAGTCTTCAGCAGACAGCCTGTCCGGCCTAAACATAGAGAATCAGCTAAATCGCCACAGTGATGGGTGCCGTTCTAGTATATATGTGGCTGGTTAATGATGTTTTAATGCCACTATGCTCACCATTAATATTATGTGCACTTGGCAGAGCTAAGGCATTAAATCACAAAGGGAGTCAGTCATAGCAATGAGCCCGAAAGATAATTTTATAGATATATTGTGTGTTAAAAATTGAGTATGCTTGAAAGGACGCATTGAGGTGACAAAAGCACATGCAAAAAAAAATAACAAAAGGTGTCTGTGATGGGTTCAGATAGGAAATTTCCTTCCACATTTGCAACAAATCGTTTCTGCTCAGTTTTCTGGACCGGTTCAACCAGTTTGGTATGGTAGTAGGCTATCAGCTTTGCATGTAGGAGACTATCAGCCAGACATGGTAGGATACTATCAGCAAGACATGGTAGGAGACTATCAGCCTGGTATGGTAGGAGACTATCAGCTTGAGGGTCGGAAATCATTAGAGGGCTATTTGTATGCTGATACATAGGGAAGTAGTAATACGGCGAGCTGCTGCGGATTGGACATTGGCCAGCCAGCACAGACCGGTGAATATTCTGCGATAAGATTGTGCAAGCTGCAAAGTTAGCCAGCCAGCCGTCACGACATGCCCCGACCTTGAATCGCGTGTTCCGGGCTAGGGACGGCCTTCCCTTAATGAATGAGAATCATGCCCACCAGGGACTCGGAAAATACGACTTCTGCGCCCAACCTGTTATCTGTCAAAACTGGTAGTTCGAAACTCCAGTAGACAAGCAAGTGCAACTGTAGTGACAGTAGGAAGGACTGCCAACGTGCCAGCACACACCCAGGAAGTGGCCGGAGACCCGTTTGTGAACTATGACGGCTATCATATACAGTCTCCACTTGCGACGCAGTTCGGTAGGCCGTGTCTCTGGACCAGTGTGCTCAACACGTTGTCTTATTAGTACTCCTACGTGCTTACATAATGTATTAACCTTGTCGGTGCAGCAGAGTTTCCTGCTCATCGCAAGGCGGAGAGGAGATGGGGTTGACTCCCGATAGACTAACTTTTGCTCTAAGCTAGATAGATAGACACATCCAGTAAAAACATGGCTATGTCCTCAGACTTTCAAAGTTACTTAGCGACTATTGTGTACCTCGTTTCGTGTTTGTGTTGGTCATGTTCTTTGGATTGACATATCTGCTGCCAGCCATGGCCATTTCAAGACCATTGGTTCAACGGGATGAACAAATAGTGGAGAGAGAAAAATAGCACAGACAAGATGTGGGGGACGGGCTGGATAAGTGGCAGCAGTTCACTGATCCTTTCCGCGAGAACACCCCCTCCCCCCACACACACATACACACACGCGCACACACACACACCAGATCAGATCAAATAAGCAGAAGTCGATGACACGGCTCGTTGTCAGTTCGTCGCCGATGTTCTCAGAGACTAGTCGTAGAAAATGTTCTTACGTGCTCGAACATCCATGATATGCAATGTGATGGCTTCGCCTGATGCATTGCAAGCACAAAGGTCAAGTTCAAGACCACCGGTCATGCCAATGAGCAGCCGTTTTCACCAGGAAGTTTGGGTCATATTGGGACGCTTAATAGAACACGTTTAGAAAGGCTGCTTTGGCTAACTTGGGATTGACAGCGGACAGTTCAGATATTCAATGTTCGGCACCACCTACGTTCCTTGAGCAGGTAGGCCAAAGTTAATCCTGCGATATTAGATGGAAAATATCACTTTTCGTCTAAATAACTTGATGCAGATATATCCTCACAGCCGAAGAGGAGTTAAAAGGGCGACACTAATAGGCACACCTAAGCTTGTTAAAAACGCCGCACTACCAAAGATGAATTGTAAGTTATCGTGCACTTCATGCACAAACACTTCATGCGCCCTATTTTTCTGCTTTTATTCTGTTCGTCGAGGTTCTGTACATACTTGCTTCCACTTATGCTCTTTGCAATATCCTAATGTTTATTATATCTTCTGTGCTACGTCACATGTCCGGTGTTTGGAAAAGGAACTCTTCTATACTAATTCACTACCTATTCTTGCAGTCTAAAAATGTTCTGGGATCATTTCTTAATCTCATCGTATAAATAATCCTTCAATTAGGATTGCAATTTATCGTGTACTGAGAAGCCGGACATGTGCATTATTCTGTTGTCACTGTGGTATTCGTGCCTCTGGAGCTATTTTTCCTTCGCATGACCATTCCCAATAAATTAATACTTCTTCCAGCGTGGGTGCTGTTTCATCTGCCTTGTGTCTAAATATCAAATCTTCTATAATATTTATCTGCGTAGCAGTTTTTTATGTTCAAGTGCAATTCTCTGAAAACAGTAGCAGTAATGCTTCATATGGTAAAGTTTTCCTATAACAGAAATTGATATCAAACTGGCAATTGGAGAGCCAGTTGTTGATTCCCTTATTTATGCAGTGCAGGATGTTGCTGCCGAGCTTTGTATAACTCTTTCGTTTCCATTTGTTCTTCGTGTTCTTTTTACAGAATGAGATTGGTTGGACATATAATTGTCCAAGGCGATGGCTGAGCAGATTGATGGAAACGTCGACAGTCATGATGTTATTGTGATGATCAGGCACATACTAAAGAGAAGTCCAGAAACCTCCTGAAGGCTGGTCGAGGAAATAATAAAGTATAGAGTCAAGTCACTTTGGGATCTCATGATGAACTTGTGAATTGGCCAAAAGGTGAGATGTGTGCTAGAGCTGTGACTTAGCAACATATTTGAACATCACCAGCACCCACCCAAGCTGTATTTTCTACGGCTTAGGCATGGCTGCTTACCTACATATCACCATTTTTCAAGTCATGGGTGAAAGGTGGCTGCGAAGTAGGTGGCTTCGAATTCCAAGGTGGCTGCGAAGTAGGCAAAATGGCCGCAGTTGCGGATAGTACAAAGGAAGGCATTATATCATACACTTGGGGACAAACACGCAGTGAAACATTATTCTCCATGACATTTACCTTTGCCGGTCGGGAAACGTATGAGCTGGCGTCCCAGGGCTTGGTAACCGGCATCATCTCGAATATGTATGCACCTTTCCTACCACTGAGAATGTACCACTGCAAATTTTCGGTGTGAGGGGTGTAGCTTTGTTTACCTTTGGGAGGCTAGTTGCCCCCCCCATTCTTTGGCCTCGATAACTTGGTCTTTTAACGTGGAAACCTAGGTGTATATCTCTCCCAGTGCATTTTCACCTGCACATTGCTTTCATGTAGTGTCCTCCCAATAATTTTGAGAAGCCTACAACTATATTCGGTATATGTGGGAGAATGTAGGCCAGATATAAAAACACGCATGCGAAGGTGAAAGAAACAATATTATGTCGTCGACCCAGAAATATAGCTTGCCAACTGACAAAGTATTTTCATGACTGGTTGAAATGAAAATTGGAGGAGTGAAGAGCGAAACTGAATTATTGGCAAGAAACTGAGGTTTCGGGATGGAGGAGTCTGGGAAGTAACAAAAAACTTCGGGATGGAACTGAGAAGTTCGGGGAGAAGTGAAGAAGTCTGGGTGGGAATGGAAGTTTGGTGAGGAATGAAATAATCTGGAAAATAATCAAGGAGTCTGAGCGGGGAGAGAAGAGTGAGAAGGAATCAAGGGACATGGTTAAGGAACAGAAGTCTGGTCAAAAACCGAAGAATTTGGGAAGGAACGAAAGTAGGATAGAACTGGAGAGTTTAGATACGAACGAAGACGTCTAGGAAGGAACGGATACTTACGTCTGACAGAGTCTCGGGAGGAATGGGTATGGGGATAAATGGAGGAGTATGTAGAGGTTAAGGAGTCCGAGGAGGACGGGGATTCTAATGAAGGTGGGGAGGAGCAGGGTTTGGAGAGTACCGGAGGTGTCTGGGGACGGTTTGAGGAGTCTTGTGAGGAACGGAGGAGTCGGGGAGGAACTGAAGATGAAGAGGAAGAGTGAAGAAGGTGTCTAGGAGTTTGGAAAGGAAAAGCGGGGTCTAGAGATGAATAGAGAGCCCGGGGATGAAGGGAAGAATCGCTGACGGAAAGATAGATTATGGTTGGGAACGGAAGGATCTGGGGAGGAACTAAGGAGTCTGTATATGCATATAGTAATTATGAAATCAATATGGGAAACCGGGCTAGAACTGAAGCGTCTGAGGAGGATCTGTGGATCTGTAATACGGATAATAAGCATAGGGGGAACGGAGAAATCAGGAGTTGAGCTGAGGAGACAGGGACTGAATGTAGGGATCTTTAGGACCTCGAGGAGAAGCGGATGAGTCCGGAGAGGAGTGATTGAGCCTGGATAGAAATTGTGAGCCTCATCAGGACTGAGGAGGAATGCGGGGCGGTTTGTGTTTACCATTCGGTTTCTCCCCATACCTACCCATGCTTCTCTAAATCCTACCTGCCCCAAAGAAAGGGGTGTTTGGGATCTACCCCGAACACCCCCATTCTTCCCTATGCTCCTCCATTCCTCCACAGGTTCCTTAGCTTCACCACACTCTTCGGTTCCCCACGCTCCTGGCTTCTGTTTTTCTCCAGACACTTCTGTTCTTCTCCATAGTTCATTCTTCCCCAACTTAAGTTCATCTTCAGATTCTTCCGTTCCACTTCAGTTTTCCGCTCTGCTTCAACCGTTTTCGTTCCTCTTTAGGCCCATCGATTCCTTTCCAGACTCTCGTTCCATCCCAAACTCCTCGATTCCTCGCCAGACACCTCCATCCTCAGACGACTCGAGCTGTATCCAGACATTTCAATTTCTCGTCAAGTTTCTCTATTGTTGTATTCTTCAATTGCGGTGATATCATCAAAATGTTGTGTTATTTGTCTAGCATTATTTCTGTGACGTCATCAGAATATAGCATTCTCAGCTTTTTATGCTTGGTTTTATATTTGGTTTGCATTGACCTGCATACGCAGATAATTTGCAGTTGTACATTTTTCGGTAAAAACGGACGCAGAAGATTTAGGATTAGACCGGATGCGCCAGACCCGGATACGCCAGTTCGTGGATGACCACCTTGGCACGCACCATGCGCGTATTTTGGAACCGGTTGTCTGAATTCACTTCAAAGCCCACCCTGTCTTTATGTCTGGGTCACCGGTCATCAGGACACCCGTGGGTGCACGGCTTACATCCGGCTAGATAAGGTCAAGTTACCGGTTAAAGTCGAAGATCGGTGGGTCCTACCGGGTGCTGGTCAGGCCTCCTGTCTGGCCGCAGCAGGTAGCTGTTGTCGGGCATCACAATGGCAGACTTCCGTTCCCCTGATGCCGTCAATGCGAAACCGGCGAAATCATTTCTGAACGCGCCCCACTAAATGTGTCAATGAGTTATGTGAATGCTGCCAGCAGGTGATTAATTATTTATTGTGCTGCGATTTTAAGAGCGTCGTTCTCTGGGAAAGGCAACTGATGACCTGAAAGCAAAACCTTTTTATTTCTAAACCATCATTCTTCAGATTGTGTGTCATCTATATTGAGGAACTAAATCGTGTCCGTTTCAAAACCTGAGTCAGGAAACTAGAGCGGAGTCCACGCGACTGACTGACCTGGGGCCCAACATTTGCCAGACTAGCTGACCTGCAAGACAAAATGAAATAGGCGGAGGAACTATTAAAAGCAACTCAGATAGATGAAGAATGGAACTGTGTCATGTCGTTCATCCCATCTCTCTGTACAATTTCGAACACAAGTTAGTGCGGGAGGGGTGGGTTAATTTTATCCCACCACACATTGAAAGTTGTGGAACACTTCCGCACTGTAAGTGTTGGGAGCTCTCCATGGACAAATTTGGACCAAACTGAGTATGTTTAGACCAAGCTCATGTACAAGAGCCGCTGGCGTTGAACGTGGCGCCACATACTTGCCAATAGCCACCGAAGCGCACCACACTCTCGTAACATCCAGCTGAATATGCGTATGACATGTCGAATATTTATTGCATGAGTATGCGCTCCACGATATATCTGAGTGAATACGATTGGTCGTTTGCAGCACACCGAAGAATAGCAGCTAACCAAGGACATGTCTACTGGATCAATATTTGCACTCGGCATATATTTCGCGACTATTGTAGGTACGCAGATAACTTTCAAGCAATGTGTCGGACGATTCCATGAATAATTCATAGCCTGCGGCGGTGACTTCATAGTCGCTATGCCCTGACGGTCCATACTGATGGATAAGCCTGATATATGTGCAGGATTTCTGAGCGAGGGTGTCTCGGCCGCGTCTGAAGACACTGACTGGCGACACAGCATCTCTGAGCGAGGGTGTCTAGGCCATGTCTGAAGACTCTGATGGCGACACAGCATCCCTCGGGGCGAGGGTGTCTAGGCCATGTCTGAAGACTCTGATGGTGACGCAGCATCTCTCGGGGCGAGGGTGTCTAGGCCATGTCTGAAGACTCTGATGGCGACGCAGCATCTCTCGGGGCGAGGGTGTCTAGGCCATGTCTGAAGACTCTGATGGCGACACAGCATCCCTCGGGGCGAGGGTGTCTAGGCCATGTCTGAAGACTCTGATGGCGACGCAGCATCTCTCGGGGCGAGGGTGTCTAGGCCATGTCTGAAGACTCTGATGGCGACGCAGCATCTCTCGGGGCGAGGGTGTCTAGGCCATGTCTGAAGACTCTGATGGCGACGCAGCATCTCTCGGGGCGAGGGTGTCTAGGCCATGTCTGAAGACTCTGATGGTGACGCAGCATCCCTCGGGGCGAGGGTGTCTAGGCCATGTCTGAAGACTCTGATGGCGACACAGCATCTCTCGGGGCGAGGGTGTCTAGGCCATGTCTGAAGACTCTGATGGCGACACAGCATCCCTCGGGGCGAGGGTGTCTAGGCCATGTCTGAAGACTCTGATGGCGACGCAGCATCTCTCGGGGCGAGGGTGTCTAGGCCATGTCTGAAGACTCTGATGGCGACACAGCATCCCTCGGGGCGAGGGTGTCTAGGCCATGTCTGAAGACTCTGATGGCGACGCAGCATCTCTCGGGGCGAGGGTGTCCCGGCCATGTCTGAAGACTCTGATGGCGACACAGCATCCCTCGGGGCGAGGGTGTCTAGGCCATGTCTGAAGACTCTGATGGCGACACAGCATCTCTCGGGGCGAGGGTGTCTAGGCCATGTCTGAAGACTCTGATGGCGACACAGCATCTCTCGGGGCGAGGGTGTCTAGGCCATGTCTGAAGACTCTGATGGCGACGCAGCATCTCTCGGGGCGAGGGTGTCTAGGCCATGTCTGAAGACTCTGATGGCGACACAGCATCCCTCGGGGCGAGGGTGTCTAGGCCATGTCTGAAGACTCTGATGGCGACGCAGCATCTCTCGGACCGAGGGTGTCTAGGCCATGTCTGAAGACTCTGATGGCGACACAGCATCCCTCGGGGCGAGGGTGTCTAGGCCATGTCTGAAGACTCTGGTGGCGACACAGCATCCCTCGGGGCGAGGGTGTCTCGGCCATGTCTGAAGACTCTGATGGCGACACAGCATCCCTCGGTGCGAGGGTGTCCCGGCCGGCCGCGTCTGAAGACTCTGATGGCGACACAGCTGCTGACCAGCGCACGCGCTGTTTCGCCGTGAACAAACGTGCGACTCGGTGCGAACAGCGAGTGCAACTGTGTTCATAAAATGAGTGTCTTCGGTGCAGTATATTGTGACCAGCCGGCAAGGATGCAATTGCATCGATTGCCAATACGTCTGTGCAGTGAACGCTGGCTTACGGACTGAGGAAGTGTGTCTGAAGAAGTGGTGAACGCTGGCTTACGGGCTTGGGAAGTGCTTCTGAAGAAGTGGTGAACGGTGGCTTACGAACTGCGGAAGTGTGTCAAAGGAAGTGGACATTCTGTTGATCATAACCAGTGATTTATTTGTTTTAGTAAGTGGACATCACGATGTTGTTCTTCCGGTCGATGAATCTTTGTCTATTTTGAATGATGCGATACCGTAGCTAACACAACGCGTTACCATGTTATCTTGACTTGGGCATAGTCCAAGCTGCCCGGCTGTATTACCATGCTACCACGTAGTCGCTATCTTAGCTGCCCGCCTGCATTACCATGTTACCATTTAGACACAGTTTAAGCTGCTCGACTGCGTCACCATGTTACCATTTAGGCGCAGTCTTAGTTGCTCGGCTACGAGACTCTCACAACGACGAAGCGATCTTTGCTTGTGGCTTTTCTAAAGACTCCATTAATTGTCCAGGACGCATCCAAGAGCTCTCATTGAGGTAACTCCACGTACGGTTGATCAATGTGTCGTACGCCCCAGTACTAGCAGCACAGGCCGTGCCGTTCTCGACCGTCTGACCCAAAAGACACGGCAATCGGGAGGACGAGGGGGCAGCATTCCTAATCCCTCCCGTGGACCAGGCTTTGGACCAGGCTAACATTGACCATATGGTTGGTACATGGAAAAAATCGACTTCAATATTGTTCCTGCTCTTCCAACTTTGCGACAGCTCCCGTGACACCGCCCTAGCCTACAACTCGCCGGCACTTTCGGCATTGTACTCTGAACTTGCTCCCCGCATACCTTGAATGTTTTCAGGCTTAGAGAAAGTGCATTGCTTCTGGGACGGTAATGCCGAAGAACATAAAATAGGGTTTACTTTGCGAGCATTTGAATTCCTGAAGATAATTAGTAAATCAAAATCTATGGAAATTTTTGCCCACGAGTCCTCGGAAAAAAATGTGCGGGATGATATTCGCGGCTCTGTTGAATGTGCTGCGCGTAGTACCAGCGTCCACCGACGACTGGAGAAACAAATACTCAGCCAGCAGGTGTTTGCTTTTAACACTACGAGGTGCTCTTCAATAAAATAACCGAAGTTTTCTTTGTATAAGAGTTTTCTGTCTCTGAAATGGCAGAACAACTGGTCGATCGACATGGCGAAGGCACACTCCTCGCAACAGGTACTAAGAACTTTCTGTCGCTCAGTGACAAGAGGAACGCCACTCACGATGAGTCTTCGGACGAGATCTGCTGAGTTTGCAGAATTCCTTACGTAGCATGCGGAGCAGAAGGCCATCACGGTACAGCCGTGTTGAAGGCCAACCAAGGCAATCGAGTTGATAATGCGTGTTCTCGTGTGCACTGATGCACCACTGTGCACCGATATACCACTGTGCACCGATGCACCACCGTGCACTGTCACACCACTGCACTGATACACCACTGTGCAATGATGTCCACCATGGAGGTGCATCAAAGTATTGATTGTGAGCTGAGTACGTAACCATACATTGGCAATGCCGGTTAACCTTTTATCAACATCATTGCTCATGGGCGGCCAAGGTCATGTCCTACTCTATGCTAGGTCAACGTGCAGCCGTTGCCACTCGATATCCACCTCTAAATACCGTAATTGTCTTCCATGATCAACGAGCTGTCCAATGATATGTACCACATCGACCACTTTATGCAGTGTGTGACTCAGAACTCATTTTGAGGTTGGGTCACTAAACTATTTGTGACCAAAACGACTTGTGATGGCATTAACTATGGCACTGTCGTGCTTTTGAACAGTGTTTTAAATGGCATCTATATCGGCATTCTTTCATAAAGCACAAGAGTCCTACAATTTCAGATCAAGTGACTGATCCACATGTGACCCCTGGTACCTACAATGGACCAAACAATGTCATAATCGTGCTCGTTGAGCTAAGTGCTTTAGACAATATATACATCAACAATGTTCCTAATTATGTACTACAAGAACTTGAAGGCTAGGTCTGCCTTTGAAATTTTACCTGTGGTCGGTTGTTGTCGCCCCGGTAGCTCAGTTGGTTAGAGCGCTGGTCTGCACTGGTCTCCCCTCTTATGGTAACACAGGGTTCGAGTCGCTTCGCGCGCTCGCGTTTAGCCCCCGGCCGGGAGTGTCAGTTGGCAGCTGGCCCGATAAGGCCAGGGTCGAGCTACCGGGCGGCCGTGTCGGTGCATTGACGGCACGTTAAACTTTCGGTCTAAATTCTGCTGTTGAACTGGAATTCGTGGATCAGGTGGTAGGACTAGGGTTCACGCAACAAGCTCTGCTTAGCAATAGAACCCTGATTAATAAAGACACCACAGCAAGAATTCCTATCATTCTTGTAATGAAGTATACTTTACAAAAAAATAACCCATTTGTTACGTAGTCGATTGTTCATGTTTCAGTGGTACAAAAAAGGCAGTTAGGGAATTCGGAAAGGCAACTACGCGAATAGAACATGATGAGCTTACCGTATCTCGATGGCAATAAAGAAGAACACAGTAACCCTATACACACACACACACACGCACCCCACACACACACACACACGCATACGCACACATACCTATATAAATATATATATATAAATATTCAGATGTACAGGTGCATTTTGTTGTTATTATGTGATTAAGGAGCACCGGAACTGGCAATTAAACATACTGTGGTTAGTTCGATCCTAGCGCCACAACTTGTAGGCCCGACTTGTGTTGGTGTGTATTGCAGGCTGTGACCACTATATTGGCATATTCGCTGCAACCATCGAACGATGTCAGTCGGCTGAACGACCACCAATCACACGACGAAGCTCCTGAGAACGCCGTTACCATTCACGCTACGCTGCTAATAACCAGACATTCACCATCGATCAGCTTTTTAATAAGTGCTCGCTACAATCAAGCGTGTTCTCCGAAAGAGTAAAGAGCAGGAGGCTTAGCGGCAACATTTATAACGAGAACTAAGGTGCACACATCACAAATATAGCCATTTCCGGATAAAGGTTGCGAACACAACAAGGCAAAAGCACACCTGATCTGCCAGGCCGAGTGTGGATCACACTTGACCCATATGGCCAAGCTAAGCCATTAGAAATAACTGCAAGGCTTGCGGCGGAGTGAACCAAGACTGTACTGATGCGAAATGTATACACATATATTGGGAATTTCGACCACTATTTTTGAAAGGAGATCATTTTTTGTTTGTGTTACTTACCCCGTTCCGTCTCGGGGCGTATTCAACCCCCCTGAGGTTTTTCGCGTAAAGTGAACGAACGACTCGCGGTAGTGCGCCAAAATTTGCCATACCTATTTCCACATCAATGTGGCATGCTGCGTCCAAATTTTGAAGTCAGGTCATCTAGGGTCAACGAGTTAGTCAAGGTCAAGTGAGGTCACCTCCAAAACGTTCAACCAGTCGTCACGCATTAATGGATACAGATATTTTAATGAAACTCTCAGCGTTTGCTTATATTTAGTGATGCAACAAAACGTACGAGGGGAATTTGTCATTTTTTTGTTTTCGACTACATATAAGTTTTGCTTTTGAGTTCAAATATAAAATTGTGGCTAAAGTAAGCATTAAGCATTTTTTGTTAGGGCAAATTGACTCCAACGTTTCTCGGTCTGCTCTACCCATTGGAAAAGGAAAATTAAAGAAAACTTGAAAACTCAAAATTTTGAAATTCAAAAAGAAGAAGTTAAAAAAATTTGGGGCCGAAACCTTTTATGGAAACATTTCACTATCCTTTTCTGATTCCAAATAATATTTGGGTTTTCAAATATCCCCCAAAATGAACTCGCCAGAGCGAAACACATAATGCAAGTCGTGAAAAGTCATGCAAATCTAGCCCCCTAGTGCCGTCACTTTTGGGGAATTTTTTAAGGGGTGGATCCGGACCTTACTCGTCGAGCCCTTTCCGATGACACCTTTTTTGTTTTCGTGCGACGCTTAGTTTGGATTTTAGAGGGGGTCCGCCCCCCCCCCTGAGACAGGGTGTGAGGGTTTGACCGGATAGACGGCGGGGTTAAAGTAAGTAATAATAGCCTACATTTCCTGTGGAGAGAACCAATATAATATCATCGTTTCTACGCCACCGCTTGAAAACCCCTTCCTCCTGTTCAAGTTATTTTTGCTGGCATTCCTTGATAAATAAGCTGGCGCTGCTGAAATGAAACGTGTGCATAATTTGAAAATGCAAAGTGTTCCTATTTCACGCCGTTCTGTTCATGGGATCCCGTCGCCACCGCACCAAAGTTCGTGCACTTATACGCCCGCCTTGCACATTCGGTACATCTGCCACACTTCGTGCGATGCTGCGGTTTCTGCTAGCCCTACCTTTTGCTAACTGCTGCCACATGATATACTTGGGCCATTTTTTTACTCCATGTAATGCTTTGTACACTGTTCGCTACGAAATTTTGCTGACTGGAATTCAGTGAGTATTTCCCTTCTCCCCATATTTTCTCGTAGGAAAGAAATCAGGATGCCCCGCTGGAGTGTCATGCACCTCGTATCTGCCACATGCGCCCAGATAAGCTATCGAACCGAGGCTCTGACTTGCTGCTAATTTGTGGGACCCGTTGCAGTTTTCTTCGTATACTGCTGTTTGCTCACGGCCTCAGCGCGTGTTTGTCAAGAGCCCGGCACGTTTCTGAGACACCGGCACTTCTTACAGCCGTGTATTTGATATGATGGGGGCTTTTTCGAAGGCGCCGATGTGTTATTTAGTGCCGGATGCACCCTTTTATTCTTTTCCAAGACCATGCCGTTTTTTGCGCGCTCTAGACTGTTTTTGATCCCCTCGTACTGTTTGTGTAACTCCGGTGTGTTTTGACGGCACCCGGTGTGTTTATTTATGGTCCCAGCGCATGATTTAAGGTCCTGCCGCTTTTTGTGAAACTACGTACTCCTTGGAGGGCCCTGGTGCGCATTCGGCCACCGGCTCTGCATTTAGGGCCCTGCTGTGTTTATTTTGGGACCCTGTCGCAAGTGTTATGGGCTCCGATTCGATTTTTCATGGCCTGGCGCGCTCATTCCGGACCAGGTACGAATTTGATGGACCCTACGTAAGTTGTCTCGTCACTTTGGAAGTTGTCGAGGGTCTGCTGTAATTATGTGTGTCCCCGATGCGAATTTGTGGGACCGGAAATAAATTTTGGAGACAGATCGATTTTGGGGGCCCACCACCTATCAGGAGCATGGGGCGTCATTTATACCTTCTGTTCCCTGCTTCCGCACGTCACAGACAGATCATACAATGCTGGTGCAGATGCTGGCGGACCTCAATTGCGAGAAACATTTGCGGCGAAGCAAATACGCTATGCCTATTTCCTCAGTGGAAGCCAGTATCTCTGAGATCGGTGTCTCTGCAAACTGACAACAAAACTGATCGAGCACGTAGGCGTGTCTCTCCCCGGTTCAGAAAGCATCAGTTGTAGCGCTTCGAAATGTTCTCTGCCAATTAGAAGTGCCACTTACGGTACGGATGATATGGTACTCCTGAGACTCGGCAAGGAGTACCACCTACTGGTCTGACAGTATACAGCGTTCCCGACAAGGCGTGCCACTTACTGGTCTGGCTGTAGTGTTCCCGACAAGGCGTGCCACTTACTGGTCTGGCTGTAGTGTTCCCGACAAGGCGTACCACCTACTGGTCTGGCTGTAGTGTTCCCGACAAGGCGTACCACCTACTGGTCTGGCTGTAGTGTTCCCGACAAGGCGTACCACCTACTGGTCTGGCTGTAGTGTTCCCGACAAGCCGTGCCACCCACTGGTCTGGCTGTAGTGTTCCCGACAAGGCGTGCCACTTACTGGTCTGGCTGTAGTGTTCCCGACAAGGCGTGCCACTTACTGGTCTGGCTGTAGTGTTCCCGACAAGGCGTGCCACCTACTGGTCTGGCTGTAGTGTTCCCGACAAGGCGTGCCACTTACTGGTCTGGCTGTAGTGTTCCCGACAAGGCGTGCCACCCACTGGTCTGGCTGTAGTGTTCCCGACAAGGCGTGCCACTTACTGGTCTGGCTGTAGTGTTCCCGACAAGGCGTGCCACTTACTGGTCTGGCTGTAGTGTTCCCGACAAGGCGTACCACCTACTGGTCTGGCTGTAGTGTTCCCGACAAGGCGTACCACCTACTGGTCTGGCTGTAGTGTTCCCGACAAGGCGTGCCACTTACTGGTCTGGCTGTAGTGTTCCCGACAAGGCGTGCCACTTACTGGTCTGGCTGTAGTGTTCCCGACAAGGCGTGCCACCCACTGGTCTGGCTGTAGTGTTCCCGACAAGGCGTGCCACTTACTGGTCTGACAGTATACATTTTTCCCGACAAGGCGTGCCACTTACTGGTCTGGCTGTACTTTATGCCGTTGAACTCGGCGAAGCAGGGCAACACACGGCGTGCGCCGGCCGCAGTGGCCGGCCAGCAGACGACGCCGTCCCAGGATGTGTTGCACCAGCCGCGCTCGCCGGCCGCCTGATCCACACACTGCTCCTGTCGCTCGGAAGTAGTCAGAGGCGGCGCCGAACTCGGCTCGCCCCCGGCGGCGTCTGTCTCGGCCAGGGTCAGCTCGCCCCCGGCGGCGTCTGTCTCGGACAGGGTCAACTCGCCCCCTCCTGTGCCTCTGTCGCTCAGGGTCAGCTCGTCCCTCTCGGCGCTTCTCTCGGTCAGGGTCCGTTCGCCCCTCTCGACGCCTCTGTCCGTCAGGGTCGGTTCGCCCCTCTCGGCGCCTCTGCCTGTTAGTGTCTGCTCGTCCCTCTCGGCGCTTCTCTCGGTCAGGGTCCGTTCGCCCCTCTCGACGCCTCTGTCCGTCAGGGTCGGTTCGCCCCTCTCGGCGCCTCTGCCTGTTAGTGTCTGCTCGTCCCTCTCGGCGCTTCTCTCGGTCAGGGTCCGTTCGCCCCTCTCGACGCCTCTGTCCGTCAGGGTCCGTTCGCCCCTCTCGGCGCCTCTGCCTGTTAGTGTCTGCTCGTCCCTCTCGACGCCTCTGACTGCTATGGTCCGTTCGCCCCTCTCGACGCCTCTGTCCGTCAGGGTCGGTTCGCCCCTCTCGGCGCCTCTGCCTGTTAGTGTCTGCTCGTCCCTCTCGACGCCTCTGACTGCTATGGTCCGTTCGCCCCTCTCGACGCCTCTGTCCGTCAGGGTCGGTTCGCCCCTCTCGGTGCCTCTGACCATCAGGGTCCCCTCACCCCTGTCAGCTCCTCTGTGCGCCAGGGTCCTGCCGGCCCTGTCGGAGTGTGGCTGGGCCCGGGCGGGCAGCGGCTCGCCGTCGGCTGTGGCGGCCGGTACGTGCAGCGCCGCCGGCTGCTGGGCGGCGATACTGGTGGCCGCGCCAGCCTGCCCCCATCCAACGAGGCACAGCAGCAGCAGCAGCCCACCGACAGCAGCGTGGCGCATCATGGTGACGTCCATCATGTCTGCGGCGGACAAGCCACAGTTATAAACACTGCAACTGCACACACGCGGTGTTTTGATTCGTGTCCCGTCGACCAGCCGTGGTCATATATTGCCAGACTATGTGGTAGAAAATAGAGGAAATAGTGCAGCGGAAAAGATGTCAAGGACGCAGTGAGGAAGGGAGGATAGATGGATCAAGCTAACACATATGGTGTGGTACGACCGGCTGGTAGTCCCGGTGAGATAAGCGAGTCTAGGGGCTACGGGCACACATATCATCATGCTGAAATAACAATGCAAGGGCTAGATATGTAGTTCTCCACCTGTGATCAAGTAGTGACCAGGGACGTGGGGAAACAGTGCAAAATGTCACCCTGGGGGGCAATGTATAATATGGTAGCAGTGAGCAATCCACTCCGTCATATCGATTGTTTACAGGAATGTTTTCAACTTCGTCCACTGCATCATTTAAGCGAAATGCTTACATGCCTGGGACACGTCATTTGATCTGAGGTTTCTCTAAGCATGCATCGCGCTACTTGAAACTTTGAATTAGCTTCCATATAGTAAACCAAAGGTTGGGCCGAGTGATTCCTACCTATCCGTGCAACACATGCATGAGTATTAGGACACAATGAACCTCGAACTCGTATCTAGGTACATACCAGAGCAATCGTAGACAGCGTAGAAAGCACACAATTACCGAATGAACCAAATGTTTGGCTTAATTTGTTCAAGCAGTGCATCATTCTGCCATCATTTTTCCATCATTGAATATCACCGACTGAACCTGAATAGAGATCGGGACGAAATAGAAGAACAGCGCACATTCAGTCCATATGATCGTTTCATTGGCCGCATACACAAAGCCATAAATCGTGTTGCTGTCTTTCACGAACACTGGCCATTCATGTAGTCAATAGCCCGAGCCCAGTGCGCAAAATTATTGATCGACGCGATCTGTCAGCAACGTCTCGGCTACCCAAGCATAAATCCTTCACGATGACGAACGACTCACAGCATTGGCCGTCGGTCGGGCAGCGAGAACAGGCTCGCGGCCAAACTGGGCAGCCGGGTGCCGGTTATCATCCGCGCGACAGCAGGACGGTGGATGTGACTCGTGATGAGGGAGGGGGAGGCGGCTACTGCGGCAGCCCAGATGGCGGGGAAATCGAGCAGCAACTCTGGGGCTGCATAACTGCCAGTGATGGTGAGAGGGCAGGGCGCACGAAGTGGGAGTACGACCCAGTAGTGAGCGCCAGGGCAGCGGCCAGGTGGCAGCCAGGTCCGTCTCTGCGTACTCGATAATACTTGGCTGTCGACAGGCAATGACAGTATTCAAATTTCCGGTGGTATTCAGGCAGTTCATGAGAACGGCGTCCGAGTTTCAACGGATTTACCCGTTGCCATGTGTAAACGGAGACGTAACATTGCGTGGGATGGTACACCACGTATCAGATATTGGAGATACAATATCTCCGCTGGCAATTTGTACGTCCTTCACTGTCCAGGAAGACTTCAAGCTTTCAACCTAAAGTCGGAACTTCTGAATACAGCTACACAATTTGTTCTAACACGAAGTTTTCCATGGTTAGTGAGAGTTAATTCAATTTTCTATCTCTCTGTAATCATGCGTTGCAATCAGGCAGCACATCTCTTCCTAAACTATGTGCGAAATATTTATGCGTCTCGAGTCACAAAGAACAAACCAGAGATCTGTGCACTGTGTGCATCTGTTGCTAATAGCATTGCGCTTTCATGAAGACCAAGCAATAATTGAAAACCGGCTAGTGTTGGTATCAGTGAAGCAAGCTAGCCCGAACATTGAGGTCTCTTTCACAACGAATATGTGGTTATGAGAATGCGTACATTGGACATGCACGACGCCAAAGCTGTCACCATCTGTAGTTACTATATCTATAGTTACAGCCGAGGCGTCATGAGACAGGCTGTTCGTTCGCTCGAGGATTAAAAGAATGCAAAGAAGCTTCTCCAAAACAAGGGAGTAAAAGATACGACATTCTAACGCTTTTCTCAAATTTGTTCATATATTGAGCGTGCCAGAAACATGTATTATTTATTTTCACTTCTCCAGCCTAATTTTCTTCATTCGATTGACTCGCACATCCCGCATTATTTTGGTTCCAGACGGCACACACGTGCTGTCTCGTGAGACTTCCCCACTGGATTATCCGCGCCTTACGAAAGAAGCATCTGTTGCTAGTGGAGGACTTGGAAGTGTGTGGGAAGGCGGTGGAATCTGCGTATATTGCCACACGTATAAATACCAATGGTGTTTCTGGTAGTTGCCTGGTTCGAATTGTTGTAGCGGAACTAATTATGGGACATGATGAAGAAGGAAACGGTGAACATCACTGTCGTATTTATTTGGTTTTTTGTTCGTTTTCTGACTGCTACACTATTTTGTTAATTCAATGTCTGCGCAGGCAATCAATGCACAACTTTAGTCTCGTGATCTGCGTTGAGGAAACGATAGGTGTTAAATATCCGTATGTCAGGTATATCCTCTGGCAGTATACTTTTTGTGCCGAAACGCTACCAATACAATTATGCTCACATTGATCTGTGTTGGCATTCCATCCTAACTAGTATATATTATATATTATATATATATATATACATATACATATATATATATATATATATATATATATAAATATATATATATATATATATGTATATATATGCATATATATATATATATGTATATATATGTATATACATGCATATACATACATATATATAATATATGCTGGATGTATAACTCAGTGCATATAGGAGTTGCGCTTCATAGTGTATTAAATGCCTTACATCTGCACTTTTCACGTGCCACTGCACCTGGTGGGTTGTGCCACTATACTGCAGGTAGTGTCATACTGCCGACGTTCTGCCGCGGTCGCCTCGTCTGCTGCTGAGAGCTGGTCAGTGGGAAACAGTCTAGGGATTGTCCAAGCTCGTCCAACACCGCCTGTCACAGACTGCATCTTCTGGTACGAGCAGTGTGGCAACAACCAATTGATGCACGAAGCTGAACCGTGTGGCAAGCAGACCGTAGCCACGCGACTTGCATGGGGGATGGAACGTGTTAGTGTTTCGCTGGGGATGAACCAGCGTCAAGACACGGTAAAATAAGACGAGGATGCTTTGTGTGTGTCACAATCGTTCCAGTGAATCCTATTAGATGGCAGATAAACCTAGCCCACTGATCAACATAGCCCTGGCTCTCGCATGCTCAATAAACACCCAAGCTGTTTCTTTTCCTGTTGAGTGGAGGGGGATAAATCAGCTCATAGAATGTTCGAATTGAATGCGATATTTTTGGAAAGTCAGCAATGTCTGCGTGCTTTGTTTCTATGTATTCTTCCTGGGAGGGATGTCTTTGCCTTGAGTGTAGTAGAATATGTGAGCACAGAACTCTTTCAATTTCTCAATGCAAAGTTGTGTCATGTGGGAAGAGGACAAGCCTCGCTATCTTGACGGCGGTATAAATTGTCTGCGGAGACTTTTTCATGAGCTTTAGTGAGTATATCAACATTTCGTGACTCCGGTTGAACATAAAAAAAAACGTAGGTTATGTGGGTTGTGCACTGAAAAAGATCAACTAGTAGTCGTTTACATTGTCAAATGCATTAATCAGAACTCGAAATTGATGCCAATAGACATACTATCGCGTACATTTTTATAGAACACACACACTCACACATACATATATACATATATATATATATATATATATATATATATATATATATATATATATATATATATATATATATATATAACTGTGAAGCCAAGCTAACCTTAGTGAAAGGCGCATATTTATTAGAATAAACGTGCTTCTTCATTTTAGCGATGGGCAGGTGTCGGGAAATTCCTTCTGCTCTCTCGAAGTTTGTACGCTTGTTGACGGTGCTTCCCAGGAAGACGGACTAATTTATGGTAAGGCAATCTGGGACGCATAAGATAAGCGCGAACTATCCTGGGTGCATTGGGCCGTTGCATATGCATAGCATAGAAACAGGGTGCACTCCGAATGTAGCATCATCTTACCTTATTGCCGCTCACCTTATTGCCCCCACCTTATTACCCCTCACCTTCTTAGCCAACTCGCGGTGCAGAAGACTTCCAGGTTAAAATGTGTTCACCACCTTCGTCTAGTTGGGCTGCAGGAAGAACATGAAGATGCACAGAAGTCTGAACGGCGACGGGACACTGTGAACATGTGTTCGGGCCCCGTGTATCCGCGTGTCAAAACCTCTACACCAAGCCTGCACTACACACCGGTCGGTTCGGGCCCCGTGTATCCGCGTGTGAAAAGCCCTACACCAAGCCTGCACTACACACCGTTTGGTTTGGGCCCCGTGTATCCGCGTGTCAAAACCTCTACACCAAGCCTGCACTACACACCGGTCGGTTCGGGCCCCGTGTATCCGCGTGTCAAAACCACTACACACCGTAGAGGTCGGACTTCGGTCGTTAGGCATTTGGCGGTCATCAAACTCCAGCACGTCGCACGAAAGTTTGCTGGATTGGACTGTTTGGCTTGGAGGAAATTCCTTTTATGGAAATGGTCTGGATGGAAATGTTCCAGATGGAAATTATTTATGTGGCTGACAATCTATAGATTGATTCTGTAACATATGTTATATAAATTCAGCCAAGATGGAGCGACAAATATTCGTTGAATACTTCGATGCGTTTGACTGCTGATAACTTGGCTGCATGAACTCGCCATTTAGTGAAGGGCGGGGCCGTGCAACGGTCCTATCACCTCTCTAGCTATTTCGCGAGCTGCACTCCTGTATCCGCGTGTATCCGCGTGTCAAAACCTCTACACCAAGCCTGCACTACACACCGGTCGGTTCGGGCCCCGTGTATCCGCGTGTGAAAAGCCCTACACCAAGGTCTTTTAGCTTTCAGTATCATTCAGATCATCAACTTCACACTTTATGGCAAGGTTAGCCACGAAGGTTTTGAAATCATCACGAAGCCCTGTGTCAATGATACATAAATGGCAAATGTCAATAGTATAGCTCAGTTGTTGCACATCGCAAGCCTAAATTGCTTCAGAGGTTAGTATGCGCTGGCGGCTATCGCCAAAAGACAAAAGACGTGCTCATCAAGCACGCACGGCCAGTGCTCTTACTTCGTGTACGCATCAACTCTACCGTTTGCTGTGTGGCTGAGATAGGTGGGTAGCACTGATCTTCTTCGTCACACGCCTGTACCGTCTTATGTCTCCTGACCCGAAATGGTCCCCTGACATCGTCTCCCAAAAGTACAACTGCACATCACTGAGCCAAGCAGAATCCACGGCCTGCCTCGTTTTGTTTGATCTTGCTAATCGGTCACTTGGCTGCTGAGACAGGTAAGGGGAATACTCACAACTCTCCTGCAGGCAAAGATGTACGATCAATACGTCAGTCAATACTAGGTTGAAGACAGGATTTTCGTAATGGGGCTATTGACAACTCCTGAAAACAAACCGTGCTGTATTTTGAATTGGAAATCCATGGGACACGTTGATGGGCATCATTGGCCGTCATTTTGATTCCGCAGTGTTAATAAGCGATGTGGCATTTCGCCAGCACTTTACTTCGATTAATGGTAGCATAGAGACAACTTAGCAGGTACTACCATGCGCATGAAGTGGCTGTGGTGGAGCGGAGGATAAGTGCTCTCTAACACTATTTATCTTATGCGGTTTCCCACGCCGTCTCGTTATAGGAGCATTTCGTGCAGCTGAAGGTACTAACTGGCGAATTTCTATCAGCACGACTTTTCGGTGGCAAGGACATCATCGGTGGAGCGAGGCGGTCAGCTGCATCACTCCAGCTCAGATGGAAGCGTCTAACCTGGCACAATCGGGCCGGAATTGGTCCCAAGGTGGCGCCTCACGTTATCACCGCCTCAAGTGCAATTAGCGCCCGGAAGACGTCACGTCCTGACGTCACCAGGTCGGAATTAAACCCAGCCAACACCACGACTCACGTTGGCGGTCGTTAACCCTGGGGTCATCTCACATTCTCCCCGAAGATTTTCCGCAGATGGTGAAGAAAGATGGTAGGAACCGAAATTTGGCGTACCGTTTCCTTCTTTAAGTTGTTGGGCTGCCTGAAAACGTTGAGGTCAGGTCTCCTACGGTCAACGAGTTGGTCAAGGTCATGTGAGGGCACCTCCAAAAATCTTCAGCCAGCCGTCGCGCCCCATTGGATGAAGATATTTTAATGGAATTTGAGGCGTTTTTTTATCTTTACGGATGCAACAAAGCACACCGGAGGATTTTTAAAACATATTTTTAATCACTCATTAGTTTTCCATGTTTACCTATTATGGACACAATCTAAGATTCTGGCCAAAGAAAGAACTTTCATGGGAAAAAGGTGGCATAAAGCAACATTCTGCGGTCCACGTTAGGCATCAGAAAAGAAAAATTGAACAAGAAAAATTAAAAATTTTGAGGATTTTAAAACATAACACGTTTGTTTTTGTGTGGGCAAGCATGTTTTAGTCGTGGCCAAATTTTCCCTTCATTTTCCGATACAAAATACACTAAAAAAAATATCCCCAATAATGAATTCCTCAAAGCCAAACGCATGGTGTGAGTAGTAATCATATGTACCCCCTAGTGACATCACCTTGTGTGAGATGTGGGTGTGGGTGTGAGGATCTGGCCGGAAATACGGTGCGGGTCGAGCCTGTCTGCCACATCACTACAACAAATCACACAATGTCCCTACTCACAATCTGACTACTACCCCACAATACGACAGGCCATCAACAAACACATACAACAAACATGGGATACAGTAACAACACAGCTACACGAAATACACCCAAAACACGAATACTGGCACTCCATCAACCAAAACACCAGACTCAGAGAACGTACACTAACACGACTCCGCATAGGACACACAGCACTCACACACTCATACCTCCTACGCAATCAACCACGACCACAATGCGCTACCTGCCGCCACACACTCACAGTCAAACACATGCTCATATACTGCACCAAATACAACAACCAAAGGCAACATATCACAAACTACTGCACAACGAACAACATCCCACTGAACCTCACCACTCTCCTCAAGGACAACCATCCAGCATTACACGAACATCTCTTCCACTTTCTCAAGACCTCACGCATTATGAAACAATTGTGAAAAAGAAAAAGAAAAATTTAAAAAAATGAAGATATGTTAAAAAAAACCAAAGAAAAAATGACAAAAAACAGGAAAACGGAAAAAAGCAAAAGATACGTCACAAAAAAGAGAAAAAAGAAAATAGAAAAAAAAAATGTTCTTGCAATGTTCACATATGGCGATGACCCGACCCCAACCCCCTCATTACACCCCATACCCCAATGTCGCACCGACCGGACTAACCCCCTCTCTCGACTTCATCATCTACGGCTTTCAAACAACTCTATTGCACCAGCTCTACATCTTCAATCGATCCGGTCTACCTCATCTCTACTCTTCAAGACCATCTCAACGCTACTTCACCACTGCTCGACGACTCTACTAAACCTCCACCTCGGATTCGTCCTCCTACTCCACGCTATTCACTCTCTTACACATATTCTCTTCAACTGGAACCACCCGATATCACCACACGGTGGCAGGCTGGCAAAATTCACTCACACACATACACACACACACATGATAGATAACTCTATTGTGTGCAATTTTCGTGACTTTAGGTCGATATCTTCAAGGTCAAATGAGGTCAAAATAGGAAAATTTTCTGGTTTTGCGTCGCTTGGCTTGTTATTGTTATGTATCGCTGTGATTGTGTTTAAATGCTCCAAAATTGGCATTAATGATGTTCTGGACATTACTAATGATGCAATTCAAATGCCAGATCCGCCATTTGACCTCAAGTTATCTATACAGGAACATTTTATCAGGTCATTACCTGCTCCAATTACCGGAACCGGGCTGCCCACCCGACTGCTCCGTTGGGCGGCTCGACACAATCGGCTTCGCAAAGAAAGGAGTGAAATACGTGAATAAAGTATAGAAACGCTTAGACAGACAATGACAAACAGTAGATTTCCGGATGTGTAGGGAGGAACATGCAAAGTGACATCAACCGCATGACAGTCATTTCCATTTATGACAACATTCCAGTTGACCAAGTTTGGCTCCATTAGCCTGTCATGATGTCATCGGCGACATAACATGACTTTTAAATTATATAGCATAACAATATGCATCAAAGATACGGGAATACGATATGATATAAAGATACGGGAAGCGCATCAGTGATGATTTTTGTGGTTTGGCGCCGCGAATTTTTAAAATAACTTTAACTGCCCCTAACTTAAAAACGCGTCGGCCGATTTTCACTCTTCTTGCTTTCAACAATGCGCCGGCCCTTTCTAAGCAGGTATGGAAAAAATGGCGTGTATCGGTCGGTACAATATGGAGTTATGTACGACAAATCGGAAGGGTGTGCGGATTTCGCCCTCCGCCTCTCCAGGGCGTGTGTTAGCCTGTCACGAACTTGACCTGATTTGACCTCGGTGACCTGACATGACTTTGAAACAATACAGCATAATAATATACATCAAACAAGTCGCTAGTGTTGCCAAAAACACTTCCTTTTTGCCAATATACGGGGAGTGCATCAGCGGCGATATTTGCGGTCTGGCGCTGATAATTTTTTTTTAATTTACCGAACCCCAACTCGAAAAATGTTAGGTCAATTTTCGTTTTTCTTACTTCAAACAACGTGTCGGTCATTTCTAAGCAGGTACACAAATAATGCCGTATACTGGTCGGTAACATCTGGAGTTATCTACGAAAACCCGGAGGGGTGGGCGGATTTTGTCCCCCACCCCTCCAGGGCGCGTTAAATTAAATAAATAATTCAGAGCGCCACGGATTCCATTACTTAATCAGTGAATGTGGCAACAGCAGGTGTTAGATGAAGAAATGAGTGTTGCGCGCCAGATATTCTATTATTTAGTCAGTGGATGTGGCGACAATAGGTGTTAAGTGAAGAAATGAGCGTTGGGCGCTAGCGATTCCATTACTTAGTGGATACAGCGACACCAGGTCTTAGTCAGTGGATGTAGCGATATCAGGTGCCAAATGAAGTAATGAGTCAGAGGCGCCATGGATTCCATTCGTTAGCCAGTGGATGTGGCGATTGGGAAGCCGAAGCGAGGTGCTGATATGTGCGCTTTCTGTTTCTTCGAAAGCAGCCTCTTGGCAGTGCAGAGCGTCACAGATGTACGAAACTATGTACGAAACGAAATTAACCACGATGCTCGAACTCGATTTCGAGACTATGCTGTCCAGTAGTGTTGATTGTGTACGGATTTTCCACCTAAAAAAACCGCCGTGCCTGTGCTTTAAAACCTTATTCGCTTGTGTCTGTCCCATAGAACGCATGCGAGGAGAAAAAATAATTCAACATAAGCTATTCACTATGAGCTAAATATACGCAACTAAACCCGATTACACCCACAATACAAACGCGTACTGACATCGGTACCGTCCAATGTAGACCTGCCTCAACAGCATACCCACAACACAAACACCTAGTGGCGTCCCGCCGTCCAGTGTAGACCTGCCTCAACATCATACCCACAACACAAACACCTAGTGGCGTCCCGCCGTCCAGTGTAGACCTGCCTCAACATCGTGCCCACAACACAAACACCTAGTGGCGTCCCGCCGTCCAGTGTAGACCTGCCTCAACATCGTACCCACAACACAAACACCTAGTGGCGTCCCGCCGTCCAGTGTAGACCTGCCTCAACATCGTACCCACAACACAAACACCTAGTGGCGTCCCGCCGTCCAGTGTAGACCTGCCTCAACATCGTGCCCACAACACAAACACCTAGTGGCGTCCCGCCGTCCAGTGTAGACCTGCCTCAACATCGTACCCACAACACAAACACCTAGTGGCGTCCCGCCGTCCAGTGTAGACCTGCCTCAACATCGTACCCACAACACAAACACCTAGTGGCGTCCCGCCGTCCAGTGTAGACCTGCCTCAACATCGTGCCCACAACACAAACACCTAGTGGCGTCCCGCCGTCCAGTGTAGACCTGCCTCAACATCGTACCCACAACACAAACACCTAGTGGCGTCCCGCCGTCCAGTGTAGACCTGCCTCAACATCGTGCCCACAACACAAACACCTAGTGGCGTCCCGCCGTCCAGTGTAGACCTGCCTCAACATCGTACCCACAACACAAACACCTAGTGGCGTCCCGCCGTCCAGTGTAGACCTGCCTCAACATCGTGCCCACAACACAAACACCTAGTGGCGTCCCGCCGTCCAGTGTAGACCTGCCTCAACATCGTACCCACAACACAAACACCTAGTGGCGTCCCGCCGTCCAGTGTAGACCTGCCTCAACATCGTACCCACAACACGAATACCTAGTGGCGTCCCGCCGTCCAGTGAAGACCTAACTCAGACATCGCTTTGCGCGATCAAACACTCCTTGCCTAGATTGGCCTGCTGTAGATTTAGCTTTAGAATAAACACAGTTTGCAACTTCGCAGGTGACTTTCAGCATGGACTACATTATGAGACTAAGTTCTGCGACGTGTATCTCTCATCCCCGGCATAACAGCAGCGAGAATGTTTGCGGGAAAGAGCGGCAAGGACTAAGCAGTCCAGGAAATCCAGACATTTACATCAGGGAATATATGAAAATGGAAAGGGAATTGCGAGGTCCAAAGGAAATAAGCATCAAGCATCTACAGGCGGCGGTAGGTCGGCCAATGTCGGGTAAGCAGTGTCAGCCGGTGTCGGCCGGTGTCGGGTGATCGGTGTCAGTCGGTGTCAGCCGGTGTCTGGTGGTCGGTGTCGGTCGGTGTCGGGTAATCGGTGTCAGTCGGTGTCAGCAGGTGTCAGCCGTTGTCGGGTGGCCGGCGTCGGATGGTCGGTGTCGGATGGCCGGAGTCAGCCGGTGACAGGTGATCGGTGTCGACCGGTGTCGGGTGGCCGGTGTCGCCCGGTGTCGGGTGGCCGGCGCCGGGTGGCCGGTGTCTGGTGGCCGGTGTCGGGCGGTGTCGGGCGGCCGGTGTCGGCCGGTGTCGGGTGGCCGGTGTCGGCCTGTGTCTGGTGGCCGGTGTCGGGCGGTGACAGCCGGTGTCGGGTGGCCGGTGTCGGGCCGTGTCAGCCGGTGTCGGGTGGCCGGTGTCGGGTGGCCGGTGTCGAGCGGTGTCGGGTGGCCGGTGTCGGGCGGTGTCGGGTGGTGTCGGGTGGCCGGTGTCGGGCAGTGTCAGCCGGTGTCGGGTGACCGGTGTCGGCCTGTGTTTGGTGGCCGGTGTCGGGCGGTGACAGCCGGTGTCGGGTGGCCGGTGTCGGGCGGTGTCGGGTGGTGTCGGATGGCCGGTGTTGGGCCGTGTCAGCCGGTGTCGGGTGGCCGGTGTCGGGTGGCCGGTGTCGGGTGGCCGGTGTCGGGTGGCCGGTGTCGGGCGGTGTCGGGTGGCCGGTGTCAGCCTGTGTCAGCCGGTGTCAGGTGACCGGTGTCAGCCTGTGTCAGCCGGTGTCGGGTGCCTGGGACGCCATAGTGCAGCAATATGATTAAGGATTGTGTCTGCGTCACGTCTGGGGTCCGTCTGCATAGGCACACCGGAGGGGGTGGGGCCCAGGGGGCCCGAGCCCCCTATGAAACCGAAGTGCCCTTTTGACCAAAAAATGCCCTCTTGGCCGGAATGTCCCAAATTCAACCAAAAAATCACCTGTCTGAAGTGCCCCGCCTGTGCCAAAGGTGCCCTTTGGGCCAAAACTAACCTTTTGGCCAAACAAAATTTCACGCCCACCCACCCCCTCCCCCCGGTCAACAAACCTTCCAGTGTGCCCCGGGCCGCAAAATGCCCTTTTGGAGCCGGTCAGGTGCCCTTTTGGAGCCTGCCAAGTGCCCCTTTCGGTCCGGCCCCCCCCCCCATGGAAAAATCCTGGGTGCGCGCCTGTCTGTTTGTGTCACGTCTTGTGTCCGTTACGCTGCGAGTTGCATCTCCGTCTAGCACATAAACGTCCCATTACCATTACGGAAAATCGCAGCAGCTTACGACCTCGCCCCACTCTCCAAGATTTTCCCCACTTAGAGCCTCGCTGCACTTTTAAACATCAGCCAAAAAGCAGAACACGGCCATGCAGGATGTGCAGGACCGGTCGAGCATCTGTTTAACAGTGGACGAGGTGTGCGTCGACACACGCAGTCTGCACACACAAATGGTAGATTTGCTCGGCACCCAAATGGTTATAGCTATAAGCAATTTTGGCGACCAAAACTATATATACTTCTTGAGAATTTCAAGAGATGGACAAGTATGTCTGCTGGAGTGATTTTCCATTCGCAAATTATATCTCCTGAAAAAATTATGCCGTGACAAAAGATAATTTGCTAAAATAGTTATGCGTAGGCCACTTGGAACAAAAGCACGTTGGCAAAAGTGTCCGGCCATCCCTGTGACTTTATAAGCTACTCCTAACTTTTCATTCAGCAATCGGATGAATTTCCTCGCCTGGAGCACATGCCAAGAATGGGAACAGAAATCTGCTCGCAAAAGCACCGCGCTTGACCGCAGCGCCACTTTCATCGGCGACCACCATTTGGCTTTTTAACCCTGTACCAATATCTTCCGAAAGTACCAACTGGAAGCCAGCACTAGGTCAACTATTCCGTCTACCGATGAGCATGGGAGGAGCATAGTTTCATAATATTTCACAAATAGCGGGATAATTCTGACTGATACACTGTGTTATTGGGATATATATATATAATATATCATGGCTAATGGTTGTGTAAGGAGGCTTACATTTTTCGGCACCAAAATTTGTATACTTTCCTATCCGACCAGGCCGCCAGACATCCAGTCAGATCCTGGCCGTCTTACCCGTCCCTTACAAACACGCCCGGGAAGCGCACGCGTGTGGCGCCGGCGCCTACATCAAAGCGGCAGTTCCGCGGCTCCCAAGATCAAACGGGCGGTCCGACAAAAACACGGCGAGCGCAAATAACGGTTCCGCCCCGCGAGGGTACCGGAGGTGCAAGCACCATCTGGAATACCCCCGGAAGAAGGGTCATCGACCCGTGAGGTCGGTGGCCCGGACATGAAGACGTCGCCACCCAAGCCAGAAAAAAAAACAATCAGGAGCGCGAACTCACCCCCGAAGCCCTGGGAGTGGGTACAGGAAAAAAGAGGCGGAGCAATAGCAAGTTCAAGAGAACAGAACAGAACAGGAGGAGGAGAGAGAGGAGGAGAGACGCACGGAGAAGGGTCTGGAACACGCTCGGCGGTGGACGCCGGACCGACGCCTGAGGGCCGTCCACCGGTGGCCAGATGGCTGAGTTTTCGGATGGAGGAGAGGAAGCACTCAGCCAAGGCCACTCGCCACTCACCATCGGACATGTGAGTGCTAAACTTCTGGCGTGTCATCCTTTTTCCCCAAACCTTTCCGAACCAACCTAAATTCTCTTCCGCAGCTTCTGCCTTCTCACCAAATTCAGTGCTGGGAGCGACCTGTCTCATGGGGGGGGGAGCAAATAGGATAAGTTTAAGATGGGGAGGAAGTGGACGGAGATGTTGGAGATGGCGGGAGGTATATGAGCAGTGTGTGCGTAATGCGATGCGATGCGGTGTATGTAAGGGCACACATATTAGAGTAAGCATATAAATTCTCTAGTGGCATCAGCAAAGACCGGTGGTGGCATTTCGGCAGTGACGGACAGGAGGAGCAGTAGAGCAGGGCCGGATAAAATCAGATAGAGTGCAGCAATGGGTGACGTCAGACCTACAACCCACTTGAAACAGTGCCAGCGTAGTAAATACCTCAGCGACCAGGTGCGAGGAGGGGAGGATATTTACGTCCAGAATTGAAATGGCGGCCATGCCGCGGGTAATGAGGGGTGCGCGCGCTCTGACTGGGTCATCAACAGACGACCCGTAGACGGAGATCTTACCATGAGTACTTCCTGACAAGGTGGAATGATTTACACAATTATGCTTGGATATGTGCATGATATCAATTTGTACTATAAAGTACATTTATAAGCGAGGAAGCCGACCTGCGAGCCGTCCTCCTATGGACTGAACGTTTCCGAGCGATGGTGGAGAATGTTGAAGCCAGTTAAATTGCCTAGAATATTATTGCTGTTATATATATGACGCGCGTTTGGTTAAGGCCTGATTGCCAGAGGGTGCGATGAACGGACCCTTCGGGGTATTAGTTCACCTGCTCTGGATCTTTGACCGCAAAATCACGCTGGCCTCTGCGATCCAGAGGTGCAGGTGAGGTGGCGAACATGGTATGCATGTGGGAGGGGCCGGCAAAGGGGCCACCACATTGCGTTCGCCGGAAGTCTGGCGCCGGACTATAGGGTATAGGCAAAACATTGCCCGGTGGTTTGTCCACCCCCGAACTCTGCACGTGGGCACGGTTGGTGCAGACAGTTCGAGGGGCATGATAGACGGGTTTGGCATGCCATAAGACCCCAGGCTAAAGAGGTAGGGCTGGCTAGGATATAAGTCGACCGGGTACGTGCCCAACGTGGTAGGGATCCGTGCCCGCCCGTCGGATATGTCAGACCTGGTCGCAAGTGTACGACGAATAAGGCCCGGCGCGGCATCGATCGAACTTAAGGTTAGGTGTGTCGGTCAAAGACATCAGAGCACTTGTATCAGCCCTCGGAGTCAATACGATGAGCCCTCCTCGTTGCAGTTAAGACTGTCCAGGCGAGAAACGCTACTAATAATGGCTAGGCCAGCCATGATTGGCAGTGAAAGGTTTACTTATTCGGCCCGGTGATACCATCAAAATTAGAGCATTGGGCTGTCGATCTATGTGTTTGTGTACCGCTGAAGGGGGGGGTCGGGATCTAAATTTGGGGACCAAGCAATTAATGACTTGATAAGGAGAGCATGAATGGGGCGAGCGAATGCGAAGTGAATGAAGGGAATGAACGTGAGTAGATAGATTTAATGATCAGCGGAAGCCGCTTGGGGCTCAACACAGGCACCTATTTCGTGCGGAACATTGCACAAAATTATACTAATACTAGCGTACAAAAAGTCCCAACACGGACATGTCATTCAAATCGATGACAAATTTAATTGTCATCAATACTCTCGTGTAACGTATTCATTATAATCTGGCTAAAGACTCTCACTTACCTATATGGTGTTCCCAAAATGTTGACCTCGCACATGTATAAATTCGTGTTAGGGACGGCAACTCAAACCAACATCACGACGGCTGGGGTTTGGGGATGTGTGGTGGAATTGGCGGTAAAAAAATAACATAGTACACCACTGACATAGGCACAATGAACAAAGGAGTGAGTTAGGTCAAGCCCCCAATAAGTCAGTTCAAGTAGTTCAATCAGTTCCAAGTCCATTCGAGTTTAGGCTGCATCAAGAATAAATTGTCCATACCCACTTCACACACCATACCAGTTTCAGTTTAGTTTAGGCTGCATGGATAATACATTGTACACACCCATGCTTCGTCACACACCAATAAATAAGTTACAGTTCCAGTTCCATTCGAGTTTAGGCTGCATTCCAAATACATTTCATACACCCACACCCCACACACCCCACCGATGGCAGAGCCGCCACCCCTACAGTTGACGCATGAAAATGTCCCTGAATTGGTGTGACGTAACCAGGCTGATCTGTTGAACGATAAGTTTATCAGTCTAACAGGCTTGGCACGCACACAAACCACAGTCGCTGACAGCTGCCGGCATTGGTCACAGAGGTGGACTCATGCAACCGGCGCATCCCGCCGAGCTTTAAGGGAGATATTTCGACCGGGTGTTGTTGCCTGCGAGCGGGAGACAGTAGCATGCATATGGATATACTCGATGCTGCAATGCAGGTGTTGAGAGTGGTCGGGCGCATGTTTTGCGGTCTCCGCAGAGCTTCAACATTGTTGCGAGTAGGCTGTTCCTGCAAACTCCCCTGTACTTGGCTGTGCGATTATAATTTAACCGTGTTTAGCTTCAGAAAGGTGAACGAATGGAAATGAATGATCATCTATTAGGAAAAAGATCCCAATATTTGTATGTGCGCAAAAGTTCTTGAAATTGTCTAGTGCCATATTGTCACTAGGATTATTTCTAGTCTTGCTTGCGACCTCGTACGTTTACGAACTTAATTCCAAGAGCTAGCGGCAAATTATCCTGCCGTTTTTTGGGCTCGTCAGTCCGCTCGTCTTCACGAAATTGTTGTTTTTATTATAGCATCTACCAATGGACATGTTGGGGCGAGGGATACTTTCCCCACTGATTACTGCATCAGGGTCCCCAATAGCTACCGCCAACTGCTTTCTATTAAAACCAACATAGCTAATTTGTGTAAACTGCGAAATGTTGTAACAGCACGCAACATGTTATGGCCAGAAAATGTGCAGTGAAATTCCACCAACTATTGAAACACACACACTGCATGGTCATCGCCACCACTACGAAATGCTTCAGTGGCGTTTCTGTATTTATGTATGCATTCCTCTATTTATTGGACAATATTGAAGATATCCATCGATGACGGCTATTGCATGCTGATGCCACAGAGGGAAAAGTAGGCATGTGAAAACAAAACAAGCATACCCACTTATTTTCAGTGGGTAACTGATAACTGTAGGAAAATACTAGCCAGAAATCACTGCGGACATTAACACGCACTTTGGAGGGCCTTTGAAAACTACGCGCACTGGAGTGGGAGGCGGAGTCCGTCCCCCCTGAGATCTCGGCTCATATTATAGCTGAGGCAACACAAGATACAGGGTGGATGGATACGGTGGTGAACTCTATTGTGTGCAAATTCCATGACCTTAGGTCAATATCTTCAAGATCAAATGAGGTCAACATGTACAACTCTTCCGGTTTTGCGTGTCTTGGCTTGTCATTGTTATGGATCGCTGTGATTGTATTCAAGTGCTCCAAGATGGGCCCCAATGATGTTTTAGACATTACTAATGATGCAATACAGATGCTAGACCCGGTATTTGACCTCGGGTCACCTGTATAGCAACACTTTATCAGGTCATTACCTGCCCCAGTTACCGGAACCGGGTCGCCCGCCCGATTGCTCCGTTGGGCGGCTCGGCGCAATCAGCCTCACAAAGAAAGGAGTGAAATACATGCATAAGGTATGGAAACGCTTAGGTACACAATGACAAACAGTAGTTTTCAGGATGTATAGGGAGTAGTATGCAAAGTGCATCAATCGCATGACAGTCATTGGAATTTATGACAACATTCCAGTTGACCAAGTTTGGTTCTATTAACCTGTCATGAACTTGGCTTGACCTCGGTAACCTAACATGACTTTGAAGCAATGTAGCATAACAATATACATCAAATAAGTATATAGTGTCGCTAAGAACACTTCACTTTTGCCAATATACGGGAAGCGCATCAGCGCCGATTTTTGTGATCTGGCGCTGAAAACAAAATTTGATTCAAACGATCCCTAACTCGAAAAATGTTCGGTCGAATTTCGTTCTTCTTGCTTTCAACGACGCGCCGGTCATTTCTAAGCAGGTACACATACAATGGCGTATATCGGCCGGTACAATCTGGAGTTGTGTACTCAAAACCGGAGGGCTGGGTGGATTTCCCCCCCCACCTCCAGGGCGCGTGTTAAGTGTGCTAGTCATAGGGACGATTTTATTTGGACTCTTGTTTTGAAGCTTCAAATTAGGAACGTATGGAAAAGCTTTAACGTTTTAAAGATTGCTTAATCCAGGAATGTCAGAGGTTATGACTACCAGAGGGAGGGAGCATTCCGCTCCCCTCATGTTGCCTCCACGAAGTATTTCTGGAGCCAATGAACGTAGAGAGGTAAAATTGCGACACCTCTATATGAGTAACAAAAGTACTATGATTTAGCATATCAACGTTCGGTCATAAATGGGAACATCATAATGACGTCAAACGCGAAGGGCATGGGTGCCTATATATTTCATAACACTGGCCTGCGTTTCAAAACGTTTTTCAAAAGGTCGGAAGTTGCTCAGCTGTTCTAATACAAGTTTCGTGTGCTGAATGCGAAAACACTATCCATTTTTCTCGATTAGCTCAAGTTTTCACACTACGTCAAAGATAACAACTCACACACTGATGTATCAGTGTAGTGTCAAAATCATCCAGACAGGTTCTGTTACATATGTGGAAAGGTCACCATACCAGATCGCCAGGCAAGCATAACCGACTTTGTAAAAAAGAGTTACCACGCATATTTTGGAGTGAAACTTTGTTACCAGGACAAGCCGTTTGCCCCTCATATCTGTTGCAAGTCATGTATGGAAGGCCTACGAGCCTGGAAGAACAAGATCAGGAAATCCATGCCGTTCGGCATTCCCATGGTGTGGCGGGAGGGAAAGGACCATACTACCGACTGCTATGACAGATCTGAAAGAATTAAATTGAAAGAAGCAGAAGCATGTAAAATATCCGGATGTGCCATCAGCCATCAAGCCGGTCCCTCATGGTCCAGATGTCCACATCCCTGAATCCGATATCGACATCGAGTCATCTTCCGACTTTAGTGGGGATGAAATGGACGCAGACGCGTCTGGTGCATATGAACCGACCGAGAACGATCGACCGGTACCGTTAAACCAAGCTGAGCTCAATGACCTAACGAGGGACCTGAGCTTGTCCAAGGAATCTGTCAGCTGCTGGGTTCACGGCTCCGCGAGAAACGTTTGCTGGCGCCTGAAACGACATTCTTTTGGTATCGGAATCGCGAAAAGGAATTTAGAGAATACTTTGCCTTCGACGGAGAACATTCTCTAGTCTACTGCAACAATATCGCGGGCCTAGTAGAAGCAATTGGTACAGAGTACATCCCGGCAGATGGGCGCTAAATGACCTTGTAGTCGGCGCGCCCTTAAGCCCAAATAATCAAGTACATCCCGGCAGAATGGAGGCTGTTCATAGACTCCTCGAGTAGAAGCCTGAAGGCAGTTCTTCTGAACAACGGCAATAAGTTCGCGTCGATTCCTGTTGGACACTCCGTGCAACTGAGGGAAATGCATAACAGCATGGAACTTTTGTTGTCTGCTTTGAACTACAAAGAGCATGGTTGGCTGATATGTGATGACCTCAAGGTAGTAGGTCTCGTCATTGGGCTTCAGGGCGGCTACACGAAATATCCATGCTTTCTATGCCTCTGAGACAGTCAGGCTGACAAACAGCACTATGTACAACGCGACTGGCCATCCAGGCATGCACTTGAACCTGGCTCCCACAACGTGCAGTCACGCCCCCTGGTTGAACCACAGAAAATCATACTTCCACCACTCCATATCAAACTCGGTTTGATGAAAAATGTTGTGAAAGCACTGGATAAAGAAGGACGAGGATTTGCATTTTTGGGGCAGAAATTTCCTCATGTGAGCAGAGAGAAGCTGAAGGCTGGTGTATTCGACGGTCCTCAAACAAGGGGGTTCATGAAGGATACTCGATTCGAAGAATGTCTGGAACAGTCTGAGCTCAAGGAAGTTGGTGATGATTGACCTTGAAGTCAATCATCACCAACTTCCTTGGTAATCACAAAAGTACGGAATACGTGAAGGTCATCGATGAGTTGACGGACAGTTTTCAGCAACTTTGTGCTCGAATGTCGGTAAAAATGCACTTCCTTAGGTCCCATCTAGATTATTTCCCAGATAACTGTGGAGATTACAGTGAAGAGTAGGGAGAACGCTTCCACAAAGACATACGGGTGATGGAAGAACGCTACCAAGGTCGGTGGGATGTTAACTTTCTGGCGGAGTGTTGTTGGTGGCTGAAGAGGGATGTCTCATCTGCTCAACACAGTCGGAAGTCCCTGAAAAGGCCATTTATTCCGCAGTAGTGTGTACTGTTTGGATGCGCTCTGAATACACTTATGGTCCATCTGTTTGGAGTTAAAACCTTTATTTATGCTTCTGTCGGATTCACTAGTAAACCAGTCAGATCAATGTTCTGGTTCATATGAGTGAAATAACATACTTTTTAAAAATCGAGCTAATCGAGCAAAACGGATGCCATTTTCGGAATCAGCATGAAAAACTGACCTAAAAACAATTGAGACACCCTGGACCTTATAAATCACGCAGACCAGTGCAATCATTAGTTAGCATTTGTTATGCGAGCATTCTGCACTGCAAATGCGACCGGAACATTGTTACACGGAGCAGATCCAGAATTTCATTGCCCTAAGTGGCAGAAATTTCGTCAAAATATACGCTCTAAAATATGACTCACAGATGAATGGGTGGATATAGCATCGCTTGAGACGTCACAGCTCGCAAATCCCATATGCGAGAGTGCAAGTGTTAGAATGTACATGCTCGAATGTACGGCACTGTCTCTAAGCGTATGATAGAATACTGTAGTCATGCTTTAGAAGCATTGAACACAAAGGACCAAAGCCAAACCCATCACATAATGTACTCATTGTTATTAACAATAGCATGTCATTAGTATTATCTATGGAAGACTCTTCTATATTTATACTCATTCAGAAGCCAGCACTCGGGGAACATTTATCATCGATTGACATATCGTTTCCTTCCAGAACTTCCACTTCGTTAGCATCCTCTTCACCACTCATCTCCTCTTCATCTTCGGAAGCCGGTTGTTTCGGCCCTCTCAGCCCAGCTGACTCAGATGATGATAAGGGCAGATTCCTAATGTCCGCTGAGTGGACGGCCTCTCGAACATTTCCAAACCGCAGTGATCTTTCAAAGCATTATATGTTGTGAACGTCTTCGAACGGCTGGTGATCAGTAGATAGTCGATTTGATGCTTGATGGTGTCGGTTCGTGACATCCTGCGGTCATGTCTGAGCCGATAATACCTGTTGTGCTTATTCCGGCTATTCTGTACCTCCTTACTATGCCGATCGCATGTCAATGCCGATCACAAGAAGAGACCGTATCACAGCGACACCGTGTATCGAGAGCTTGTGCACGGAGGCGGGCGTATAAAACCGTGGATCCAGATGAACCATGAGCTGAACTGTATCCATGGAGTACTGTCGCACCGGTCGAGATCCACGGATTCGCATTTTTGCAAAGCAGCGATAAGCACTCAGAAACGGACGATGAGATCCTGATCGATCCCATTGATCTCGTTGAATGCAACTGGGTCGCTGAAGGCACGTCAGTGTTTCCCCTAAAGTCCTCCGCCGTGTATCCTCCTTAACCTACTTCTCCTTAGCCAACTGCAAGCTCTAATTAAGCACATGATCATAATAGCTGCCACGTTCAAGAGATCTTGCAAAGGTTAACAAGTCCACTAATTCATCTCCGCTGACGCGCGCCTCCATGTTCACTGTACGCAAAATATGATCATACTGACCAGACTCCTACCGGCAAAGACAGCTCCTCTGCCATGGGAAACACTCAGTACGTGACTTATCAGTCGCCACGGCCCCCTTTTCTTTTACATAGCAACTACTTGGTCAGGCTACTCGGTCAAGACATCCCTCCAGTCGGCGCGTCGCAGCGTCCGACTCTGGCTTGGCCGTGCCGCGCGGGCTGGCCACCGCACAGTACCGAGGCCTGCCCGGTCACAACTGATCACTACCGCTGTTGGGGCAGATAGGTGCAGCTGGAGCTTACGGTACATATTGTCAAAGGATCGTCGATTTCACTGGCGTTGGTCTCTGGTTGTGCACTGCTGTGAATTTTCTTTAAACACTATTCGAACTTGGAGGTACTAAAATGTTGAGCGATTATTGTACTTCCTTATTGTATGATCAAAGAGAGAATATTGTGAGAGAAAAAAATTCGTGCCTTTTTTAATTGCTTAACAAAATGATTATGTTCTCAGCTATCGGTTCATCTTACAGTTTCTCAGGTTTTTAGAATGCCCCTTGCCATTATCAGTCGTCAAACTCCGTCATTGGTACACATGCGCTCAGTTTTTTTTCTCCACACGTAATGCTGTTCATGTTGATGCATTTGTCACTATGTCAAATCTTGTGTTAATTTCCATAAGAAGATGCTTAAAGCACCTGGTGTGCTTTAAGCATCTGCTGATAAAATGGTAGCATATATATCGCGTAAAAAGTAAAATAATACATTTTTGACAAGTTTTTTTCTTGCGTTATCACAATGTGTATAGGTACCATTCGCAGGTACAAATTCATATAGAGCACAAAAGCCCTCTAGTCTCGGAGTAGGTGTTCTTAAGCTCTAGTTTAAATCGCATTTCAGGTTCAATTCGCAGATACATTGTGCTGTGATGTGAGGACTGATTGATGTCACGTTTGTCTACAGGAATCTCCGTCTGCCGAACTCAGGCCAGATTTTGGAGGTCCGAAGATTCTCGGAGCCAGACTGTCTGGTGGGGCCGAGATTCCCAGAACCAGACTGTCTGGTGGGGCCGAGATTCCCAGAGCCAGACTGTCTGGTGGGGTCGGGATTCCCAGAGCCAAACTGTCTGGTGGGGCGGAGATTCCAGGAGCCAGACTGTCTGGTGGGGTGGGGATTCCCAGAGCCAGACTGTCTGGTGGGGTGGGGATTCCCAGAGCCAGACTGTCTGGTGGGCCGGGGATTCCCGGAGCCGGACTGTATGGTGGGGTCGGGATTCCCAGAGCCAGACTGTCTGGTGGGGTCGGGATTCCCAGAGCCAGACTGTCTGGTGGGGTGGGGACTCCCAGAGCCAAACTGTCTGGTGGGGCGGAGATTCCAGGAGCCAGACTGTCTGGTGGGGTGGGGATTCCCAGAACCAGACTGTCTGGTGGGGTGGGGATTCCCAGAGCCAGACTGTCTGGTGGGGTGGGGATTCCCAGAGCCAGACTGTCTGGTCGGGGGGGGAGATTCCCGGAGCCAGACTGTCTGGTGGGGTGGGGATTCCCAGAGCCAGACTGTCTGGTGGGGTGGGGATTCCCAGAGCCAGACTGTCTGGTGGGGCGGAGATTCCCGGAGCCAGACTGTCTGGTGGGGCGGAGATTCCCGGAGCCAGACTGTCTGGTGGGGTCGCTGGTGTTGCTCGTTACTAGGTTCCAGGCTAACACCGAGTGGCTATCAGAGACAGATGTACGACCACGTTCTTATCAATGTATTTGTTTGCACATTGATAATTGCTGCATATCGGCTTCGGAAGGCGACGGAGCCGTTGCAATACGCCGCTCATGGTGTCATATTTTGCAACCGAAAATGCGACAGGCGGCAAAATTCAGCAACTTTTGAAGGTGTACATGTGTCGCATTGTGTCGCATATGGCGACTTTGGTAGCTCAGTGGCCAAGTTCGGCGTCGTAAATGCCCCAATACCGTCGAACATACCCAGACCATAGCACATGATGGACAGCACCAGCTGCTGCTGCAACAGCGTGGTTATGACTGGTGCAGGCAGGCTGTATTTATAGTACATAAGCCCACATAATGTGCCGGTGGAGACGTGCATCATGGCGTCAGTTTGTAGTGAGGAAGGCATGCTGCGGTTGAAAATCATTCCGGTATTTTTCACCGTTGGAGATGCAGTAATAACTCCGAATATGAAAACGATGCTCACTGTGGGTAGCCTCTGAATCAGCTGGTGAGGACACGGCACAATGCACTGTGTTTTCTGTGCGTAAGCGTTCACGCTGTCCCTATCAAAGCAGCGGGCGAGCAGAAAAAGACCATGCCCGGTGGCTGTCACCGGTGCGGTAGCGTCGCGAGCCTGCCAGTCACGGCCACCCTCTCGGCGTCTGTGCACTGCACTGTATCCGAGTCAGAGGCGACACGCAGCGGCAGGCCATTGGCGAGAAGGTGGAAAACATTACTGGAGCCCCGAGGACCGGCCATTGGTACGGCCCACTGCATTTGGCCGAGGTCGCGATAAACTGTGCGCCCCGTCGCGGCCTGGCATCGACACTTGCCCAGTGTGATTTGCGAGGTATGTAGCTGGTCAATCAGTGTTCATCAACGCCGTATAAAGCGAGTTTGCAGAGCAGCACACCGTGAGAGATAGCATCGAAACACTTCGAACAATCGAGCGGGCCTTGCAATGAAGTCTCACCCTAGCGCATGGGTCTGAAGACGAGGTCGGCCGCCAACAACAAAGCGGCGTCGGTACTACGGCTGAGCATGGGCCAGGAGTGTCAGTCTCTGGACAGGTCCCGAGTGCACAACGCATGGCGGCGATGGGAGGGCAAAATCGACTGGAGGAGAGGGGCTGCCCACAGGGCTCTATGTTCAAATTGAAATTATCGGGGCGCCAGGCGAACATTTGAGGGAAAGCACCAACCCCACCCTACCCGGTCAGCGTGCACTAAGTCGACATTCATGACCTCAACCCATTCTGACACGGGGAGAAAAGATGATGTAAAGTGAAATATCCGTACAGTTGCTCACACGTAACTAACTAGAAGATTATCGCGATCACCGACACAGCCTAACATAGGACGTTAGTCGCTGCCACCGGTATACCTCGCCAATCTCTGAATGGGATGCACGATGACTGGCTTCATTGTGCCAAAACAGTGTACGCTGTGAGGGCAGTGTTGACAATGCGAGTAGGTACGGCGCTAAGCACATTTGTTTACATAGCGCATGCGGAGGCCGTTGGTGCCACATGAGGCCCTACTGCGCATGTCACAGGTCGTGCGGCACAGTCTCTTGAGTGCCACGGATGACACCTGCGAACTGCAGGCCAAGACGCGTGCAAGCTGTCCTTTACGATCGATACATTGACATCTTCTGAATCTGGGCCCATGATCTATGCATACTGATGGATGCTTGAACTACAATCAAGCAACACGACCCAGACGTGCCATTTTCGCAAGGACACAACATTCAATCAAAATCCATATGTATATATATATAAATATATATATATATATATATATATATATATATATATATATATATATATATATATATATATATATATATATATATATATATATATATATATATATATATATATATATATATATATATATATATATATATATATATATCCTTTACGCTTTCTTCGCAGTTCAACCGGATGATTCAACTCTTCGCACAACAGAGGTCTACTTTAAGCCTATAGCTTCGCTTATCATACTTCACTATCAGTCAGCCTATCTAATGAAAACCGAATTGGCAGTGCTCGACTCTGAGATGAAGCGGGCGGCTAGAGACTCATCGGATATAATCTTACGTGAACGTCGCCTATCGAAAATAACGAGTCAGAATAACCTTTGACCTTTTGCTCATTATGCCTGAAAGATAAATTAGGCCAAAATGAACTGTATATTTCGACGTCGTGTCTTTTTCAACAGTGACAGTTTGAGAGCGAGAAACCAAGTACAAACTGACCTGGAGCGTGTCACAGCATGGACTCTATAAATTAATGATCTCACAGCCGGTGCAATCCGACTGACATAACCTGGTTTAATACATAACATGCTAATATATAAATACGCTGTATGTGCTATGTATGTGCTACGCTGTATGTAGACATGGGTACTACATGAAGAAACAGAACACATTTGGCACATCATATACCTACTCACTCCATTGCGCTGAATAATACCCACCAGCTACGACAAACGCGATCTTGACGTGTAGCTATGTGTTTTGATGTGCTCTGTAGCCTGTGTTTCTGTTGTATGTTCATTGACGTTTCGTGCTGATGATGTAGTGCGGTATGGAACCGGTAGCTACAGTTTCCAGGATGTCTGGGTGTTAACAAACGCCCTGGAGGTGGGGGGGGGGGGCGAAATTCTCCCACCACTCCGGTTTTTCGAAGATAACTACAGATTTTACCGACCAATATACCCCATTGTTTGTGTACCTGCTTAGAAATGACTGGCGCGTTGTTTAAAGTAAGAAAAACAAAGATCGACGGAAAAGTTTTCGAGTTAGGTGTCGTTAAATGTATAATACAAAATTAAATGCCAAACTACAACTATCGGCGCTGATGCGCTTCCCGTATATTGGCAAACAGGAAGTGTTCTTTGCAACACTAGCGACTTGTTTGGTGTATGTTGTTATGCTATGTTGTTTCAAAGTAATGTCAGGTCACCAAGGTCAAGTCGGGTCAAGTTCATGACAGGTTAGCGCACGCCCTGGAGGGGAGGGCGAAATCCGCCCACCCCTCCGATTTTTTCGTACAGAACTCCATATTGTACCGGCCGATATACGCCATTTTTGCGTGCGTGCTTTGACATGACCGGCGTATTGCTTTAAGGAAGAAAAATGAAAATCGGCTGAAAAAGTTTTCAAGTTAGGGACCGTTAAAGTAAACAAATTTTGCAGCGTCAGACCACAAGAATTGGTGTTCATGCGCTTCCCGTATCTTGGCAAAAGGGAAATGTTCTTGACAACACTAGTGACTTGTTTGCTGCATAGTATTATGCTATATAATTTGAAAGTCATGTTAGGTTGCCGAGGTCAAGTCAGGTTAAGTTCATGACAAACTAATGGAACCAAACCTCATCAACTGGAATGTTGTCATAAATGCAAATGACTGTCATGGGATTGATGTCACTTTGCATGTTGCTTCCTACACATCCGGAAATCTACTGTTTGTTATTGTGTGCCTAAGCATTTACATACTATATTCATGTATTTAACTCCTTTCTTTGCGAAGCCGATTGTGCCGAGCCGCCCAACTGGCAGCCCAGTTCCTGTACCTGGAGCAGGTAATGACCTGATAAAGTGTTCCTATATGGGTGACTGGAGGTCAAATGTCTTCTGGCATCTGTATTGCATCATTAGTTATGTCTAAAACATAATTAGTGTCAATTTTGGGGCATTTAAACACAACCACAGCGATCCATAACAATGACAAGCCAAACCACACAAAACCAGACAATTTTGCTATTTTGAGATCATTTGACATTCAAGATATTGCCCTAAGTTCACGAAATTTACACACAATAGAGTTCATTATCGTGCCCATCCACCCTACGAATTTCGTTGCTCTAGCCTTAACAGGAGCCGAGATCTTAGGGGACGGAATCCGCCCCCTCCAGTGCACGCAATTTTGAGAGGCCCTGAAGGGCGCGTGTTAAGAATTCGTGGAAGCGCTCCCTGACGCTGCGTTTGGCCTCTTCAGTGCACGTTGTTTTCCTATTTTCCCTATTGACATAGTATGCATGTTATGCACATACGACATTTTTTTAATAGCACTTTCCTTCTAAGCCTGCATGATACGTGAGACAGTGTCTCTGTTCCCCCGGACATGGAAGATGGCACAGGGCAGACCTGGTGACGATGTCACTGAGCGTTCTCCCACATTGACATGCAACTCTCATGGGCAAACCCGATGATGTTGCAACGGAATTAACTCTTCTGGTTAGCTTGTCGTTTACGAATGGTAAATAAATTTAGGTTAGTCTATCATTTTTGTCTGCTTGCACTAATTTCCTATCAGGGTTTGAAATAGTTTGGCAACCGTGTTTAGACTATCTGCAATTTAGTGCGTTGAATCAGTCTGTATGGATAGCCATTGTCTAGAAAGAGGCGCTCTATTTTAACCATTTCCATTTCCCGTCCAGTTCGAGTTCATCCTATCTGTCAGTAGAATATCCAAGAAAGGTTTCACAGCTAAATTTAAATTATGGACGGAAACTGTTAATGCGTTTGAGAAACCCGTAATTTGAGAAAGCTTGCGATTGTCCTGAGTGGCGCTAGTGTCGAACCCGGGACCTTTGGTACCCAGAGGCCGACACCTTACCCACTCGGCCATCCCCGCCCCAGCATTTTGGACGTTTATATCGAATTTTCTTCTCCCTCCATGATTATCAGCATCAACGTCCTTGTCCAGGCGCTATATGAAATTATCATCACTCGATTCTGGAAGAAATGTTGTTTTCCCTCACATTTGAGCTTCGTTCATCTGATTATCAGGCATGCAATATGATTGCATTCCCATTACCCAGTATAGCTTTTCCAAATGTGACAAACTAATCATAAGAACTCAGCAGGAACTGCAAGTGCATCAATGCGGTTCAAACGAAAGTCTGTGACATCCCAGTCATTCCTGACAAACATTTTCAACATATCTGCATGCGAAATCATGCACGACTTCCTTCCTTAGACAGTAAGCTCTCTAGGGAATCGGAGTTCAGTTTTTCCGGTGCTTCTGTGACGTCCTGTGAGCTAACTAAAACGGAAATACGGGTGAAAATGTGTCCGTCAGGTAGTCGAATGCGTCAGTTGCGGTCGGTATCTGCTTATTGTAAGGATGATTCCAGCCTCCTTTTGCAACCGTAGCGCAGTCGTGGATTCCTCCACAAATTTACTGCATTCCTCCCGTGGGACGTCGTAAACAATGACCGTTGCACGAAATCTCAAAGTTATCACAGTGATGGAAAATCTGAGTCTTGAGGACAAACTGCGTCGCAGAAAGAAACTCTACATTGTGTTCAGTTTCCAAGTTGTGGCAGGTGCCAGTTTGTGGGTGACAGGCATGCTACGATCACATTGAAGCCGGTTTGCAAACATGACGTCGATGGCCGATCATGACGTATTGTGAGTCACTCCTGTGATGTGTTATTTCATGCAACGTGACGTCAGAATTTGACATCAATGGTAATCCTGACGTCTAGACAGACAGACAGACAGACAGACAGACAGACAGACAGACAGACAGACAGACATGTATTAAGGCCATCCACAATTAACTTGTGGCTAGTACAGCCTCACGTCATACAAATAAAAAGAGATCGGCAAAAGTATCATGCATACAGATATTGTCCATCAGCAGTCATAAAAGCAGACACATACAATGGGCGCTAAGTGCCTCCACAGTCCGGGTTCTGGCGAGTCACTCGTGTGATGTGCTCTCCTAGGGAAATTGCCATCAGAATATGACGTCGGTGGCCGATCCTGAAGTCTTGTGAGGCACTCCTGCGATATGTTCCCCTTAGAGCACGACGTTAGAATCAGACTAAGTGGATGGCGTCGTGGTGCTGCTGCCGCTGTCTGGGCGAAGTCTGCTGTATTTCCACACTCATGTGGATGTTGATGTCGCCAGCTAAGACGGCAGCGCCGCTGTGCCGCGCCACCAGCTGCAGCTGCCACCCCCGGAACTGGTGCAGATCGACTGTGACCTGAGTAGCGAGGCGGCGGTGCGGCGGGCTGCCTGGGTGGGCCGCACAGGCAGCCAGATCACTACCGGCTGCGAGCTGGCTCACGCCTGTGGCCAGTATGCAGCCAGATTGGACTGAGCTTCGGCCCCGGCCGGCGGTTCAATGGTGGTGATAGTTGGCGTGTTTCGGGCAACAATAGCCGGACCGCCGCAGTCACCAGCATATGATTCGACAATATCATGAACACACAGTGGACAGTGTAAAATCCAATTTACACCGTACTTTACACTGCACGCTACCTACACGATAGACGGTACTGTGCTCGCCCCTCCCCACTCCATTCGCTCAATTTTCCTCTCTCTCTCCCCCTCTCTGTCTCTCTGCTTCATCTCTCTTCCCCTCTACCTCTTTTTACCCCCCTCTCTCTGCCTCTCTGTCTCATCTTTTTTCCGTTCTCTCCCGTTCCCTCTACCTCTCCACAGATATGTATGTGCACACTGATGTGCATTTGTGGTTTCATGTCTGCAGGCAGTTTTCGTGTCGACGCATTTGTTAATTGCGCGCGCCAGTCTGCACCGGTGTCCGCTCGTCGTGGCACAATCGAGTCGCGACACGCGTCGCAATTCAGTCCTCTGGGAGGATCAGCTGATAGCTGGTCAGGTCAGGATGGAGACCGGGGGGACCGAGTGTAAATAATTTGGCGGCTGGTTAACATCAACGTTCAAATCCTGCCGTTCCATTGAATTGGCAATCGCAGATCGGCCAGCGGTGTTGAGGTCCATGCAACCCGTCTGGCCGACCTGTCCGTCACTTTTTCCATTCTGTCGCCGTGACTGGGATGTGTACTACACTTATATCAACCGAGTATGCAATTATTTCGGCATTGCCAGTACGTACGCACCGCGCACTTAAATCTGATACCTCATGTGCTACCAAGTCAGGATCAAGTGCTGAATTTAGCATTGCTGTCTTGCAATATTATGAGGTAGTGCATACGTATTCAGTGGTAAAAAGATGAGTTATTCATTGAATTAGCTGCATAACTTTTAATGTGTGGTAATTTCAGAATTCGAGATACAAGCAGTGATGCTGTTCACCTCTTGTGCACACAAAATGTGTACGTGTTGTTGTGTACTGCAATAATTAGCTACTCTAGAATAAATCAATACCAGCACTTGTATGATAATCGCATGCAATGGCCGACCCAGAAATATCGATGGTTCGCATTTGTCCAGGTGCGCCATTTCCCCGGAATGGTTTACCCGCGCCATTTCCCAGGATGGTCATCACCGAGCGATACTATAAAATGGCAATGCTGCACTCGGGTCTCCCAAGGTGCACTAATTCCTTTCAGATTGGCACCTTCCGCTGATAATTTCGATGGCGAGCAACATTTGTGCCTTCCGAAGAGATCCTTCGGCTTTTAAACAAAAAGTGACGCGCAAAGTGCAGTTGGGGCTTATTTCCCAATGGTGCGTCGTGTTTCGGTTAGTGGGCATCATTACCCAGCCGGATGACAGGTCACGCTCAAGTGCGCCCTTTTGGACCCGACAGTGAGTGCAGACATACCTTCTCATTCGCTTCAATAAGTCCAGGGTTAACTGTCCGTAAACAGCTCAGGATGGCAGCGGCTGCAACCAATCTCACCACCACGAATCATGTGTCTTGCTTCGTGTAGTGTGCCGGCTGATGCGGAGCATGGCTCGTGCTTACTTCTGCCACCACTAGCGCCAGCTGATGCGAAGCATGGCTCGTGCTTACTTCTGCCACCACTAGCGCCAGCTGATGCGGAGCATGGCTCGTGCTTACTTCTGCCACCACTAGCGCCAGCTGATGCGGAGCATGGCTCGTGCTTACTTCTGCCACCACTAGCGCCAGCTGATGCGGAGCATGGCTCGTGCTTACTTCTGGCACCACTAGCGCCAGCTGATGCGGAGCATGGCTCGTGCTTACTTCTGGCACCACTAGCGCCAGCTGATGCGGAGCATGGCTCGTGCTTACTTCTGGCACCACTAGCGCCAGCTGATGCGGAGCATGGCTCGTGCTTACTTCTGTCACCACTAGCGCTCTTGGATGACCACATGTGTTTTGCTGCATTTTTAGACACGTCGAAGACCACGTTTAAATGTACGTCTTTGGATGCGCGTTACAACACATGGAATCTCTCAGAAAATAATATGCACTTAAAGTTTATACCATCAAGATTATGTGAAGATACTCATTCTCTTTAATCGTAGAAAGTAACGACACCCTCACATAATTGGGATGAATTTCAACGACAGCACAGTGCCCCAAATTTATATATGTTTTACTGGCCCATGAAGTGGAAAAGCAAATCATAGAGGCATTTCCATCACGCTATAGTTAAAATCCGAAATTATGAGATGAACGATGCATTATGGAAATAACATCTGTGGGCCGTTCACGCTATTCCACAACAGCATTACATATTCGTCATGCTGCGCTGTTATGCTACCCGATCTTGTTAGATTCTGTACTATGAGGCTGCATGCCAACTTGAATTGGAGATCGGTTGTTTGAATCACAATAAACCTCATCCTGAGGCGTGTCACAACTGGCCAGCTTAAAAAGCAGCAAAGTCGTTGAAGCCACTGCTGCACGATCTGTAGCTCGCCACTGCTGGAGGACCCATAGCTCGCCACTGCTGGAGGGCCTGTAGCTCGCCACTGCTGGAGGACCTGCAGCTCGCCACTGCTGGAGGGCCTGTAGCTCGCCACTGCTGGAGGACCAGCAGCTCGCCACTGCTGGAGGACCTGTGGTTCGCCACTGCTGGAGGACCCGTAGCTCGCCACTGCTGGAAGACCTGTAGCTCGCCACTGCTGGAGGACCTGCAGCTCGCCAGTGCTGGAGGACCCATAGCTCGCCACTGCTGGAGGACCTGTAGCTCGCCACTGCTGGAGGACCCATAGCTCGCCACTGCTGGAGGGCCTGTAGCTCGCCACTGCTGGAGGACCCATAGCTCGCCACTGCTGGAGGACCTGTAGCTCGCCACTGCTGGAGGACCCATAGCTCGCCACTGCTGGAGGGCCTGTAGCTCGCCACTGCTGGAGGACCTGCAGCTCGCCACTGCTGGAGGACCTGCAGCTCGCCACTGCTGGAGGGCCTGTAGCTCGCCACTGCTGGAGGACCAGCAGCTCGCCACTGCTGGAAGACCTGTAGCTCGCCACTGCTGGAGGACCTGCAGCTCGCCACTGCTGGAGGACCTGCAGCTCGCCACTGCTGGAGGGCCTGTAGCTCGCCACTGCTGGAGGACCACGCTCCCTGCGCTCGCCACTGCTGGAGGGCCTGTAGCTCGCCACTGCTGGAGGACCTGCAGCTCGCCACTGCTGGAGGGCCTGTAGCTCGCCACTGCTGGAGGACCAGCAGCTCGCCACTGCTGGAGGGCCTGTAGCTCGCCACTGCTGGAGGACCTGCAGCTCGCCACTGCTGGAGGGCCTGTAGCTCGCCACTGCTGGAGGACCTGCAGCTCGCCACTGCTGGAGGGCCTGTAGCTCGCCACTGCTGGAGGACCAGCAGCTCGCCACTGCTGGAGGACCTGTGGTTCGCCACTGCTGGAGGACCCGTAGCTCGCCACTGCTGGAGGACCTGTGGTTCGCCACTGCTGGAAGACCTGTAGCTCGCCACTGCTGGAGGACCTGCAGCTCGCCAGTGCTGGAGGACCTGTAGTTCACCACTGCTGGAGGACCCGCAGCTCGCCACTGCTAGAGGACCACCTCCGCTGCTGGACCACCTCCGCTGCTGATGGTGCGTGACTCATCACTTCTGTCGCAATGCTGAGCTGGTGTATTCTTTATTTCGACATTACTAAACCGGCCTTGATTTCAGAAACATCTGCTGTAATATATACAATGTCGGCAATATTCGACGACATATGCTAGAATCAACGCGGCGCTTATACACATAAAACATATATATATATATATATATATATATATATATATATATATATATATATATATGCACGTATATATGCATACCTATATATATATATATATATATATATATATATATATATATATATATATATATATATATATATATATATATATATATATGTGTGTGTGTGTGTGTATGTGTGTGTGTGTGTGTGTGTGCACGTATATCAGGTAACATTTTAGCTGAGTAATTGAGTGGGTGGAATGATAGCCCGAATGCTCCGAAAGTTTAATAATTTGGTGGGCGCAAAACCGACCAATCCGAAAAACAAATTATTGTGGTTATTGACAAATGCCGCAAGAACGAATTTCATGCTTTTATCAACGCATTCGCACAACGCTGCGCCATGTCCAAGCTGACGTTTGGGCCTTCACAGTTGGTTCCATTCTGGAACCGGTGCAGACATATATATGAAACACACTCCGGACTCTGCAAAGTATATATGGGACGCACTCTGGACTCCGCAAAGTATATATGGAACGCACTCCGGGCTTCAGGCTCCGCAAAGTATGTATAGAACGCAGTCTGGGCTCCGAGCTTCGCAAAGTACATATGGAACGCACTCCGGACTCCGGGCCCCCGAAAAGTGTGTATGGAACGTACTCCGGACCCGTGCAGGTTAACATGGGATGCAAGTGCAGTGGTCCATATGTTCGTCGCCAATATTCGCATTTCGAGTTTGGTCGAGCAATTAAAATTAACACTCCCCTACTGCGCGGACAATACTGTATACATACATACTGCATAGGGCCTTGAGCTGATGGGTGATGCATATTCATGAGGTGCATGCAGAGGAGCGAATGCGGGTAAGCTGATTTAAATGGAAGTGTGAAACGAGTACTTTAGATGCATGAAAGAATACATGACACGTCCTGTGGGCGGGCCTCTTGAACGGCAGCTCTTAGCAATTCAGATGTGTTGCTCTCCGTTACGACTGGTTTTTCAAAATTACGGAACAGGTTTTCTAAACCCCACGAGTCTTCCCGCCAGCGCCGTGCGCCAAATTATTATTCGGTCACCATTTCCAAATTTCTGGAGGGATCAGGTCGGTCGACCCGCCTCCACCGTCAGCTCACCAAACCCGGAGTTTGCTCAGAGGAGCGTCACACCCATCCGTGCCACCTTATCGCCGCTCATCAGCTCCTTCCGCTGCCGAGTAGGGTCACAAAGGCCAGTGTTATTCCTGCGCATCGTCTTCTGGACCGCCTTCAGCTCATCAGCCTTTGGCAAACAATTTAACCAGAAATCGAGTTCCGCAGAAATGGTTCTGATAAATGTGCCTGGAGCTGTAAAGTCGTCTTGTCAGTTGGCTGTCCACTTTTCTCGAGCGGCATTTGATTTCTCGGAACGTTTCTGGGAGGAGAAAATAGTTGGTGGCCCGGTTTCTCATGCAAAACGTGGGAGGGCTTAATGCTCCAAATGATTTTCCTTGAGTAGATGATGGACAATAATTCAATCTAAATTAGCAATAATTATAAATGAGGTATTTTAATAAAGAACGTCGATAGGGTCGGTTTCCGAGGCCCATTCGAGCTCTATAATTGTTTTATTCGTCTACACATGCCAAAGCAAATCGACAAACGTCTCCAAATGGACAGAGCGGAGGACTCCGCCACCCCATGCTGCTCACCGCGAGTCATCGGACAGCCAGCGAACAGACCGACTACAACAAGCGCAGTCAACTGGCACGCCACGTGGCATAATCCCAGATAATCATCAAAGTGTTCTTTTTTTCTTCTTTTTTATTGTGGAACGCTTTTATCATCCGATATCAAGATTGGTGGTTTAAATATGATTAGCATTGCTGTTGGTGTGACGCTCACACCATATATGTGATGACATGACCACGTAGCGCTCAGGTCTATGCTTTGCTACATCGGGAGTATCATGGAAGCCATAGACGGTTGGGTTACATTTAATCGAGTTAATGATCCTGATAATATTTTCTTAGCTACGTTGAGTCAATTTGTCTAGAATAACCTCTAGCTGTGACCTTGTCGACCTCGCCGTAGGGGTTCTAGCCCACGCCTTCCTGAGTGTGCTATGTTATTAGTTATATCGTGCTGCTTGGTGTTACTAGGCATGATACGAAAAAAACATCCATATACGGCCAGGGTACTTGCCAAGGTGGCGCTCTCCTGGGCCATGCGAAGCCGACGACACTGCTCCTGACGCCTGTACAGTTATGCATAGACTAGACGATGTTATACAAGCGATTTGCGGCCGACACTTGTGGCCGTTGACACTTGTAGCCAGTTAACCCGGAATTGACGTGTGAATGTGGACAAATCGTCTCCTCCCCACCTGTCGAATATTCGCGACAACTTGGATACATGCTTGATATCCGCGCAAAATGTTTAGTAACTGTTAAGTGAATAATTATACGCCCGTTTCCAAAGTGAAGACTATAAAGTCATGAAGTCATATGAGATCATATAATGTCACCGCACACACATATAAGGATAGTAGACATATAGTAGGACAGAAAACACATATCGGGGCAGCAAACACATATCAGGACGAAAAGCACATATCAGGACAGTGAACACATAGCAGAACAGCAAACACATAGCAGTGCAGTACACAAATAGCACGACAGTAAACACATACAAGGACAGTACACACAACTGCGTCGACTGTGCTCTCAAACTCTTGCCGCGCTAGTGACGATTTCCCAGCAAAACGCACATCCAAAAAAATGCATTTGGTCATCGATGCGAACGGACTTTTCCGTCTTGCTCTGCAGTGCTAATACATACGGGATAATGAGCTTCACAACTGTGTGTCATGGGATAAGAGATAAAAATGTAACGTCAATTCCAGACTGTGCAGGTTCGACAGCGACGATTTAATCAGTTAATGCTGAAGACACAGTTGACATCGATACCCATAATAACCATGACATTAATGCACCCACCCGGGTTTGAGCAAGTGGCGGTACGAGAGGCTGCACTTTGAGTCACTTCCACAATTATAGCTCCTTATCGGTGAGACCAGAGGGTAGGATATTTGCGAAGGGGAGACGGTGTCAGACGGTCTCAAGTGAGAAGAACTCGGGTTGACGATTCCAGACAGAAACGTTGCCAGATGGTGTCAGCATGAGCTAGCGGTGTAAGCGCAGCCACCATCTTGTCTCTGGCTACACCCAGAAACAACGCATGCAGCTATGTTTGGACTTAGACGGTACCTTATGATGTACGTCCGGAGGTGCACAAAACGTGAAAAATGTCACCTACAAGCATTGAAACCAGGGATGCGGAGCCGGAACCGGAGCCGGAGCTGGAGCCGGAGCCGCCGGGACATTTTATTCGAAGCCGGAGTCGGAGCCGGAGCCATCAAAAGCAGGGCGGCTCACGTTTGGGATGTACGGAGCCGGAGTCGGAGCCGGTATATTTTTCCCGGAGCCGGAGCCGGAGCCGGAGCCGGGATACTTCCCCGGAGTCGGAGTCGGAGTCGCAGCCGTCAAAAATTTTCCCGGCTCCGCATCCCTGATTCAAACCCATAAATATGTCACATTTCCCAACTGTCACGAAAGTGCAATCCGCACGCATCCAGCACAAGGCCGATCGTTTGGTGAAGGTTTCATTAAGACTGACCCAGCGGTTACCGCGATCGGCCACGTTTGCGAGGCGAATTTTTTTCGACGATTTGGTGACCTTTAACCTGACCCAAGGTCAGTAAATTCCAAACCGTACGCCTCTGGCACACGGCCGCTTGGTGAAGGTTTCATTTAAATCGAGCCAGCGGTTGCCGAGATCGGCCATGTCTGCGAGATGGTGTCTGTCGAACGGTGTATATGCGAGATGGTGTCTGTCGAACGGTGTATATGCGAGATGGTGTCTGTCGAACGGTGTATATGCGAGATGGTGTCTGTCGAACGGTGTATATGCGAGATGGTGTCTGTCGAACGGTGTATATGTGAGATGGTGTCTGTCGAACGGTGTATATGTGAGATGGTGTCTGTCGAGTGGTGTATATGCGAGATGGTGTCTGTCGAACGGTGTATATGTGAGATGGTGTCTGTCGAGTGGTGTATATGTGAGATGGTGTCTGTCGAACGGTGTATATGTGAGATGGTGTCTGTTTTTAGACCCTTCCGGTAGCGGGTGCCCGTCGTGTGTCATTTCCCCTACAAACGTCTGGGAACTGCGTCGCATTCGAACCCTATCGACTGCCACGGCGTATCTGTGACAGCCTGCTGTGCCATGGTTCAGCCTAATTGAGCTGGCTGCGTGCAGCCGATATTGTGCACCGGGATCTGTCCGAAAAGAGTTAGCGCTGCCAAATGTCTTGTTCCGAAATTGCGGTAATAACTTACCGAAATATATGCGAATAGTTTGTGCAATAACCAAAAATATATTATACATTAAATATGTGTGCGCTAAAATGTCTTTCCTGCTATATCTTCTTTGTGTGTGAATACTTTTCCTTCTTCGAATAGTGATAATCAGTCACAACAACGGCACAGTTTCAGCCAATATCTGTCACCTACGCTGGCAGGCGAGTTGGCGGGTTTGTGCACCTCTGTGTACGTCCGTTGGATGTACGTGGCAACATCCACTGGACTTCCACGTCCACGTTCACTGGACATCCACGTCCACGTCCACATCCACTGGACATCCACGTCCACATCCACTGTACGTCCACGTCCACACCCACAGAACGTCCACGTTCGCATCCAATGAGCGTCCACATCCACTGGACGTCCACGTCCACGTCCAATGGACGTGTGTCAGAAGACATCTGCGCAAGAGCAGCGGCCCAGAGGGCTGTCTCGGGGCACAATGGGCGCGTTCAGCTGCCACTGTGACGTGCGGTGACAGACGACGTGTTTGAGCGGCGGCTAGCGGCCGGCCGGACCCGAGATGGCGGCTGGCGACTGGCGCTCAGAGCTGTCACCAGCCGGCTGGCGACTGGCGCTCACAGCTGTCACCAGCCAGCCGGGCCCGAGACGGCGGCTGGCGACTGGTGCTCAGAGCTGTCACCAGCCGGCTGGCGACTGGCGCTCAGAGCTGTGGCGGCTGGCGACTGGCGCTCAGAGCTGTGGCGGCTGGCGACTGGCGCTCAGAGCTGTCACCAGCCGGCTGGACGCGCTCCACGCTCGTGTCGTGTCGTCCTGTTATACTGTCGGCCGGGCAACGGCGGTGTCTGCCGCCAGCGAGGCAGAGCACACTGTCGTCACTGCGACGTGGTGCCACACGCCAGCAACAACAAGGCCTCCCGCCACGTGAGCACCGCGTGTGGCGCGCGATACCTGAGCGACGGCGGCGACTTCAAACGGGACAAGGGGGCGTTAGAGGGGGCGATCACGCTTTGCAATGGACGCTTTGGTTAGCGCCCTGCACGCGTATCGGAGGAGGCGGAATCCGCCTTCCGTCGTGTTTTCAACGATGACTGACAAACTGGCAGAAATTGTGTAGGGCAATCTTATGACTTAGTTGTAGTGCAATTTTGCGACTGGATTGTAGTGCAATCGTGTGACTTTGGTGTAGAGTATTCTTGCTGCTGGAGTTTAGTGCAATATTGTGACTGGGTTGTAGTGCCACCTTGTGGCTGGGTGGCAAATTGATCGCCACATCCAATGCAGCCATCATTTCTGACATCCGTCGGTAAATATAGTAACGGCGGAACGCGAGTCGGCCGGCCACCTGGCGGTCTATCTCTCGACAGTTTCGTCAGCGCCGAAGCGCCGCATGCCGGCCGATCTCGATCTCATTTGACCCTGAGGGCATTGGCCTAAGATCATCAAATGCATGCCGTGGTGGGCTCACTACAGACGTAAGCTCCCTTTCAAATTGTCTGCTTCTAGCTTCGTTGGTTTCACAGATCTTAGTTAGCGGCGGAATTCGCACCTCTCCGGTTCGTTCTTCTTTGTGGTAAATATGCCCGCCTTGACAGGTTCAAACATGGACCATTCTCATCATCACTTTCCTGTCTCGGCTCAGAGCTATACATGCGCTGAAGCACTTTCATTGACAGCGTATATTTGTAGCTTGATGCGAGTAATCACAAAGAGATAAATGAACGATATTTCCGATTAGGAAATTAATTACCAAGAGAGTGTATGAAAATGTACAGGATGATATCCATGTCTTTAGTGTATAAATGAAATGCCAGGTTTGGAAACAATTGTAACATTTCTTATTCTGATATGAGCACCATCAACAAAGAGAAAGGCGATGAAATAGTTATTCGACGATATTGCTTCGTACATCAGCATTTCATTATACGATAAGAAATGCTGCCTAAATTGTCCAGATGATATAAGCCCATGAATCAGGTGATGCATACTAGAATCAATGCTTCTTATAAACAGACCTACCATGCTCTTACACATACCAGTTGAAAGCCACGACGTGACGAATTGAAGAAATTATGCATGGAGGAGCATGCCGGCCATGTCGTCAACTGGCATTAAGTGGCATTAAGTGTTCCAGGCATGAAGTGGTTATATATTGTAAGACAGAAATAATTTACCTTCACATTCAAGGCGATGACCAGTTAGATAGGAAAGCTAGGTCACTATGACCTGCTGCTGTTTACATGCTTCAAATAATCTGTGTATAGGGGTTCCCCTTGTGCTTTTGTGCTATTTGTGGGGTGCACCAAAGATGCTGCTCCATGATACTTAACTGCATAAACACACACAAACACAACATGGCCAGTTGGTCAGCTAATTGTGCATCTCCCATAGAAGAGCTATCTCTGTAGTATGTTTGAGTGCAACCTCCACATAAAAACATCTACAAAAACCAGTGATGCCCTGCCTAAAATTTCTTGATCCACCCTGCCCAAATACCCTTGAGGAAATGTTGAGCTAGTGCTTGCATCCTCCAAGGTTAAGATCCAGGGAATCTTAGTTACTCTACTCCATGACTGAAGATCCTTGGTAGGTTGGGTGTCTAGATCCTCCCCCCTAGTTTGATACCCAGCTAATGCTAATTTGTCATTTGCCTAATTTAATCTGGAAGCATATCGTGAAGATAAGCAATTGGACCACCCTGTCTCAGGGAGAAATCTATAAGCTTGCTCTACTTTATCTTTATAATTTTAGGAACTGTCTCATCCTTACCAATGTGTGATTCCATATTAATTTCAGTTTGGTCAGTCAGTCATAGAACTAACATACAACCAGAATGGATTCAGGCCAGCTTAGATGCATCTGAATTGCCAATGCTAATGCACATACTACTCATAAAGACATGAAGACATACAAAATTAGTGCAACTATGAGCCACAAGGGCCCTTCTTGGTTGCACTCTGTATACTGAACCAGTCGCCCACCAAATCTGCCAATCAGCCCTCCCTGTAATACTGAAAAGCAAGCCCTCTATTCTTATAATGATTGTCTATGCTGTTTTTAAAGGTGTTCGATGTGCTGCTACTGACAATGTTTTCTGGCGGCTGGTTCCAGTGTTCTACTACCCTGTTGGTGAAGAAAGTCTGCCTTAACCTTGTTCTGCTGTGGTTAACTTTAATTTTGAATTTATGACCTCTAATTGCATCATTTCTGTTCAATTCAAACATTTCCTCAAGATATCACCTTTCCAGACCATGGACAAATTTAAAGACTTCGATGAAATCTCCTCTCAGCCTTCTATATCTAAGTGAAAACATATTCAATTTCTTCAATCTTGCCTCATATGCCAGGTTGCTTATGCCATTAACCATTTTTGTAGCCCTCTTTTGTACTCTCTCTAAAAGCCAACAATCTTTTTCATAGCTGGGAGACCAAGCTTGGATGCAGTATTCCAAATGTGGCCTGACATATGCACAGTAAAACTTCATGATGACTTCCTCACTTTTGCATGATATATTCCTATTTATTGCCCCGAGCATTATATATATAGCATTATTTATTGCCCACAATAAGTGCCTTCTTCCTGGCTTCCTTGGTATGTTCTGATGCCCCCAATTTTGTGTTTAGAATAACACCTAAATCCTTCTCCTGTTGAGTCACTGATAGCACTTGGCCACCCATCAAGTATGGAGCCTTATGTGCTGCTTACCTACATGCATGATTTTATACTTATCAAAATTAAATTTCATTTGCCATTCTTCGGACCACTTCACAAGTTCGTCTAAGTCTTTTTTCAGCGAGATATGCTCATCTTGACCTGTTATTGCCCTAAAGACCTTCAAATAATCTGCAAATTTCAAAACTTTACTGCTTAGGCCACTTTCAATGTTATTTACAAATATAATGAACAGTAGTGGCCCCAGTACTGATCCCTGGGGGACTCCGCTAAAAATACTACTCTAAGAATACTACTCACTAAGAATACCCAATAAGAATATATACTCAATACTCAATAATATATACTCAATACTCAATAAGAATGCTACCCACTAAGAATACTACTCATGCTATTAATGTGCTTATTTAGTTACCTGTGGTTAATTGCCCAGACTAGCATTTGGAAAAAATACGTGATGTAGTTAACCGCTAATGCATGAATGATTTAAGTGTCGTGCAAATGGGGGTTAATTATAATTCGTTCGGAGGCAAAAGCAACGGTACACTACGCAGCTTAGAAAAGAGAACAAATTCAAGCAATATATTATTAATATATACCAGTTCTGTGTCTGGCTTAGGTCACTGCAATATGACAGCAGTTGCACTATATTACTAACACACTTACTACAACCTAGGCATAGGCAGGTATAGCTTATTTTCACCTGGTAAACGTCCTCAATCATAATGACATGACGAACGCCCATATCCATCACGTTAATCGGAGAAATATTCGCATCAGAGGCGCCTTTTATGATATATTGTTTAAAGAAATGTGTTTGAAACGATTTTGAAAAAAATGCGTTGACTAAAATTATTAATAAAAGGGCACTACATGGATAAATCAATTCTGAACCCGAACCAATACAATATACTCCATCTTACTGTTAGTATTTGTGTACCACGCCCTCTTCAAAACTATGCATTCGGCTGCATTTTAAGACAACGGACTTTCACGACAAGACAACCACCTGCAGCCGCAATCAGCTGTTGCGAGTTAATATGCCCAACCGCATCTTGAAGAACCGTGGGTCGGGCCGAGCTGACCGGGCCGCTCAAGTGATCTGTCGTGCCGTGTGTACAGGAGTAGACTCGCTCGGGCTTCGCTCGGGCTTCGCTCTCGGCTTCGCTCTCGGCTCCGCTCTCGGCTTCGCTCTCGGCTCCTCTCTCGGCTCCGCTCTCGGCTCCGCTCTCGGCTCCGCTCTCGGCTCCGCTCTCGGCTCCGCTTGGCTCCGCTCTCGGCTCCGCTCTCGGCTCCGCTCTCGGCTCCGCTCTCGGCTCCGCTCTCGGCTCCGCTTCGGCTCCGCTCTCGGCTCCGCTCTCGGCTCCGCTCTCGGCTCCGCTCTCGGCTCCGCTCTCGGCTCCGCTCTCGGCTCCGCTTCGGCTCGCTCTCGGCTCCGTCTCGGCTCCGCTTCGGCTCCGCTCTCGGCTCCGCTTCGGTCCGCTTTTGGCGTCGGTCCGCTTCGGCTCCTCTGTCCGCTCCTGTCCTTGCTCCGCTCTCGGCTCCGCTCTCGGCTCCCTCTCGGCTCCGCTCTCGGCTCCGCTCTCGGCTCCGCTCTCGGCTCCGCTCTCGGCTCCGCTCTCGGCTCCGCTCTCGGCTCCGCTCTCGGCTCCGCTCTCGGCTCCGCTCTCGGCTCCGCTCTCGGCTCCGCTCTCGGCTCCGCTCTCGGCTCCGCTCTCGGCTCCGCTCTCGGCTCCGCTCTCGGCTCCGCTCTCGGCTCCGCTCTCGGCTCCGCTCTCGGCTCCGCTCTCGGCTCCGCTCTCGGCTCCGCTCTCGGCTCCGCTCTCGGCTCCGCTCTCGGCTCCGCTCTCGGCTCCGCTCTCGGCTCCGCTCTCGGCTCCGCTCTCGGCTCCGCTCTTCGGCTCCGCTCTCGGCTCCGCTCTCGGCTCCGCTCTCGGCTCCGCTCTCGGCTCCGCTCTCGGCTCCGCTCTCGGCTCCGCTCTCGGCTCCGCTCTCGGCTCCGCTCTCGGCTCCGCTCTCGGCTCCGCTCTCGGCTCCGCTCTCGGCTCCGCTCTCGGCTCCGCTCTCGGCTCCGCTCTCGGCTCCGCTCTCGGCTCCGCTCTCGGCTCCGCTCTCGGCTCCGCTCTCGGCTCCGCTCTCGGCTCCGCTCTCGGCTCCGCTCTCGGCTCCGCTCTCGGCTCCGCTCTCGGCTCCGCTCTCGGCTCCGCTCTCGGCTCCGCTCTCGGCTCCGCTCTCGGCTCCGCTTCGGCTCTCGGCTCCGCTCTCGGCTCCGCTCTCGGCTCCGTCTCGGCTCCGCTCTGGTGCTCCGCTCTCGGCTCCGCTCTCGGCTCCGCTCGGCTCGCTCGGCTCCGCTCTCGGCTCCGCTCTCGGCTCCGCTCTCGGCTCCGCTCTCGGCTCCGCTCTCGGCTCCGCTCTCGGCTCCGCTCGGCTCCGCTCTCGGCTCCGCTCTCGGCTCCGCTCTCGGCTCCGCTCTCGGCTCCGCTCTCGGCTCCGCTCTCGGCTCCGCTCTCGGCTCCGCTCTCGGCTCCGCTCTCGGCTCCGCTCTCGGCTCCGCTCTCGGCTCCGCTCTCGGCTCCGCTCTCGGCTCCGCTCTCGGCTCCGCTCTCGGCTCCGCTCTCGGCTCCGCTCTCGGCTCCGCTCTCGGCTCCGCTCTCGGCTCCGCTCTCGGCTCCGCTCTCGGCTCCGCTCTCGGCTCCGCTCTCGGCTCCGCTCTCGGCTCCGCTCTCGGCTCCGCTCTCGGCTCCGCTCTCGGCTCCGCTCTCGGCTCCGCTCTCGGCTCCGCTCTCGGCTCCGCTCTCGGCTCCGCTCTCGGCTCCGCTCTCGGCTCCGCTCTCGGCTCCGCTCTCGGCTCCGCTCTCGGCTCCGCTCTCGGCTCCGCTCTCGGCTCCGCTCTCGGCTCCGCTCTCGGCTCCGCTCTCGGCTCCGCTCTCGGCTCCGCTCTCGGCTCCGCTCTCGGCTCCGCTCTCGGCTCCGCTCTCGGCTCCGCTCTCGGGTTCGCCCTCGGGTTCGCCCTCGGCTGCGCTCTCGGCTGCGCTCTCGGGTTCGCTCTCGGCTGCGCTCTCGGGTTCGCCCTCGGGTTCGCCCTCGGCTTCGCCCTCGGCTTCGCCCTCGGCTTCGCCCTCGGCTTCGCTCTCGGCTTCGCTCGGGCTTCGCTCGGACTTCGCTTGTTAGAAGTACATTGTAGCGCTGGAGCCGGTCAGTACAAACGGCACGCGCCCCATCTCACTACCCGCCGACGGCCTGAGCACGGCCCCTCGGGAAGCCAGCACGCCTAGACCCGCCGAGTACTGTAGTAAGCTGTCCCGACCCGCCGAGTACTGTAGTAAGCTGTCCCGTCACTTGCGCACCATTCCTGGAAGCATGCCACTTTCGCGGCTTTTTATATTGGCGACTCGGTGTAAGATTGTGAGGTGTGATGAATGACTTATTAAATGGTCATCCTGTGTGGATACGTTGCCCAGGCAGTCGTAACCAACGGTTCGTAACACACGCAATGCTCGTGAAGTATTCCAACGCAGCGCACACAAATGCCAGTCAAGGAAGCCCTGGACTTGTCCCATGGAACGACGCCGGTGTCCTGTTTAGGCGCTGGCATATGGGGCCAACTTTATGCGTATCGTGACGCCATTATATTCTGACTGAGAAAAAACTCAAACACGGGCACAACAGACGACAGGAACTGCGTGTTTGTTCCAACTGGCGACATGATCAACTGGCCGACGGAACACTGGAGAGTCCAGCCCGGTGTAAACACAATTTTGATTCACAGTTGTATCCAGAGATACCACGCAGCGTGCAGAATGTTTTCATTTCACATCAGCTCTCAAGACTTGTCGTTTACCTACATGTGTCATTGCGTCAGATACAATTGTGCTGGTGTATCAGTGTTAAACGGTCCATCGACGGGCAATCAACATCTAGTCGCAGTCAGTGATGGGGATAGGAGGTGGACATACACCTTTTTAAGCACGTAATACTTTCGGTAACAGACTAAGCATTGGTAGTCAGAAACAAAGTTGTGGAATAGAGCACAATACGCAAGGAAGTTTTTCAATCCGTTCCAATTCGCATCAATATGGGAAAATCAAAGCGGTATCGGTAAGCGTACTGGATACAGAAATCCATTCTCTATCGAATCCGTTTCTAAGAATGTACCACAGCTGAATTGTGTAGCAATAAATAGCAACTCGGATATGAAGCATAAGCAATATTTTAACTACCGAGGTGTGACAAAAAAAAACTCGTGTTGGGATGTTCTGTAACATGTGGATAATGCTTTGTATAGGCAGCATACTTTGCGGAAGAACACATTTTCACTTCCGATCATTTGTGTGGCCCTCTAATAAATGCTATTGTATATTAGTATAGTACACGAATAAGAAAATAAGAAATAGGTAAGACGATTTAGCTGCAATAAGTTTCTTCAAGAATTATGGATCTTCCAACGTAACTCAAGTTTCTTCGGACCTATAATTTGCGAAGAAAGATAAGCAAGGCTAATGGTGCGTCAGACAGGATTAAACATCTTTCAATATATGGGCTGGTCTGGTCAAGCTGGTGTTTACTCTTAGGTCACCCAAGATCAGTTGACAGGAGGGAATCAACACTGACTCGGGTCCGTGCATGCTCGCCTCGCCAGGATTAGCCGATATTTTCAGACCAACAAAGCATACAAGAAACAGAACCACTTTTACCAGGAAATGAGATCAGATAAAGGAGCCTGTTTCAGTTCAGTGTGATTCACCTGCATGTCTTGCAATCTAGACACATCTAGACACATCTAGACACATCTTGACACATCTAGACACATATAGGCACATATATACACGAAGCTAATAAGTCGCACACTTCCCAATGAGCAGACACAGGTTGAGATAAGTAGGCAGGTGCATGGGTGTCAATTTGTTTTTTGTGAGGGGGGGGGGGGAGCAATTGATGTCTTCGTGGCATTTTTTTATGGAGAAGAGCGTCATCGGGTCTGAGTCTGTTTCACTTACCAACGAATGGCAGTGAGCTTATTCTTCTAAACCGGCACATGTAGCGTCACTGCTCACGATAGCTATCGTCACGATGTATTCTGCATGCCAAATTCACACCAGCTTCTGCGCCGTAAATATTCTGAATTTACTCATCTTTCCAATGGAGCCCCAATGTACCCCTCACTACTCTCTGATCCCGTCTGGTCTGTCTCCGCCTTTGTCCAGTTTGACCACACTACGCTACCCGATAGTTCAGAAGAGAAGCACGCTTCGGTATGTCATGGGCAATGAAGGGAATTACTTCGATGAAAAAGGGCAGACAACGGGAAAATTATATATATGACACTTGCCTTATGCATACAATTAACTTTTTACCGACGCCACTACATTTGAGAGTGAAACTGCCAATTATTGTGCATATCTTTATTTCTCGTATTTCGTACATGGACGTATTTCTTCCTTATGGAGTAGCTTCCCATGTGATGCTATGTGCATTAACAACAATATATTTTGAAATAGGTTTGAATCGACCCCTGTCAATGATCATTGGCAGCAGGTGACGACATCTGGGTGCTGATTTGGGTTCAGCATGTTATCACGACAGGAAGAAATGGTACATTTCCGCGTCTGTTTCTGACTAGCGAGTATAGGTGATAGGTACAAATTTACGTCATCTGAAAGCTTGTTCCATGGTATTTCGATAATCATGGAAGGCGTTTACATGCACGTGTTAATTATTGTATAAAAAGGTGTTATTTAGACCCATGCCATATCCATATGGCACTCGGTGTGGATAGCGCAGATGGTAGCGCGTCATTTCGCGGACTCGGAAGTAGCCGGTTCGAGGCTGGAGACCGACACCTTCTTGTGCGCGTCGTGGGAAGTTCTTCTAATAATCGACAGTGGATAAAGGCAATGCTCACAAGGGACGAGTTTTTGCACAAAGAGAAGGGAAATACGCAGATATTCTGCAAAGCTGGGGTTCGGCCATCTTAAATTGTGCTATGGTTTGGCACTTTATCTATTCAGCCAGGCATGGGAAGTAGGTAACACGTTAAGCGCTCATGGCAGTGTCCAGGCCCCCAGTCCCTTCCTGGCACGGACGGCGGGCCATCGGGGGTAGGACAGCGGATAGGTCCCCCTGAATTTAATCATTTTGGCCCTACGGCGATGCGTCGCAAATAGTGAGCTAAAAAACAACGGTTGCCCTTCCCCATCCAATCAGCACCGGCCGACCAACATTATTCCCTGCTCCTCGAAGTGTGCATATGGTCACAGTATATGACTATCAAGGTGGCAACACCCACAATTGTGCATGTTGCCGAACGATCAAATGACTTGAGCCGCGCTGGAGTCAGAGATATGCCAGTTCTAGGCTCGGCTCCACGCCTCTCACGATACACGGCGAACACACATCACTAGGACTGCTACAAGCATTGCTTTGACAGGAGCAGACGTTGGCTATAATATTTCGGTGACGATTCTGAACTTTCTGGAGTGCCGGCGCCAAATGAAAAATCACGCTTTTCGTGCCATGAAGGCTCGATTTAGATTCCGCAACAACTTGATGGAACCCGTAAGCGCGAAGGACGGATTTTAGATGCCATTACGAGGATTTCGGTTCGATTGTCATGCATTGCCAGAGGCAGCTTGACAAGATTGAGGAAGCATCCCCATTCGTCCCCCATCGTGGCTTTGCCCATATTCGCATCGCGTTATTCGGCATTCTCAGTCGACATGAATTGGCTGCGCCACGTGAATCAAACTTCTGCCATGCATGTAATGATACAGTGGCAACAGTAATTTCAATGCTAGACCAGCTAGGACACAACTTTAACTCGTCCCGTCTCGGGGGGTCTGCAGCCCCCCCCCTCAGGTTTCACCCAGATAGTGAACGAACGGCGCGCGGTAGCGCGCCAAAATTTGCATACCTTTTCCCACATCACTTTGACATGTCGTTTCAAAATTTTGAGGTCAGGTCATCTAGGGTCAACGAGTTAGTCAAAGGCAAGTGAGGTTACCTCGAAAAAAAGTTAAACCAGTCGTCACGCTTTAACGGATACAAATATTTTAATAAAACTTTCAGTGTTTGCTTATCTTTAGGGATGCAACAAAACGTACGAGAGGAATTATTCATTTTTGTCCGTTTTTTACTACATATAAATTTTGCATATTTACCTATAGCAGTTCAAATCGAAAATTCTGGCTAAAGTAAGCATTTTTATTGGGGTAACTTGACTTTCAACAACGTTTCTCGGTCTGTTCTACCCATTAGAAAATAAAAATTAAAGAAAACTTGAAAACTTAAAATTTTGCAATTTCAAACAAAACAAAGATTTTGTAGGGGAGGGCGCCGAAACACTTTATGGCCCAGGTCGATGTCGCGGTCCATTTCTGATTCGAAATATTTTTCCTCAAATATCCCCAAAATGAACTCCCCAGAACCAAAAACATAATGTAAGTCGTGAAAAGTCGTGAAAATCTAGCCTCCCTAGTGACGTCACTTTTGGGCAAATTGTTTTCGAGGTGGATCCGGACCCCACTCGACGAGCGCTTTCCTCTTTCGTTTTCGTGCGACGCATAGTTTGAATTTTTTGGGGGTTACTATCTGCCCCACCCCCTCACCCTCAGATGGGGTGTGAGGATCTGGCAGGAGAGTTGGCGCGGGCTAATAACGGCTTAATTTGTGTGCGGAATGAAAAATGTGCTTTTTTTACTAAAGGAAATACTTTCATTTTAAAATATGATTTCACTATTTGCGTGGTGTAACCTGAAACATCACGCATTTTGCAATACAGCACGACATAAATACGATAACAGAAATTGTTTATCCATCAGACTTTAATACGAGGAGAATAAAGTTGGGGAAGATGAGACCGCTAAAATTGAGGAAGGCACTGTCTCCCATTACCGATTGTTTATCGGTTATGCACTTTGTGCTGGATGCGAATTTATATTTTGGGCGCATCGACTGCGTTCGTAATTTTGCGCACGTGAATCAGACCATATATCAAAATATATATTCCGGCGCCCAACAGGGTGCGTATTAAAACAACGATATATCGAGGAGGTACAACACAAGACATATATTGGGAAGGAAACACATGAAGCAGAAGAAGGACCTTGGGTTCGTTTACGACGCAATCGACTTCTAGGTCATATAGCGTTGCCAACCTCTCACTCCGATTGGTCGCGGCTGGACACGGCAATTCCGCTGGTTGCGGGACTTGAACCCATAATCTTGCGGTCAAGAGTCCAGCACCCTTCCGACTGAGCTACCGTGGCGCCAACAAATGCATGGCATATGAGGTTATCTGTAGTAGGTGCAGATAAGCCACTACTTAATGAGATTACATTGTGTCATTACATTACAATACCTAACATTACATTACATACATATCTGACACCTTATAAAATCTGACGACCTGGCAAGAATAGATGGATCATCCTCATCGTGACATCTGTGTACGAGAACAACTAAACATGCATACTTACACAGACTACTCACGAGCACCGTAGTGGGACGATGAGTACGAGTGAACCTACAGGCTACGCTCTACCGACTTCACAAACACAGACATATATCAGTTCTTGAGCTTGACATACTCTCGGTGGAACTGCAACACATCTAGTCTCGTGTAATTTTTGAGTAAAAAGTCCTGATATGCAGCTATATGATCAACGGCAGGTGATGCACCTATACGTCCAAACGACGAAGGATTCAAATACTGATCTAAATGTGAAGTGTCGGCCCAGTGCGGCTCACACTTCGCAGTCACTGAGCAAACTGCTCGGCTTTTCGCTGCTGCCACTTTGCGAGCGTGGCGGCGTTCGCCCTGTTGTTCACCAGCCCGAGACGAATTAGTGTCCGGATCCTCGCAAAGAACTTAATGATAATTTTATTTGTGGAAGTGAATCTGGATTCCAACACCTGGCGGAAACTTTCAATGACCTTTCGATGTCTGCTGAGATTGTCGGATTCCTGGGCATGGTGAACACAGAACGCTGCATCCATCTCTCTGAATGTTTGGAAGAATTCCTTGGTGGGAACCGTCAGGCCGCTAAGGCTCAGGAGGCGAGTCCAGAGCGCCTCTCGTGGTTCATCTTCGGCATACGCAGATTAGCTCCCAACGATCGGTCCGTTGGCTTTCTTCTGGCCATGGACCCAGCTATGCATCATCCCCCACTCTTAACATGCGCCCTGGAGGGGGGAGCGAAATCCGCCCACCCCTCCGGTTTTTCGTAGATAACTCCAGATTTTACCGACCGATATACGTCATTGTTTGTGCACCTGCTTAAAAATGACCGGTGCGTTCGTTCTTTAAAGCAACAAAAGTGAAAATCAACCGATTTTTTTCCAGTTATGGGTCGCTAAAGCAAAAAAGAATTATCAGCGCCAGACCACAAATATCGGCGCTGAGGCGCCTCCCGTATATTGACAAAAAGGAAATGTTCTTAGCAAAACTGGCGACTTGTTTGGTGTACATCGTTATGCCATATTGTTTCAAAGCCATGTCAGGTTACCGAGGTCAAGTTAGGTCAAGGTTATGACAGGTTATCACACGCCCTGTGGGGGGATGGCGAAATCCGCCCACCCCTCCGATTTTTTTTGTACATAACTCCATATTGTACCGGCCGACATACGCCATTTTTTGCGTAGCTACTTGGAAATGATCGGCGCATTGCTTTAAGTAACAAAAATAAAAATCGGCTTAGAACTTTCCAAGTTAGGGGCCGTTAAAGTAAAAATAATTCGCGGCGCCAGACCACAAAAGTCGATGCTGATGAGCTTCCCGCATATTGGCAAAAGGGAACTGTTCCTGACAACACTAGCGACTTGTTTGATGCATATTGTTATAACACATATTTAAAAGTCATGTTAGGTCACCGAGGTCAAGTCAGGTCAAGTTCATGATAAGCTAATGAAACCAAACTTGGTCAACTGAAATGTTGTCCAAAATGCAAATGACTGTCATGCGAATGATGTCACTTTACATGCTACTCCCTACACATCCCGAAATCTACTGTTTGTCATTGTGTGCCTAGGCGTTTCCATACTTTATTCATGTATTTCACTCCTTTCTTTGCGAAGCCGATTGTGTCGAGCCGCTCAACGGAGCAGTCGGGTGGGCAGCCCGGTTCCGGTAACTGGAGCAGGTAATGACCTGCTAAAGTGTTCCTATATAGGTGACCTGAGGTCAAATGGTGGATCTGTCATCTGCATTTCATCATTAGTAATGTCCAAAACGTCATTAATGCCAATTTTGGAGTATTTAAACAGAAGTACAGCGATTTACAACATTGACAAGCCAATCCACGCAAAACCAGAAAATGTTGATATTTTGACCTCATTTCACCTTGACAATATTGATCTAAGATGATGAAATTTGCACACAATAGAGTTCACCATCGTGCCCATCCACTCTCCGAATTTCGCTGCTCTAGCCTCAGTAGGAGCTGAGATCTTAGGGGGGCGGAATCCGCCCCCTCCAGTGCCCGTAATTTTCCGAGGCCCTCCAGGGCGCGTGTTAATATTTAAACATTCCTTCAATTCGCATCATTATTTGATATGGTTTAACGGAAGCTTATATTCATTTTTATGGGATATGAAAACTAAGAAAATCAGCAATTAAAGTGCATGTGCCGTTATTTAGAAAACAACGTAATTTCACCACGAAAATATTATTAATATCTTTCAAATATTATCTTTCAAACACTAGGAAAATAGGACTTATTTTGACAATGAGAGTACATCCTATCTCACACCTACATCCTATCCTACAAATATGGAAAGTGTAGGGGAAATGCGGTTTTTGGTGGCTAACAAGGAATCCTGTCATATTAAAAAAAATATTCTAACTGAAACTAACCTAACCAACTGATGTTGGACCTCCTAAAGCATACTCATGTTCAGTCATCTAAAGCCTACTAATGTTGTATGCTGGATGTTGAACGTGATTCACCAAGGAAAAGGTAGAGCCATTGTACCTTAATTACACCATTGCATCAACTGTGCACCGTAGATTAATTCACCTAGTGACATGGAAACTCAGTGGATGGAAATACACATTTTCCATCCCAGGTTGAATCTGTTATCATTACCCCATATAGAAAGGGTTGGCCAATATTCCGCTGGAATATCATGATGTAAAAGGTTAAATAAAGCCATGCATTAATATATCTTCTTTTTTAATTACATCTGATTTGGGCTTTTCATGCATGACTGCCTATCCTGTCTTCTTCCTATTTTTCATTGAGTCTCACCTGTCGCTATTCTTCGCCCGCGACCAATCGGCGTGAGAGATTGGCGACGCTACATGACTCAACGGTCGATGTGTCGTAAAATGAATAACCAACCAACAACAACAATCCTATTTTTCACTACTCCCAAGTAGTCTTGTTCTTCATTCAACACAGCCTATGGAAAAGTATTTTTAGGATACTGGAAAGAAGCTGCTAGTAAGTTTGAAGAGGTCCAGTCCATATATTTGTCTAAAAAATTGTCTTCATCTGGGCTTTTTATATATAAATACCACTGTTTTTGGAATGTTAAGGATAAAATAGAAGCAACAGAATGCTTTTTTTCTGAAAAAGGGGCAGGCTAGGTTTTGCCTGAGGAAGGCTTGTATTGTTAACTCAACATGCATTTACGATTTTTTCTGGAACTGCCACCTTAACTAAAATGCAAATATTGTTCTGTGTGTACAATTGTAGAAACCTCACGTAGCAAAGCATGGCTTACCCCATACTGTCTTCTTATCAGAAGATAATATAAATTAGTTTCCAATATTTCACACACATTTCATATTCATCAAGAATTTCATCCAAAAATTGAGGAAGTTAAAGAAACGCCTAACTTTCACACTTTAACCACGTTTATCAATATTTCATTGGAAATGCATATCAAGAATTCAAATATTAGCTAAAAAGAACAAATTTACCTTGAAAATGAGGACCCAGACAACACTGGTTACGAGCCATATCCAGCTTTGCTTCTTCAGCAATTAAGTGCCAAGGGGAAGCTGGGATATGTAAATGAATAATACAACGAAGAATGGCTCTTAAGTGCTCCTGAGTTTGAGACATTGCGTGAGACGAAATGTACGACCCTCAATATACCAGGAGGTGCTGAGTTTAAATCAAAAGTAGCGTTAGGGATTATGCTATATTACTCAAATATAGCATAATCCCTGAGGCTACCTTTGATGTAAACTCCGCACCTCCTGGTATATTGAGGATCGTACATTTCGTCTCACGCAATATGTAAATGAGTTATGTTTCCCAAACACTTACGTTTGGAGGTCTTCTGCATCATATTCAGAGTCAATAAAAATGGTGGATTTGTAAACAATGGACATTTGTATCCCCAAATACGAAGGTCTGATCAAAGAGTTCCACCTATTCTTTGTGTATGGATCTAGCAAAGTACTCTGGTGCCATCTTCAGGCTTCTGAGAGCAGTCAGTTTAAGAAAACTGCAAGGAAGTGACCTCTGCTATTTTTTGCAATTACACCAGTATTTTTAGTGGCTATGAATAATTGGTACCACAACAGCCACAGTGAAGTAATCCTGCACAACCACGTTCATGTTCAGAATATGGCAGAGCACTACAAAATATTTATATGTTTTAAAATTGTTATATGTGAGTGGTTAGAGGACTTCATAGAAAGAACCGTATGAATATAGATTCCTTGTTCATTTTTGTTTCATTCAGTAAATAGTATAACTTCTGGTTTGGACATACAAAAGCAACAGTAGAGCAATTTGCTGCATGCATGAAGTGTTTGGAAACCCCCTCTTACCTTACTACTAGTACTTCCCAGCCATGATGCAATCGGCAAGCAATGACTAAATTGTGCACAAGTTGGTGAAAGGCACAGTATGGCATGATTACATATAGCACACAGGAAGAATATGATAACTGATAGGAGACCAACGCACATACTAACATTAATCATCGGATTGCATCAATGACATGTTGACCAAGTCGATATAGGTATAAGGCCTTAATTCGCATAAATAGTTCGAGGTGTGTGTTCTATACATCAACCACGCCATGGATAAGTTAATTCTGGGGACGGTGCATTTCGGTTCAAAGCCACCGGCACGCTAGCAAAAAGGAAGCAAAAACCTTCAAGCTTGAATGAATAATATATATGCTTTACAAACAACGGGGAAACTAATCGTGGGAAAAGCGCCATAATAGTGCTAAAATGGAAGCACCATATATAGTAGATTTAACTGTATAGTTCAAAACTATAATATAATTCAGCAGTATTCTGGAATAAGAAAGCGCTGCTGGTATATGACGTCACGTAGCGTAGGATTTGTCTAGTTTAAATAACATCTACTAGATCTGCGGACTTTGGAGCACCTGTTATCTCCAGTTTTTTTTAGATTGAACTACCAATGTTGTCGGTATCGCGTTGCGTGTTTAAGGACGTGTATCCAGGGGCGTCGCCACCGGGGGGCAGCGGAGGCAATTTCCCCCTGCCGTGAGACTGGGGGTGCCGCCCCTGAAATTCGAGGAGGCCCCCATGACGAAAAGGAGGCCCCAATGACGAAAAAGAGGCCCTCCAGGACGAAAAGGGCGCTTCCAGGACGAAAAGGAGGCCCCCAGGACGAAAAGGAGGCCCTACAGGACGAAAAGGAGGCCCTCCAGGACGTAAATGTGGCCCCCAGGATGGATAGGAGGCCCCCAGGACGAAAAGGAGGCCCCCATGACGAAAAGGATGCCCCCAGGAAGAAGGCCCTCCAGGATATTCGTCCCTCCAGATCGTAAAGGAGGCCCTCCAGTACGAAACAGAGGCCCTCCGGGACGAAAAGGAGGCCCTCCAGGACGAAAAGAAAGCCCCAGGACGAAAAGGAGGCCCCCAGACGACAAAGAGATCATACAAATTAGGGGCCTGCCCTTGGAGGCCCCTAATTTGTATAATCTCTATAAATTATACAAATTAGGCGGCCAATAATTTGAAAAAGAAGTCACCTAGGGGATGGTAGGAGGTCCCAGAAATCAAGAGAGTGCTAAAAATTGGCACGGAGGCCCCCAACATTGCAAAGGAGTCTCAATACGGGAAGGGAGACCCAATAAAATGAGAGGAGGCCCTAAGCCGGAAAAGAAAGCCAGTGGATATGAGATGAGGTTTGGGAGACGCAACAATAGGCACCAAAACGAGTAGGGTTGCACCAAAATGGAAAAGGATGACCCAGAGACATGGCAGGAGGCACCTAATTCGGAGGAGTACGACACAAGGTTGGAAATAAGACCCCATGATGAACGAGGAGGCTCTAAAATTTGATAGAAAGGCCATCGGAAAGAAAGGCCATTGGATAAGAGAGATAGCTCCCAGGCGGAAAAGAAGGCTCGCAGATGTCCAAAAGGGTACCCGGGAAATAACAAGGCCACTGAGGTAAGAAAGGTTGTGTATGATTTGGTAGAGGAGGAACCTGGGAGAGAAGAGGAGTCCACCAGGAGATGGGATACTACCCTTAAGATGGGCGAAGTTCGAATCAAAACGCAGAGCAAAAGGTCCCCAAGACGTGAGAGGAGGCTCCCTAATTTGAAAAAAGGACTCTAGAAGAGAAATGAGGGCCCTGCCGGACTCGAGAGGTGTCCCCCAAAAAGGAGTAGGTTTACAGGACTGAATGAGGCACCGAAGACTAGAAAGATTTCCAAGAAAATGAGAGGAGGCCCTTAAGATGGGAGTGGTAACAGGCATGAAGGGGTGTGAGGCTTCCAAAATTGAAGATTCCCTTAAGTCTGGTAAGGCTTTGCCAGAATAAAGGAGGAAGTGCACGAAGCATGGCATGAGGCCCCTAATTTGGCAGATAATGCCCCTGGGACATGAGAGGAAGCCCCATGCCATGGTGAAGGGCCCCAGGATGTAAGAGAAGGCCTTTCAAGACGAGAGAGGAGGACAATGAATATGGAGGACGGTAGGACATAAGACGTTGAAACCCGGTAAACAGGCTCCAGGAAATAAGACGAGATACTTACGACGCAAGGTGAGGCCTATAATTTGCGCGAAACCCCTAAGCGATGGTAAAAGTCGTGCCAGGGTGTTTCAAATTTACGACATGGACCAAAAAAAATCCGGCCTGGACCTTGAAAATCACGCTGAGCCTGGGTGTACCAAATATTTACGACCGGACCATGAAAATATATATAGTGGAATGACGAGTCGTACCATTCCACAACAGTCGCATTGGGACCAAAATAAATGAAGCCAAAGCAACAAAAACATTCCGAGCATGGGTCCAACTCTGAAAAATACTCACAAATATACACAAAAAAACAAACAAACAAACACTCCAACTCTGGGTCCCAACAATGACACCAAAAAACCTGACCCCAAAAAGTGTCGACGCAGCTAAACCTCGCGCTATGGATCCAAGCAAATGACGTCGGGGCCCAAAGATCACATTGGACTATATATAAAAATCGCATCGCAGCCCTTGAAAATCGCCCTGGAGGCCCAGAAGGGCGCGCCGGGCCCCAAAAGTTGCAGCTGCTCCAAAAATCAATTCATAACCGGAATGTCACTCTGGGACAAAAATATGCTCCTTCAGTGGCCGCAGTGGCGTATCAAAGGGGCGAATGCCCCCTCTATCCTGAGAGGCATAAGTTCCCAAAAATCGTGCCGGGGCTCCAAAACTCGTGCTGGGGCCACCAAAATTCGCGTCGGTCCACCAGAATTCGCGCAGGAGTCTCCAAATAAGTACTTCGGGTTAGAGCTAGTACTTTGGGCTAGGCGAAAACTCGTTCCGAGGCTCGAAAACTTGCAATAGGAACCGCCAAAATCGCGTTGGGGCAACATCTAAGTACAACGCTTCCCACAAACTCAAATCTGTCCCTCAAAATACGCGCTCGGGACCCACAATTCCCATCGGTATTCCCGTCGAAGCTCCACAAAATTGGCATTTAGGCCCACACGTAAGAAGAGTGTGATCACACAAACGAAATCGGTATCAGAAAAAAAAATCTGGAGCCTTCCAAAATAAGAATGCATTGAACAAGATAAATGTCCTGTTCAAGAACATGGCTCTGGAGCGCCGAACATATAACCAGATGCCTTCACAAGTTGCGTATGGCGCTGAAAAACATACCATATTTAAAAAAATGTAGGTGAGATGCAAAAACGTGACGCCAGGGACTCGAAAAATCAGGCCGGGATTCCTAATTTACAACAACAAAAATCCACAAAAATGTCGTTGAGCCAAGAAAACTGGCGCTGGATCCCCGGAACCACGCGCCTGGGCGCGAGAAATCGCGCTGGGACTAAGAAGCACCGCACCGAAGCCACAACATCGTACTGGAGCACCACAAATGTCCGTCAGAAGCCCCAAAAATACAACAGGAACCTAAGAGCATAACGGGGGCGACAATACAACTGGCCCTCCAAACGCACCTAGTCTCCGAAAAAGCGACAGGGCCTTAATATACCTGGACCTCTAAAAAAAATGCACAATAAGCTCTTAAGGCACACAGTGGTCAAAGGGACACACCAGTGCCTGAAAAGAGGCTGGGGCCGCAAATGGTAACATGGTTACAAAACGAACAACAGCACCGGGCGTTAAATGAATACATTGGGATCATCGAAATCTCCCTGACACATTAAAAAAAATCATCAGTGACCCAAAAAACCAAACACACTGAAACGAAGAGGAGTTTCGAAAATGCATTGTGCCGCGGCGCAGAAAGACGCAGCGGGTCCAACAAAGAACATTGAGAAAGGACCTCGGTTCGACAGCCATTCTGAGAGGATAGCAGCAAAGATATCAGTTGCGTCAAAGCTGAACGGAATCTGCCTTTCATAGCTACCAGAAAATGTGGGTGGTAGGGAATTAATGATCGGATTTAATTACTCGACTTTTCGCAGCGAGCGCATATACCAACCATTGCAGCACGTCACATATGGCGCAAGTTTATCATGTGACAGTAATTAGCCAGAAAACATTGTCAGTAGCAGCACATTGAACATCTTTAAAAACAGAATAGACAATCATTATAAGAATAGAGGGCTTGCTTTTCAGTATTACAGGGAGGGCTGATTGACAGATTTGGTGGGCAACTGGTTTCAGTGTACAGAGTGCAACCAAGAAGGGCCCTTGTGGCTCATAGTTGCACTAATCTTTTATGTATTTATGTCTCATGTCTTAAAAGGCAGAAGGCCTAGCAGAAACCGTAGCATCGCACGAAATGTTGCGAATGCGCCGAATGCGCGCACGTGCACGGACGTTGGCGTCGTGGCGACCGGGTGATACGAACTGGAATGCCTGAAATTGGGACATTTTACATTTAGAAGTGATGGGTAATATATTTTAAATTCATGTTAGGGTTTTGATACATTTTCTAAACTCCTGCTCGTTTTTGGTTTTGTTGCTTGTTATGCACCGATTATATTTTTACGTGTCAGGGTGTTTTCGAAAATCCCGATGTGCTTATTTAACCCCTGGTCCTTTTGCTCGATTTGGAACCATGTTGACTCTTGTGGTTCCAGTCACTTCTTCAGACCCTTGTGCATTAGCATGGTCCCTGCGTGCCTTGCGAGCTTCCAATGTATTGCTTTTTAGAACTCCATGTATGTTTATTTAGGGCTGCAACGCATGTTTTGAGGCACCGCGCGATTCCTGCGGCTCTTGACATGAATGCCGTCAGCGTGGGTCCAAGCGAAAAATCCTAGTGTTATGGAAAATACGGCTCATGTCCGTGGACAAGATTCTTCAAGCTTTCAAATGAACTCGATTTTTCCCCATTCGATGGAATTTATGATCGGAAATGTCGTGTGGAAATCATGGAAGTTTCGCTGGAGCGCCTACGGAACTGAGCAATTGTCCGGCCCATGTGACGTCACCGATTGACAAACGATATTGGAGGGCCTCGGCCTACCCCGCGCTTGTTATGAAACGAAAACTCACTATATGGCGAAATGTTCGAGAGGCTAGACTCTGCAGACCGGTAATAGAGCCGTTTGGAAGCCAAAATGCAAATGATGTAAATGCAAACAAACTTTAATTTTCACCATAATTATGAGTGACCAATACATATTTGTTTCAAATGTTTCAGGTTTGCCATTTTCCAGTGGATGAAAGCATCATTTTATGAAAATAACATACAACAATACTTCCCAGCTCTACTCAGGTGAGGCACTGCCTTAGTGCCTTACGTGGATGGATCGCCCCTGATTACGTCACAATTCAATTAGAGATGGATGATAGGTTTGTAGGATGACTGAAAGCTTGGTTCACGGTTGTACTGACTTCCAAGTTCAGAGTCTATTTCATGTTTCATATGTTAATTTTCTCCTAAATGCCTCAACTGATCTAATACGGTGAAAATACATTGATTAGTGCATGGTTGGCAAACTCTGTAAATTACTTCATAGATCGTCCATTGGGAAAATCTCGAATATCAGTCCCTCATTTCGTGGCTTTCTACCTGATTATATCGGCTGGGAATTACACAATGAGCCCGAAATCGATGTCGAAATTGATTTTAGGGACATTTTCATCATAACCAGTGCAGTAGTTACTGAGATCGCCAGTCGGGCATTTTATATTGCTGTGATTACAACGTTTCATCGCTATTTTGGGGCGATTTAAAGACATTTGAAGGAAAATGTTCATTACGGTTGGAGATCAAAATCACTGCACTAATAATACAAAATTAAATTACTGCACCTTTCAATGACGTCCACTTCGTAATTACAAAGATAGTCCAAAACGTGGGGATTATAGACTTTCCCGGCAAGAAAAAAGCCGCGGGTTGGCTGGGGGAGTTGCTGAATACAATTATATGTAATATGTTTACGTGCTCATTGAAGACAATGTGATTTCAGCTATCTAGATTAGATATCGATATTGACTGTGAATTGAGAGACCAGTGGAATTATTCCAGCTCAAACTAAAAATGCAGGTCTTGGCATTAACGCCGTCTTTCCGGTTGGATCCTCCCACCCAGTCTCGGGGTGGGGTGGGGGGCGGCGGTTAGTAACCCCCCTGTAAAATCCAAACTAAGCATCGCACGGAAACAAAAGAGGTGTCATCGGAAAGCGTTCGATGAGTACCGTCTGGGTCCACCTTCGAAACAATTTTCCCCTGAAAGTGACATCACCAGGGGGATAGATTTTCACGACTTTTTACGACATGCATTATACTTTTGGCTCTGGGGAGTTCATTTTGTGGGATATATGAAAAACAAAATGTATTTGGAATGGGAAAAGGACAGTGAAATCGACCAGGGCTAGAAAAAAATTTCCCCCTCCCCCCCCCGCAATGTTTTTTCCCTCAAAATTTCAAAATTTTAGTTTTCAAGTTTTCTCTAATTTTCTTTTTCCAATGGGTAGCGCAGACCGAGAAACGTTGTTGGAAGTCAACTTGCCCTAAAAAAATGCTTACTTTAGCCAGAATCCTCTATTTGAACTGCAAGTTGGCAAATACGCAAATTTATACGTGGTCAAAAACGAAAAAAAATCCACTCGTTCCTTTTGTTGCATTCCTAAAGATGAGCAAACGCTGACAGTTTCATTAAAATGTCTGTATCAGTTAAAGCGTGAGGACTGGTTGGACATTTTTGGAGGTAACCTCACTTGACCTTGACTAACTCGTTGACCCTAGATGACCTGACGCAAAAATTTCGGATCAGCGTGCCAAATTGATGTGGGAGAAGGTATGCCAAATTTGGGCGCGCTACCGCGTGCCGTTCGTCCATCATCCGCGACAAAACCTGAGGAGGTGGGGACGGTTGAAGACCCCCCCCCCGAGACGGGACGGGTTAAGGAGCATTCAGTACGCTGGGCACGCTGATTGCGCACACGCACACTTGCGTTTACGTACTTTTGCGCTTACGTACATTTGTGCTTACGTAGTTTTGCACATACGTACATTTGCGCTTACGTGCATTTGCACATACGTACATTTGTGGATACGTACATTTGCGCTTACGTACGTACCTTTGTGCTTACGTACATTTGCTTACGTACATTTGCTTACTTGCATCTGCCATAAGTACTTTTGTCCTTACGTACATTTGTCCTAGAATCGTGGCAGGGCGACTCGCTTCCTCGCGCTAGTTTCCATTCAATGTCACCAGATCACCGTGAAGCGGTATCCACGTCTTTCGGTAGTACATGGTTGAATGTAAGCAACAAAGCAGATAGCCTGGGGTGTGCCAGTCGCAATTTGTCACAGGGTAGTACACTGTGTAGTGTAATAAACCTCCAAATTTCTTGGTGTCCGAGTATATATAATTTATGTAGCTGGCTGGAAACGTTTGGCAACAACATAAAAGAACATACTTTCAAAATAATTGAATAAAACTTTCATCCTTCTTAAACTATTTAAGAACACAGTTCATGAATGAGTCGATATCCATCGCATCGAAATTGGACACGAGCTTGTCTTGTGTTCCTGGTCGTAGTTCAGGGTTCAGATCGCGTCATCAAGATTGTTTGGTGAAGCGGTGGGCCTCATAGTCGGGCCTGATACCACCACTGCTGAGGCCTTTGCCAGGCAGGAGGTCGCATGCACTGCAGTCATCATATACTGAACTGCAACAATATCGGACCGCGTCATGACGTAGCACCTCCTCAGTTCTATTCATTCACGCCCACGTTTACGGCGGTATCACGTCCATGCTATCCCCGGCGGCACCACGCAAATGCCGCTCCCGGCGGTATCATGTCCATGATGTTCTAGACAGTATCATTTCCATGACGTTCCAGGTGGTATCACGTCCATCCCGTTCCCAGCGGTATCACGTCCATGATGCTCCCGACGGTATCACATCCGTGACGTTCCCGGCGGTATCACGCCCATTCTCCGTACGTGAACCAATGAGCTAGATGCATCCAATGTACACGTAGTGCCACCAGAAGTGGAATAATAGTGTTCTCTAAAATCCTAAGGTTAACCAATAATTGATACTAAAATATTATATGTAAATAGCAAACTCTCGCGCTGGTGTTGGATGCTCTTTCTCAAGTGATACGTGAAAAGCAATAAAATCGTTAGAGTTACATGGAGAAAACCACAGGCATTGTCTGCTCAACGACCACTTCCTTGTATTCGCCTCTAAGTTCGACGTGCGTAGTTTGAAGAAGGAAAATACACAGCCACTTCAGGAAGGCAGTAGTCTGCACTGAAATTGCATGCAAAGAAGCGTGCCATCGGCGTTTTCACTTCGAACCGCGCAACGAACCACACATTCAACTTGTGTCAAAAAGGAGCCGCATTTCGCATCGCATCGAATATCGCATTTCAATTTCGTTTCCATTAGTGTTCGTGGTAGGGCAGCAGCCAGTCGCCAGCGGAGAGAGCAGATCGATACCCCCACCCGGCCGCCGGCCAAACCACGCCGTGACGCCGACACGTCGTGACGCCAGCCGGTGCACTCTTACCGACGGGCTCGATGCGTCGACAGCGACGGCGGCGGCGACGGCGAAGCTCGCGCGGATCCGACGGGCAGTGCGGCGGAGCGGCGTCTGCGACGGCGGGCGCGGCACAACCGGCAGCCGGCCAGCCGCCGCACTGGCAGCTGGCGGCCGACCACAGCGGCAGCAGCGGCAGCAGCAGCGGCCGGCCCGGCGCCGGCGGCCACGGCCAGTACCCGCGTCACCGCCTACCCGCCGCTGTCACAGGCTGGGACCGGCGGCCGCTGTCACAGGCTGGGACCGGCGGCCGCTGTCACAGGCTGGGACCGGCGGCCGCTGTCACAGGCTGGTACCGGCGGCCGCTGTCACAGGCTGGGACCGGCGGCCGCTGCCACAGGCTGCGACCGGCGGCCGCTGTCACAGGCTGGGACCGGCGGCCGCTGTCACAGGCTGGGACCGGCGGCCGCTGTCACAGGCTGGGACCGGCGGCCGCTGCCACAGGCTGCGACCGGCGGCCGCTGTCACAGGCTGGGACCGGCGGCCGCTGTCACAGGCTGGGACCGGCGGCCGCTGTCACAGGCTGGGACCGGCGGCCGCTGTCACAGGCTGGGACCGGCGGCCGCTGTCACAGGCTGGGATCAACAGTCACCAATAGAAGTTTGCAAAGGTTGCTGTCTTGCATACTTTTGATGGCTTTAGAATGCTACCGATAATGGTACAACAACCAAAAAATGGTTAGGAACTTAGAGTGAAAAAACGGTTTGTTCTTTAAAGCATTAAATTGAGATACTTATTGTGCCTTACAGACCAACCGAGATTTCGTTATAAAATCACTTTCCTGAAAACATTCTCAATCAACAAAGTTAGGCATTAAACCGCCTGAAAATCGAGTTACCAGCTGGGAGCTTCAGAGTTGACCCAGCGATGTAAATACATATCACGCATCGCTTGTCTGATGCCCAATAGACTTCCCACGAGAGCGAAAACAAATCCGCTCCGACGTTCGGTACGGAATGGCAATACGGTTCCTTCTATCAGATGTAACTGAGACAAACTTAAGAACTGCGCAGTGATCTTGTTATTGCGGTTCTCTGACAAATATGGCTGAGACATACGTAACATATGTGCGATAATCGTGTGAAATGAAAAATAACTCTAGGTCAGACATTTCGCTGCTCAAAGGTCTTCGCTATGAGCATGATCATACATACGAATTTTGTAGTCGTATTTTCCTGCTGACCTGATAATTGTGAAAACATTTGTATGCCAATGTATTCGGCAAAAGGTATTAATTCCCTTTTACAGTCAGCACAACTAAATGAAAGCTTGAGACAGAGGGGATGCATCAGAAAATCACAGATCGTGAAGAGGTGAGACAGACACATGCAGATGATAGTCACGGGGTCGTGACGTGGTGAGACAGACACATGCAGAGGATAGTCACGGGGTCGTGACGCGGTGAGACAGACACATGCAGAGGATAATCACGGGGTCGTGACGTGGTGAGACAGACACATGCAGAGGATAGTCACAGGGTCGTGACGTGGTGAGACAGACACATGCAGAGGAGAGTCACGGGGTCGTGACGTGGTGAGACAGACACATGCAGAGGATAGTCACGGGGTCGTGACGTGGTGAGACAGACACATGCAGATGATAGTCACGGGGTCGTGACGTGGTGAGACAGACACATGCAGAGGAGAGTCACGGGGTCGTGACGTGGTGAGACAGACACGTACAGAGGAGAGTCACGGGGTCGTGACGTGGTGAGACAGACACATGCAGAGGATAATCACGGGGTCGTGACGTGGTGAGACAGACACATGCAGAGGAGAGTCACGGGGTCGTGACGTGGTGAGACAGACACATGCAGAGGATAGTCACGGGGTCGTGACGTGGTGAGACAGACACATGCAGAGGATAGTCACGGGGTCGTGACGCGGTGAGACAGACACATGCAGAGGATAGTCACGGGGTCGTGACGTGGTGAGACAGACACATGCAGAGGATAGTCACGGGATCGTGACGTGGTGAGACAGACACATGCAGATGATAGTCACGGGGTCGTGACGTGGTGAGACAGACACATGCAGAGGAGAGTCACGGGGTCGTGACGTGGTGAGACAGACACGTACAGAGGAGAGTCACGGGGTCGTGACGTGGTGAGACAGACACATGCAGAGGATAGTCACAGGGTCGTGACGTGGTGAGAGACAGACACATGCAGAGGAGAGTCACCGGGTCGTGACGTGGTGAGACAGACACATGCAGAGGAGAGTCACGGGGTCGTGACGTGGTGAGACAGACACATGCAGAGGATAGTCACGGGGTCGTGACGTGGTGAGACAGACACATGCAGAGGATAGTCACGGGGTCGTGACGCGGTGAGACAGACACATGCAGAGGATAGTCACGGGGTCGTGACGTGGTGAGAGACAGACACATGCAGAGGATAGTCACAGGGTCGTGACGTGGTGAGACAGACACATGCAGAGGATAATCACGGGGTCGTGACGTGGTGAGACAGACACATGCAGAGGATAATCACGGGGTCGTGACGTGGTGAGACAGACACATGCAGATGATAGTCACGGGGTCGTGACGTGGTGAGACAGACACATGCAGAGGAGAGTCACGGGGTCGTGACGTGGTGAGACAGACACATGCAGAGGAGAGTCACGGGGTCGTGACGTGGTGAGACAGACACATGCAGAGGATAGTCACGGGGTCGTGACGCGGTGAGACAGACACATGCAGAGGAGTGTCACAGGGTCGTGACGTGGTGAGACAGACACATGCAGAGGAGAGTCACGGGGTCGTGACGTGGTGAGAGACAGACACATGCAGAGGATAGTCACAGGGTCGTGACGTGGTGAGACAGACACATGCAGAGGAGAGTCACAGGGTCGTGACGTGGTGAGACAGACACGTACAGAGGATAGTCACGGGGTCGTGACGTGGTGAGACAGACACATACAGAGGATAGTCACGGGGTCGTGACATGGTGAGACAGACACATGCAGAGGATAGTCACGGGGTCGTGACGCGGTGAGAGACAGACATATGCAGAGGAGAGTCACGGGGTCGTGACGTGGTGAGACAGACACATACAGAGGAGAGTCACGGGGTCGTGACGTGGTGAGACAGACACATGCAGAGGATAGTCACGGGGTCGTGACGTGGTGAGACAGACACATGCAGAGGAGAGTCACGGGGTCGTGACGTGGTGAGACAGACACATGCAGAGGATAATCACGGGGTCGTGACGTGGTGAGACAGACACATGCAGAGGATAGTCACGGGGTCGTGACGTGGTGAGACAGACACATGCAGAGGATAGTCACGGGGTCGTGACGTGGTGAGACAGACACATGCAGAGGAGAGTCACGGGGTCGTGACGTGGTGAGACAGACACATGCAGAGGATAATCACGGGGTCGTGACGTGGTGAGACTAACAGACACATGCAGAGGAGAGTCACGGGGTCGTGACGTGGTGAGACAGACACATGCAGAGGATAGTCACGGGGTCGTGACGTGGTGAGACAGACACGAAATGCAGAGGAGAGTCACGGGGTCGTGACGTGGTGAGACAGACACATACAGAGGATAGTCACGGGGTCGTGACGTGGTGAGACAGACACATACAGAGGATAGTCACGGGGTCGTGACGTGGTGAGACAGACACATGCAGAGGATAGTCACGGGGTCGTGACGTGGTGAGACAGACACATGCAGAGGATAGTCACGGGGTCGTGACGTGGTGAGACAGACACATGCAGAGGATAGTCACGGGGTCGTGACGTGGTGAGACAGACACATGCAGAGGATAGTCACGGGGTCGTGACGTGGTGAGACAGACACATGCAGAGGATAGTCACGGGGTCGTGACGTGGTGAGACAGACACATGCAGAGGATAGTCACGGGGTCGTGACGTGGTGAGACAGACACATGCAGAGGATAGTCACGGGGTCGTGACGTGGTGAGACAGACACATGCAGAGGATAGTCACGGGGTCGTGACGTGGTGAGACAGACACATGCAGAGGATAGTCACGGGGTCGTGACGTGGTGAGACAGACACATGCAGAGGATAGTCACGGGGTCGTGACGTGGTGAGACAGACACATGCAGAGGATAGTCACGGGGTCGTGACGTGGTGAGAGACAGACAATATATGCAGAGGATAGTCACGGGGTCGTGACGTGGTGAGAGACAGACACATGCAGAGGATAGTCACGGGGTCGTGACGTGGTGAGACAGACACATGCAGAGGAGAGTCACGGGGTCGTGACGTGGTGAGAAGCAGACACATGCAGAGGATAGTCACGGGGTCGTGACGTGGTGAGACAGACACATGCAGATGATAGTCACAGGGTCGTGACGTGGTGAGACAGACACATGCAGAGGAGAGTCACGGGGTCGTGACGTGGTGAGACAGACACATGCAGAGGAGAGTCACGGGGTCGTGACGTGGTGAGACAGACACGTACAGAGGATAGTCACGGGGTCGTGACGCGGTGAGAGACAGACATATGCAGAGGATAGTCACGGGGTCGTGACATGGTGAGACAGACACATGCAGAGGATAGTCACGGGGTCGTGACGCGGTGAGACAGACAAATACAGAGGAGAGTCACGGGGTCGTTACGTGGTAAGAGACAGATGGGGAATGTAGAGGAGAGGCATGGGGTCGTGACGTGGTGAGACAGACGGAGGGGAATGCATTTATTTTCATATCCCACCCAAGATCGGGTGATCAGGTGCTCCTCTCACCCAATGACTGCAAGCACCTTACATTAACACGCGCCCTGGAGGGCCTCTGAAAATAACGCGCACTGGAGGGGGGGGCGGATTGCGCCCCCATAAGATCTCAGCTCCTATGAAGGCTAGAGGAACGAAATTCACAGGGTGGATGGGCACGATAGTGAACTCTATTGTGTGCAAAGTTCATGACCTTAGGTCAATATCTTCAATCAAGGTCAAATGAGGTCAAAATAACAAAATGTTCTCTTTTGCGTGGCTTGGCACGTCATTGTTATGGATCGCTGTGGTTGTGTTTAAATGCTCCAGAATTGGCATTAATGATGTTCTGGACATTACTAATGATGCAATACACATGTCAGATCAGCCATTTGACCTCAGGTCACCTATATAGGAGCACTTTATAAGGTCATTACCTGCTCCAGTTACCGGAACCGGGCTCCCATCCCGACTGCTCCGTTGGGCGGCTCGGCACAATCGGCTTCGCAAAGAAAGGAGTGAAATACATGAATAAAGTATGGAAACGCTTAGGCACACAATGACAAACAGTAGATTTCGGGATGTATAGAGAGTAACATGTAAAGTGACATCAATCGCATGACAGTCATTTGCATTTATGACACATTCCAGTTGACCAAGTTTGGTTCCATTAGCCTATCATGAACTTGACCTGACTTGACCTCGGCGACCTAACATGACTTTTAAATTATATAGCATAACAATATGCATCAAATAAGTCGCTAGTGTTGTCAAGAATACTTCCCTACTGCCAATATACGGGAATCGCATCAGCGCCGATTTTTGTGGTCTGGCGCTGCGAATTGTTTTTAATTTAACGGCCCCTAACTTGAAAACTTCTCGGCCGATGTTCATTTTTCTTCCTTTAACGAATGCACCGGTGATTTTGAAGCAGGTACGCGAAAAATGTGGTGTATATCGGCCGGTGCAATATGGAGTTATGTATGAAAAATCTGAAGTATTGGCGGATTTCGCCATGCCCCCTCTATGGCGTGTGTTAACCTGTTATGAACTTGACCTGACTTTACTTCGGTGACTTGACATGACTCTCGAACGATGTAGCATGACAATATACATCAAACAAGTCGCTAGTTTTGCCAAAAACACTTCCTTTTTGCTTATGTACGGGAAGCGCATCAGCGCCGATATTTGTGATCTGGCGCTGAGAAAACACTTCGACTTTAGCGACCCCTAACTCGAAAATTTTCCGTGGATTTTCATTTGTCTTACTTCAAACACCGCGCCGGTCATTTATTGGCAGGTACAGAAACAATGGCGTATATCGGCCGGTAAAATGTGGAGTTATCTACGAAAAAGCGGAGGGTGGTCGGATTTCTCCCCCCCCGCCCCACCAGTGCGCGTGTTAACACCATACAATATACAGGAAAGCCACGGCACTCCCAGCTAAGAGATGTAAAACAAATTAAGAAGCATACAAAGCACCCGGTATAGAGCAATACAGCTAATAATAAGGAATGCTGCAAGTAGTCATACCCAAAGGAGGTGTATGACTGACTCCAGATCCATCCCAACAAGAAATTAAGGTCTTAACTATAATGTTAGCAGCTGGTTTGTGGCCAGATGGTAGTGAGCACTCGTGATTTGTAATAATTTGTTTAACTTTGGCTCCTACCAGAACTCCATCTAGCTAAGCATAGGCTTATTGCTGGGTGGGATGTGGGAGGAACTAGTGGTTGGGTGTTTTCAACTTTATATATATTTAAGCACACACACACACACACACACAACACACACACACACACACACACACACACACACACACACACACACACACACACACACACACACACACACACACTCACGCACTCACATGCCAGCATCCATGCACAAGCACACACACACACAAACACACATACATACACGTGTATTCCCCTTACATCCGACAGATGTAGTGAACGCATAAATAATTTTATATATTCACAAGCAATATTTCTTAATGTGATTTTTGAGAACAGTCTTAGAATTTGGTATCTCTGTATGCAGAAAATACTTTGCTATGACAGTATTCCAAAGTTTGGGCCCAAAACATTCAATGGTGAAGAGACAATAATTTTTGTTTCAATAGCCGTGCTGGAAGTGGTTTTGAAATAATGTGGAAGATGGGGTATTAAGCAAGTTCTGTGGAAATGGGTCCAATAGAATGATGTAGTTTATTATAAATGATTTTTCCATAATAAGCAACATTTAGTGTGTTGCTTTATCTTGGACTTTTAACATCTTATATTTCTTACAGATGGGGGTTTGCTCTCTGAGGGGAAATACACCCTGAATAATATGTATCATTCCTTTCTGAACTAAGCATGATGTGTGTGTCTGATTATCATAGTTTGTACCCCATAGAAAACAACCATAATTTATATATGGACGAATTCATGTACAATTCCAGGAGGCGATTGTTGCCTAGAAGATATTTAATTCATGGTATCATTCATATGTTATCATTTATATCAATTATTACATTTGAGACACTGCTGACATGGGATGCAAATTTCATATTTTCATGTATTTGCACCAAGGTATTTTATCGGATTCTGATGCAAAATAGCAATCCCATTGGATTAAATCTGGATATCAATATCTGTTTTGTGAATGTTATATACCAGGTGTACAGTTATGGATTCATTTAACGACACAAGACTTGAATGCGGCCATTGTAAATTTTTTGGCAAGGAATTTATGATCTTGTAATGAAGCTATATACAGTCAGTGCTTTTGAAAAAATAACAGTGTCATCAGCATATAGAAATGTCTCCCATCCTACATGTAAATTTACAAGACCATTTATATATGTATGTATACATATATTTTAAAGAGTAAGGGGCTAAAATTGAGCCTTGTAGTACACCCATTTCAATATTCTTAGAGGTACTGTTATTTATTGTGGTAGCTTGTGTTCTTCCTGATAAATATTACTATCATTTTGATTGCATTTCCCTCTACACCATATTTTTCCACTTTTGCACATAATATTTTTGTCAACGATATCAAACGCCTTTCTCAAGTCCAGGTAAATTCCTACAACATCTACACTAGTCACTAGGGGCCCTAGAGTCTCCCGACTTACAATATGTGTGTTGCTCTGGAGGGTTCAGTTTGAGGGAGATTTGAAGAAAATAATATTTGGAATCAGGAAAGGAAAGCTAAATCAACCAGGACCATAACATCCTTGGCTACCGAAAAATCAATTTTAATTAATATCAAAAATTTTAATTATCAAATTTTCTTTAATTTTCCTATTCTAATGGATAAAGCAGACCGAAAAATTTCGAAGTCAACTTGCACCAATACAAATGCTTACTTTAGCCAGAATCTTCCATTTAAACTGTAATAGGCATATGTACATATGTACAATTATTATGTAATCAAAAACGGAAAAAATGGCAAGTTGCTCTCGTACGTTTTGTTGCATCCCTAAAGATAAGCAAACGCTGAAAGCTTCATTAAAATATATTATTCATTAAAGCGTAACGATTGGTTGAACTTTTTTGGAGGTAATCTCACTTGAGCTTAACTAACTCGTTGACCCTAAATGACGGGACTTCAAAATGTTTACACCACATGTCAAATTAATGTAGTAACACGTATGTAAACTTTCGGCGCGCTACCGTGCGCTGTTCTTTCACTATCCGCGGAAAACCTTAGGGGGGATCGTCAAGGAACCCCTCGAGATGGCGCGGGTTAAGAGAAGAGGCATATATGTGGACCTTTCTTTTAACCTCTCCTAAACCTCTCTAAAACTGAATTGCTTATCAGAATGTAGGTTGTGTAGGGTGAAATGTTCGAAGAGTTGATTGTAGATTGTCTATTCTAATATCTTTGACATATATGGAAGAATACAACATATCAAATTATGTAGTCTGTAGTGACTAAATGTTCATGGGTCACCTTCCTTGTAGATGGGCTTCACAACAGCAATTTCGAATGGCTTGGGAAAGATCTCACTACTTAGATATAAGGTGATGATATGGGTTGAGCGTGGTAATATGAAACTATATGACTGTTTATGTATCCTGGAATTTATTCCATCAATTCCGGACCTAACATTTTTATTAAAGAAGCAATTACTGTAGCTAAATTGTTTTCTGTTACTGCTAACCCGTCCCGTCTCGGGGGTATTCAACCGCCCCCACAGGCTTTTCGCGGATATTGAAGGAACAGCGCGCGGTAGCGCGCCAAAATTTGGCATACCTTTTCCCACATCAATTTGACATACTTTTTCAAAATGTTTAAGTCAGGTCATCAAGGGTCAACGAGTTAATCAAGGTCAAGTGAGGTCACCTCCAAAAAGGTTCAACCAGTCGTCAGGCTTTAACGGATACAGATATTTTAGTGAAACTTTCATTGTTCGTTTACTTTATGGATGCAACAACACGTACAAGAGGATTTTTTTCCGTTTATGACAGCATATCAATTTTGGATAAGTGCCCATTAAAGTTCAAATCGAAGATTCTTTCTAAAGTAAGCATTTTTTATCGGGGAAAGTTGACGTCCAATAACTTTTATCGGTCTGCTCTACGAACTAGGAAAGGAAAATGAAAGAAAACTTCAAAACTGAAAATTTTGAAATTTATAAAAAGTATTTTTTTTATTTTTTTTTGGGTCCAAAAAATTGTATGGCACTGGTCGATTTCGCTGTCCTTTTCTGGTTCCAAATAATATTTTCAAATATCCCCCAAAATGAGCCCCCAGAGCCAAAAACATAATGTCTGTCGTGAGGAGTCGTGAAAATCTAGACCCCCTAGTGACGCTACTTTTGGGATAAAAAAATGAGGGTGGATCCGGACCCTACTCGTCGAGCGCTTTCCGATGACACCGCTTTTGTTTTCGTGGGACGCTTAGTTTAAATTTTAGAGGGAGGTTACTATCACCCGCCCCCCCCCCCCGTCCCCTGTGACGGAGTGTGAGGATCTGACCGGAGGGGTGGCGCGGGTTAATAGCATCATCGATGTATTTGGGTTGGCACGCATGTATTCTAAAGCATTTGCAGTATTCGTCCTCAATTTTGGTGAAATTTCTGTGAAGTATTTATTAAATCCTTCGGCTATAGCAGCGTCATTTTGTAGAGTGATGTCTGCATGTATTCATTTTCTTCATTGATATGACTTGAAGGAGATTGCCTCAGTATCTGGTTAATAATTTAACATGTCCCCTTGTATTATTTTGATGTTTGTCAAATTCCACCTCAAAATGAAGTATTTTTGTTTTTTTCTGATTATTGTAATCAGTGTGTTTTTATACCTGCTATACTTTTTTCTTCCTTTGAGCAGTTTGATATGTAAGTTTTTGATTAAATAATATTTGCTTTTGGTTGATTAAGCAGAATATGGCACGTGAAATTCATGGTTTTATGGAGGCTGTTGTTTCTTGATGGAAGTTTGTATGTAAACATCCTAATCAAAATAAATGTTTGTTGAGCTATTTGCCCAAACGGGGTAAGATGCATGAGTTATTTGAGTTAATTTGATCACAGCTGAAATGAATAAGTAGATAGGTACTAGGCACCTATCTGCTATCAACATGAGCAGGTTGAGATGCTAGTGAGGTGTTTTTTTTAGTTAGTGCGAATTGCGATATAGGTAATGTAAGTACTCAGGTAGGTACTACCCACCTAGGCATACAGGCATGTACATAGACAGGACCTGTGTGAATTGAAATATGGTTGCATATCTACATAGGCAACTATGCATATGCTACTGCCTATCCATCCATTCATCACAGTGCTAAAATTTGAATGCAGGTCAAGTAGGAATAGCTTTGTTTACATCATGTTGATTTGGAAGGCATACCTAGGTAGGTACCTAATTAGCTGGACAAGTTAAATTCAGATGCCCAAAACGTAAGTTGGTCTGAAGCCTAAGTTGGTGGCATGTTTTATCTGGTATCTAACAAGAATGTCTGCATGGCATCCAGGGAAACAGCTGGGACCGAGTCAGTAAACCAAATCAATTAATCCGCCCCATCTCTTTTGTCAAATCCTCACACCCCGTCTCGAGGGGCGATCGATAGAGACCCCTCTACTCTCCAAACAAAGGGTCGCACGAAAACGTAATAGGTGTCATCGGAAAACGCTCGACGAGTAGTGACAGACACCACCCCGAAAATTCCACCCCAAAATTGACGTGACTAGGGACCCTAAAGTTTCACGACTTACATTATGTTTGTGGCTCTGGGGGTCCATTTTGAAGGAGATTTGATAAAACAAAAATTATTTGGAATCAGAAAAAGAAAGCGAAATTGACCAGGGCCATACAATTTTTGGTCACCCAAAAATCAAAATTGAATTTTTTATTAAAAAATTTTGAGTTTTCAAGTCTTCTTTAATTTTCCTTTCGTAATGAGTAGGAGGGACATCAACATGTTGTTTGAAGTCAACTTGCTCTAATAGAAAAACGCTTACTTTAGCCAGGATCTTCCATTGGAACTCCAAGAGGGAAATATGCAAAATTAATCAGTAATCAAAAACGGAAAGAAATGAAGAAAAAAAATCCTTTCGTACGTCTTGTTTCAACCCTAAAGATAAGCAACCGCTAAAAGTTTCATTAAAACATCCCTATACGTTAAAGCGCGACGACTGGTATAACGTTTTTGGAGGTGATCTCACTGGACCTTAATTAACTCGTTGAATCTAGATGACCGGACTTCAAAATTTTGACACAACATGCCAAATTGATGTCGGAAAAGGTATGCAAATTTCGCCGCGCTACCGCGCGCCGTTCTTTCACTCTCCGTGGAAAACCTTTGGGGGGGGGGGGTCGTCAACGACCCTACCTCGAGACAGCGCGGGCCCATTTTGCATGGTACCAGAAGACCAAAGCATAGGTGCCAAAAAGGGTGGATGCAATTTAATATCACTGAATGAGTCAAATTAATAATAAGTGTTTCCATCAATGAGTTTAACATGTTTCAGCAATGTATCACCGGCCAGTCTTGACAGGAATGTTGTGTGTTAACTATCACACTGGTGAGTATCATTCACCTCCTTCATTGGATTACCTATGCCTTCTGGGTTGGCTGCTCCATAATTCATCAATTGCATTGGAGTTGCATGATACCCCTGGTGGTCCAGGTTTAGAGGCTTCTTTGAAGCAGGCCATGGTAAGTGACTCACTCTTTATTCACACGCACACATTCACTCACCATACTCCCATACCATACCAACAGGACACTGGCAGTATGAATCGGAGCAGGTCAGGGGCATATTTGTTTGGTCATTGCATATGAGTCGAAAAGTCATCTATCAAGAATGCTGGTTTTCACATGTTTGTGTATATGCTTCACTCCATTGAATCAGGACCACTCTATATATTCAAATTATTAGGATGATTATACCAGTAAGTATTCGTTCATAAAGGTATCTTGTTTAAAGTCCAGCCTTCTGGCACCATATGTTTAGTAGAAGTACACACATGCATGATCAGTGTTGCTGCTCTGGGCTTACTTCCAGTCCCCTAGTCCTTTCCCTCTCTGCCTGTCTTCCCATTCTTGGTTGTCCTGACAACATACTCCCCTAAGTCAGACCTCTGAGAAGCAACTCGTCCAGCTAGGGTGCTGTGTCGTGGTTGTTGATTGGTGCTATTGCCCCATGTCCTTTCTGTTCTGTATGGTCCTTTTTCAGTTGCATCCATTATCTCAGCCCTATTCCTGTCTGGATGTATGCACATACCTTTGTTCCTTTGTTTTTCGGTCCATGATGTTGCTGTTTTTGGTATGATATTTGCAGATTTGTTTCTTTTTCCACATTTCACCTAGCACCTGCACTTGCTTTGCACGTTGTGCAGTACAATTCTCATGTATATTTATTTTTGTTTTGTGTTCTCCTGTTTGGTTGAATTTTGCGTCAAACACTGGATTCCTGCTACCTAAATCCTGAAATGTCATCAGTGCACGCCTATTTTGGCGCAGATACATGCCGATATATTGCCAAGGAGGTTCACACCTAGCTTCTCCTCAATCATTTTTGTTTCGTAATCTCCATGCTTTTTCTGGCGCGTCAAAAGCGTCCATTGGGCCTGATGGAAATCGACCACCACCTAGAATGAGTGAGTCCTTTCTGGTGTGCTGTTCTATGTTGTCAACTGTGCAGTTCAAGTCTGAATTTTTTTTTGAGAACCTTGTTTTCCTCCATAAGTTTTAGCTGCTTGTTTGCCTTCCTATTTTCCTTTCTAATATCCTCCATTTCATCTCGAAGTTCCTTCATCTTTTATTCACTGCTTCCCGATTTCGTTCTTTAATTTCGCCCATGACACCTCCGGTCTATGTACAATCCGAGTTTAGGTTGTGTCTAGATTAGTAATATGATATTTAGTCAAAAGTATAGCTTAATGATAATCTCCCGCCATAAAAATAGACACACGTAAGGAGACAAAGAGGAAAATTAATCTCCCTATGGTAGTGCGTCGAATTCGGCCCAAGGTGTCGAGAGCTGACACGTCCGTCTCCTCCGGCGCATTGGGTACACTCATGAGAGTTTCGTATAGTTACGTAGTCGTGATGTGGTGAGATAGACAGAGGCGCATGCAGAGAAGAGTCATAGGGTCCTGAAGTGATGAGGCAGGCAGAGGGGATTGTGGAGGAGAGGTACGGGGTCCTGATGTCTGTTCCGCCTGCTGCAGCAAGATCGTGCAGCGGGCGGTGAAATAACGAAACTTTCCAGGCATCCTGGGCCTTCAAACAATAAAGCGCGAGACTCCAGAACACGCGAGGTATCTCCCTTGACACTGGAATTTAGCACAAAGGTTCTCGGAACCGATTTTGTCCATGTTGACGTTGACTGCCTTACGAGGAATTAGTGTGACATTTTCACCGAAATTACATTTAATGGTATTTCAAGACAGCGTATCATAACCTCCACAGTTCATAACCTCCACAGGTCACAACCTCCACAAATTCAACACATCGCAGCGGTCGTAACCTCCACAGGTCACAACCTCCACAAGTCCGCAGCGGTCATAACCTCCACAGGTCGTAACCTCCACAAGTCTGCAGCGGTCATAATATCCACAGGTCGTAACCTCCACAACTCCGAAGCGGTCATAACCTCCACAGGTCATAACCTCCACAGGTCGTAATCCCCACAGGTTGCAACCTCCACAAGTACGAAGCGGTCATAACCTCCACAACTCAGCAGCGGTCGTAACCTCCACAGGTTGCAACCTCCACAGATTCAATAACTTTTTTAATTTTCTAGAAGCATCACTTCAGATAGCTACCGTTAGGTAGCAGCACGGTCTACGTATTACACTAATGAGACTGAATGCTGAATCATAGGTGGAAATATTTATCGCCAGATGGAAGGATGATACAATTGAGTACGTGCTCTTTGCGTGCAGCTTTCCTATTGTTCGAGAGCTCGGTAGCCCGCGCGTCGACGCGTGGGAAAGTATTGCGTTGCGCAGTGGCGGATGATCATATAACATTCACACGATTTTCGCCTGCAATGCGTCGACGCGTGGGAAAAAAATGCGACACGTAGTGGCGGATGATGGCAAGACATTTGCATGCTATCCGTCTGCAATATGCCATGCAGTAACCAGGCCATGAAATGCAATGATGCCTTTTCATGGCCTGGTCAGGCGTAGGAACGTCCCCAAAAGTGAGTGGTTCAGGGTGAAAAGCAGGGACGCATCAAGAAATTTCGCAAAGTACCATGGTTGAGCACTTTTGGGTTGATAACCCGATTCTTTTAATTGTAAACACACAACTTTTACCACTCAATTGGGGGCCGCTAAAGGGATGGGGCAGGCCCCACGACGCGCTTATGGCTAACAACAAGATGCGATACTGAAAAGGACTACCATCACAGTATAAGTACGTTCAAATTCACAATTCTCGCTGGACTTTGAACTCTTTTCACGACTAATGGATGCATTTGTAATACTCGGTTTACCTTCTTGATGCGAGTGAAACCATTAGTATAGTACTGTTCAAACAAAATTTCTTCAATTTCCGCTATGTGCCCATGTGTGGGGTGAGTGCAAGCTCATTACAGCGTCACTAATGGCTACGTGGTGTGCCCTAGTTTCCAAGATATAGTACCAAATGTCCGTGAGACGTCATCCGTTGTTCACCGATGTTGATGGGGAAAAAGAATAGAACGCCAGCGCAAATATCCCGTAAACTAACATTTTGAAATGGCCAAAAGCTGCAGGGTGTCATTATGAGTTCACCGATCTATGTTTTTACACAATTCAGATTGTTGTTAATTGAGTTCAGCTTTTCCCCTTAGACATTCTTCACACATTCATATTTTCATGGCAAGTTACTTGAAGGTGAAGTTGAGAGAGGGTTTGAGTTTATTAAGATTGCCAGATATAGCCATACTTAGTACTTATTGGCCCACAGGCGCTTCTAAGGCAGTATTCACCTTACAAGTTTGCACTGGCTGCTAGTAAGAACGAAGCCTACTTGCTGGCCAATGAAGAAATAATTATCATGATTATTGTTGGAGGGGATGAGAAAAGGAAAGACGGGTGATCGCTGGTTGAAGATGCTTTGATCCGGTTCGTTGGAGGCCATGATTGGCAAGCTGACATAATGGGAAACAGAAAAACGCGATAAATAATAACACATGGTATTGTGTTCTTCCTCAGGGCCTCAACAGTCACCTCAAACATTTGTGTAGTGCACATCGTGCACTTTATAATATTTGCCACTTGGAAGGAAATGCTACAACTACATCACGTGACACCCGGCTGAAACGGAATGAAAACGCATATATTGAGGGCCAACAAAGCAGTGCAAAATAGCTGATAGGTGACAACGCACGACACCTCATAAAGTCATCACGTATTCAGACTTAGGGCCGCAAGGGCCCATCCTGAATTCACTTCGGTGACTAGCTGTCTCCTTCCCATGTTTTCTAGTGGCTAAGAAATCCGGATAACCGCTTAGCTTTGACGTACCTCATTTATGATTAAATAACAACGCTTCCAGATTGGGTACGGAACTGAGACTCCAGTTAGGTGTTCTTTTTAACCTTTCCGATTACCTTTGTCTTCGGATGTGTTTTAAGGCACCAGCAATTTTTTCCTTGGGGTTCGGGACGTGTTTGCGATACCGGCTTTTTAAACAAAAGTAAAGTTTTGTTACTTATTTTTGTGCACCGACGATAATTTGTAAGCATCCATGGGTTTTCGCAGACCCCGCAGTGTTCATTTAGTTCAATGTCTTTTCGTTCCTTTTCTAGGACCATGTCGATTCTTTAGGGACCTAGCCTGCTTTTGAGGCCCCATGCTGTATCAAACCCCGCTGTGCTTTGAGGGACTGTTGTGTCTTGATTTTTAGCTCCGGTGTGCATACTTAGAGCAGCAGCATGTCTTAAGGCAATGACACTTTTTTCAGACTCGGCAAGCTTTGAAGCGCTCGGTGCATTTCCGTCCTCCAGTTATGCTCTTTGAGTCCCGCTGTTTTTTCTGATATTTGTGGGACTTCAGCACGATATTAGGGGCCCGGTATAATTTCTTTGGATCCGGTCTTGACGTTTCTGGCCCAGTCGCGTGGTTCCGGGAGAATCCGACGCCAGTTTTCTGGGCTTGACAGTTTTTGGTGACTTTTTCTGAATTATGTAAAGTCCCAGCCAAGGCCTTATTTTTCGGGCCCCTGGCGACATTTCTGTATTTTTATGTCCCGCCGGGATTTGTCGAGCTCCGGAATGTTTTTCGGTGCCGTATGCGATTTGTTATGGGGACATCAACGCCAATTTTTGTGAGCCCCTAGGGAATTATCGATGCCTCGACCAGAACTTACGCGACTACCGACGGGAATTTTGGGTCCCATGCGCAACATTTGGGGGTGGGGGTGTTGGCGCCAGTTCACAGGTCGCGTTGTGCTAATCTGACCCCAGGCCCAGACTAATTTTAGCGTTCCCCGGCGCAAATTTTAGTGCCCGAAGCAAGTTTTTTCGTGTCCGCTGTATTTATTTAAAACCCCAAATTATGGGGGCCCCGACGCGAATGTATCTTGCCCTAGAACCTTGTTTGTGGACCCCGGCGCGATTCTTGGGTTCTGCTGAGCCCGCCTTGCTAGGACGGAGGGAGATTTTCCTCTTTCGCATGCCACTGCGGCTGCTCAACGAGTTTTTTTTCCAGCGGATGGCACCATTCAGAGTAGAAAGGCCCTCAGGATAATTTTCTTTCGTGACCGCTTCTGAATTGTCCGGTGCTCGGGTGAACTCGATAGACTCCCTTTGCGATTTATTGGGGTCGACGTCTATTTTTGTAAGCCTCCTGCGCGATATTTGTGAGCCCCGGTGCGATTCTTCGGGCTCCTGGCGCATCTTTTTCCGTGCTCCAACGCACTGCCTTCCGGCGCCCGACACCTGTTTGGGGTCTTTGACGCAATTTGTGTGGCATTCGCGCACTTGAAGTTGATGTAGTAAGGTGTAGACTTCATTATTGTATCTATGCTACCATAATACATTATGGAAATCAGTATATTATGGGCTACACCCAAGGTTAATCATACTTAGTAGCGTGCCGTCTATTGGTTTCGGGGTGATATAATGAGGAGATGTGTTGAGGTTCGCATGATGTTTCATAGTTCGTTCGATGCTACCTCTGGGTGACGGCGCTCGACGTCGCCGGGCTGCGACGTCGAGCGCCCGGCCACTCAGGCTAGGAATCGGACGACTGCAGTGGCGGACACAGTTGTTGAACTATTCATCATTTTGTCAACATGTACAGTATCTTCAGATCTGTATGCTGTTCCGCTGTTGGCGCATCAGCTTTTCCCTGTCAGTCATGTGGAGGTATCCTTGGAGATCAAGCTGAAGACGCCACTGGCAACGTGCACATGTCACTGGATACGGCGAGGGTGAGGCACTATATCTTGCGGTCGTCGGGGGGGGGAGGGGAGGGGTAGTTGATGCGTGGTCTTCTCACGCAGGCTTGGGACTGGATGCTGAGAACTGAAACCAGCAGACGGTCTGGCTTATTCAATGGCCGACGTGGTTGACTGGTTTAAGGTCGATACACATATGCATAGTACAAGGTGTTGAACGATATGTCAAATGTATGGCTTTTTAACCTTGAAATCATACTGCTCGCATGCAGCATGCAGCTAGGAGAACATGTAAGCCAATTAATAAAATAAATTACTCAGTTTGCATGGGCCGCGGTAATTCGAATTTCTACCTTAAACAGCACAGCGTCGCATTTGTTGTCCCATGAAAACGTTTGTTGTACGTTAGTAACTTCGAATTCAGCGCGGGCTGAAATCCTGCCCTCCCCAGAAGGATTTTAGCAATGGGAACACGGGACGAGTAGCTTAGGGGTAAGTTGCTCGTCTCACAATCGAAAGGTTGTGGGTTCGAGTCTCACCTGTCGCTACTCTTCGCCCGCGACCAATCGGCGTGAGAGATTGGCGACGCTACAGGATTCAACGGTCGATGTGTCGTAAAAACCAATGACCAACCGACTAGCAATGGGAACGGATTTAGTTTAGGTTTACGGTGAAAACAGAAACGTGACTCATATCCATGTCGCGTTAGACAAAAACAAAGTATTCTAATCTACTTCCCTGTGGGCAATGAAAATTATTCGAGGGAAGGTGAAGTTCAAGTGATGCTGGGGCTGGTGCGATATCACAAATTATTTCGTGCTACCGTCGGCAACAGGCATAGCGATGCACACGTTAGTTCGTATTGAGAGCGTAATTCGAAGTTGTTCGAGCATGACAATTTGAATGGTTCCCCACAGTCAGAAAAACTAGAACAATTAGGTACGTTTAAACATTGAATTCCATCTTATTAACCACAAATATAGCAAGAATGAACGCATTCAAGCTGTAGTGATCGCTTAGAATGTAATATGGTATCAGTACTACTTATTGTATTTTTAAGTTTAATGAGGTGAAAGACATCATCATTGTAGATACTGTGATGTCAGTATGGGAAGCTGCCTCTCCAACTTGAAAGTTGGGATGGCAGGGGTCCATCAACTTCCAAATTAATGCTTTATTTTTACAGTTGGTAAAAACGTTTCAAACGTACCCGATGTCTACAACAAAGCGGCCGAAGTCTGGCTAATTTTTTGGATTTGCGGGCGTACTTTGGTATAACATCTACTGTGCTTATCTGGTGACTTCGTGTGATAAGCTCATGTTCCTCTGTCTCGCTACAGTCTTCATAACAATGGATGGGCCTGAGGTGAAGCAAACCTTAATGACGTCATTGTTGCAATCATTGGATAGGGGAAACCTGGTCTAGTGGATACAATTTTGACGAAACTCAATATAACTCATCACTTTTTTTTTTTTTTGGGGGGTGTATCGAGGAGATTGCTGCACCTACGCCGAGCCTAAGCCTGGTGTCATCACGATATTTTGTTTTCGTGGCGTCCTCTGGGCTTTCCACCAGAGAGGAAATCGTGGCGCAACTATCAGTTCATCAACTTACCCCGCAATAGGGTTAAATTGTTGCTGATGATGGGTTAGGTTGATATAATGTAGGTTAAGTAAACTATGTTATGAATATAGATGGTACTAGTTTGCTCCTTTTGAAAAGTTCATATTTCACGCTTACAGTAACAATACTGGTGTGAGTCTTGACTGACCATAGCTAATGGTTTATGCCATTTATGGAATGCTCAAACGTTCATTCCGTAGATACCTTGATACAGTTTTAGCAGACGCCTTAATAAAAGTAGGCAATTGTATGGTTATTTTGTTCAATTTCCAATCCATAAAACGTTGAAACAGGCTGTATGTTAAGCACGAATTTAAACAATTTGACAGTCGCAAAGTTGAGATAACATGGTAATGAGCTGACACTTAAAAAGTTAGCAAGTGGGCGACAGATTAGAAATTAAGGGCAAAGCAAAAGCACTTTCGGTCCAGAAATGTGTCACATCTTTACCATTCTGGAGTCTCGGGTCAAAAGTACTTGGGCTTGATTTTTCAGTGAGAAGAGGGTGTCAGTAGCAACATGTGCAACAGTAGCCATGGCAACCGGCTTCATGCTTTTGGAGAAAATGCTGTTGTATCAACCATCCCGTGTATCAACTAGACTCGGTGACCAAACTCCTATTTTTCACGGCTGTTTAATGTGTTTGCATTGCAACCTCGCAAGCTGTCACCTGGACTGTGCCATTTGGATCCTCTGACATCTGTGCTTACATAATCATAGGCATCATATTTGCTCCCAAATCCCTGAAGAAAGAACATTGCAAAATATTGTGATAAAAGATAAAACCGGCTGGGTGTAGGGCTGGATGTTACGGAGACTGGGACGGTATCTTGTAGTTAGATTGAGTGAGCCATTCATCTCAAAACAAAGGCGCTGGGTATAACTCTAAAAAATATCGCCAGACACCACAACGGCGGTAGTGCTCAAACAAACCTTGCTGGGCTCCATACCAATCGCGCCGCGGCCTAAGAAAATCGTATCAGAGTCCACAAAATCGTCGGACTCCATCCTCCCGAGAAAAAAAATCGCGATGGATCTTGAAAAAGTGCACCGTGGCTTCAAAGCTTCCACATGGTTCCGGAATGGTTCAGTTTATATAAAAAACAAGGGACCCTCAAAATATCGAGTAGAGTTTAAAACAAATTCATTGAGGCTTACAAATCGATGCACCTGACCAAAAATCGCGCCGACTGAGGGCTTAAGGCTCAGGGCCCTCCAATGTCGGTTTCATTGCTGAACGTGTAGCATAACATCTGCTGGTGTGCGTCTACCAACGCAAACATGTTCAACTGAGGAACTAGGAGTCATTGAAGTAAAGTTTAGGGCAGATCACTTTAGGTTTCATAGACGTTTGTAAACTACGTTCTTGTCGATTAGCAGTCGTGTGGTGCATATTTTAGGAAAGGGATGACACTTATTATCACCCCGCAAGGTACTACCCCTCGTCCTCAATCGTTTGGGACAGTACATTCAAAAGTTACATTGTTTCACTACATTACCGACGTTTTGTGCTTCAGACTTGATCACCATATATCAGCAGTTGAGTATCAAATCCGAAACGTTGTTAATTTCTTGAAATAATAGTCATTCATTTTAAGAAACTTTTCATGGCTATGAAGACATTGCAAGTTGTATTTTCCTCCCATATATGCTTAGACTGTACTCCGCTACGAATGCAAGTGTTTACACACTTTTGGTGCATCACAATTTGATTTCTTATCTATGATGACATTTCGTTTGTACTTCCCCCCTTCGGAATCAGGGATTAACTATTGGTGTGCTGCATGGGTGTAACGATTGAGGGGGCTGGAGAGGGGACATGTCCCCCAATTTCTGAGAAGTGACGATTTGTCCCCCTCAATTTTGTGGTGTCCCCCAGCCTCAACTACCTGAGTATCATCTCTGCAAAATTCTACTTAGTCATTTATGAAGTGAAAATATGTATGTCAGAAAATCACCAACAATACTAAAAGCCGATCTAGGCAATCAACGAGCTTAACAGGCTATCTGTAGTCACGAAATATCCGAATGATAAATCAGCAAAGGTTTTTTGCTTCCAGCCAATTCTTGAAGAACATGAACCTTGACCATCTTCTGTTTTCATTTTGGTGGAAAATTGTGCTCTGCTAGGCAACAAATTTGCATTATCGCAGGACTTTATACGTCTAATCACCCACTTACGCTTCCCTAACTTTTTATCAGCGACACCGTGACTGATTCGCGACGCGAACCGTCTACTTTCGCGCCACAGACGCTGCGCTTTCTCCGTTCCTTCCCCAGGCAGCTGATCAATGACGTAACCAGGGTATGACTAGTCGGCATATTCAGGGCGGACAATGCAAATATTGCGCGAGAATCACAATGTATTCAACATTTTAGGTAGGCATGAAATCTGATACAAACAGGTCTGAGCAGGGTGTACGCACTCTGCATCCGCCACTGCGCCGCATATCAGCTTCCCACGGGGCGACGGCCGGTTCCCGACGTCTGAAAAGTTAACAATGCGCGCACACAGAAAAAGCGTTTTCAACGACACATCCTGCCATCTGGTGAGAAATATTGTTATCTATGCTTAAACGTTGAATCGCATGACATTCATTCAATATCCGTTGCTATAATACCTAGGCCGTGCTGCTACCTAGCGAGAGCTATCTGAAGTGATGCTTCTAGAAAATTAAAAAAGTTCTTAAATCTGTGGAGGTTGCAACCTGTGGGGATTACGACCTGTGGAGGTTATGACCTGTGGAGGTTATGACCGCTTCGGAGTTGTGGAGGTTACGACCTGTGGATGTTATGACCGCTGCAGACTTGTGGAGGTTACGGCCTGTGGAGGTTATGATCGCTGCGGACTTGTGGAGGTTGTGACCTGTGGAGGTTATGACTTGTGGAGGTTACGACCGCTGCGATGTGTTGAGTTTGTGGAGGTTGTGACCTGTGGAGGTTACGACCTGTGGAGGTTATGATACGTCTCCTATTTCAATACACTGAACATGAGATTAATGATTATCTCAATCCCACATCCAAGCTTCTGAGTAGACGTTTACAGCGTATCAGCTCTTGCATGTCAAGAGTGCTTGGTGTGAACCGTGGATATTTCGCTAGGCGTCATGAGCGGACATAATACCGGTGGCGCCTCTGGTGGTTGGTTTGTGAAAGAACACCACCAGAGTGGGCTGGGTCTGATTAATGCTATATTCTAGTTTCTAGAGAAGGTGCAGGTGATTTCCAATGGTGGTATTTGAACAACACTGAAACACGCTCTCTTGTGATGTGTAGTTCATTTTATTATCAAATCATTTCACCCTGTCACTTTGCCGTTAAAGTGAAATGAAAGCAATTGGCCACCCAACATCCTGTGATAAAAGCGCGTCCTACATCTTCTGTGTGATGTGCTGACAATTTCCAATGTTCGTAATGAAACGAACATCGAGCGTGCTACATTTTTTATGTAATCTTGAATACCTTCCATGAAGGTTTAACCCTGTCACTTTCGCACTGAAGTCAAAGATTTGTGTCTGAAATTATCGCATTGAATTCCTTGAAATTGAATATCGGATGTTCTACATTAACGAAATAATTTCCAATGGTTTCAAATATACCAGCATAAAGTCAGGTCCCATATTCGACTACCTTTATTTATATTTACCCTCGTCATTTTTGCACTTAACTCCACGATTTCTGTCTCGAATTATCAAAGTGCATTACTTTTACTTGTATACCAGATGTTCTACATTAGCGACTTAATTTCCAATGGTCTCAAATAAGCCGCCATAGATTTAGCTGCCTTCTGATGTCATACTCAACTACTTTTATAAATATCTAACCCTGTCATTCTTTACCTTCTGACATAAAACTGTCCGGAATTATTAAGGTTCTGGCATGCCTCGATGAACGTCAAGCGCCGACGGTTGCTGCCCAGAGGATCCGGAAGGCCGCCGAGGGGTGGGATGACAAAAAGTAACGTAAAGTTCCACCCTTCAACAATATTAAGCAGCATCGGCTCTGCCACGCCAAAATGGTATAAGAGAAATTCACGGTTGTAGATGCATTGTTTCCATTCAACGCCCATAAGCGCAATATTCTTAGAAAATATCCAGAAAACCTGTCGGCCTCGACTGTAATAGTGGTGGAACTCATGCCAGGTACATCGCTTAGTGTTTCAAATCAGCAAATCTGCCCGTTACTTAGGCGTTGGGGCCCATTAACATCCAAGGAATGGTTTGCGCCCCACCATATTATGAATGGCGGCGGGCGGTCGGGGACGGGCCGTGGGCCGCCTGCGTCCCGCCAGCGTCCGGCTGTCTATGGTGGGAAGTTCGAGAATGCCATGCGCAAAGTAACAATATGCGCAATATATCACTGTAAATGGCAATGGAATTGACGTCTGAAGGCAAACTAACTTTCGTACATCCAATTCGCATCATATCTTATGAAGACAGAGTATCATAAATTGTAACTATATTCTTCGCGCACACACCAATGAACATCCGGGCGCGCTTGTCTCGGGCGCATGTCTCATAATTATTGAATGGCACCAGGAACCTACCTGTTTTCTTTCTTTACTGGGGGTCCCCCCGATGTCCGCATTAACATTGAGTCTGACGCCTAACGTTGACCTTTGACCTAAGCTTGCTGGTCGATCACGGTTTGTGACCAGGTCATGCTATAATATCGATTGGTGGTACCAAGTTGAGCCCCGTTTTGTCTCTTTCTGAGCTTGCATCTTGAACATGCTTGGTGTCGACCAGATTTCATACGCTGTTCCGATTTGGAATACTTTGGTTGCCTATCAACTAACTCTAAATATCACCTTAGTACCACGGAAATAAAATGGATTAGAATCGAATAAAGCAGATGGGAGTCGAATAAAGCACCTGGAGTATCCTAGTATATTCCAATATATTAGATTGTTTGCGAGGAAGCTTGCTTTGCTTTAGCGCACGAGCGCAATTGAACTCTAGATTGCAAATACGTTTTCGACTATTTAGATATGAAATTATAAACGTGCCTATCACTATTTAATCACGAAAAGACTAACGTGGTAAACACTGCGTAGACACGAAAATATAGATGTTGTAGCCATCAATCTATGTCCGTACGCGCGGTAAGAAAAATCGGTGTCCTCCAATATCGTTTGGCAACCGATGACGTCACATGGGCTGGACATGGGCTCCAGCGAAACTTACGTGTTTTCCACACAACATTTACCATCTTAAATAGCACCAAAATTGGACAATATTTGATTCATTTGAAAGGTTGAAGAATTTTCTCCACGAATATTAGGTTTATTTTCTCCTATCTCAAGGACTTTTTGTTTGGACCCACGCTGACTACATTCATGTCGAGCGCCGCAGGAATCGCGCGGTGCCACAGATAGTAGCAGCATGATGAGACAGGCCAACTGAATATCACGGCCGGGAAGGAGGGGTAGGAGCAAGTAAGAGATAACTGCTGTAGCATAATTCCTCCCTACTCGACGCAGGGGCGTAAACAAGGGTGGGGGTACAAGGTGCTTGTGTCTCCCATGGGAAGGTGGAAGCCCTCCGGCCAGGAAAATGCACCAACATTTTAGTTAGGCTACCAGTGGAGGCACCGATACTGATTGGAATATCATGCCCTTATCACCCACGTGCAGATGCAGAATCTGCAGCTGGTTTTCAGGATTGTCTGACATTTTCATTAATATGCGTCTAGACCAAGAGTGTTCTTTGATATATTTTTTAGGGACAAGTGCCCCCTTAGTGTTGGCTATGTCCCTAAAATTTTAGACTTTTAATTAACACGGGCTACCTACCATGTAGCTCGTGATCTGTCGATGTGGGGCTTCCCAATAACTTCGTGAATTTTTCACCCCAATTATCCATGGTATGATAATCAGGATTATTATTATTATATGTATATATATGTGTCGGCCATTTCAGATTATGAAGTGGAAATATACAACAAACATCAACGAAATACGAATATATCATTTTATTGCCGGACATGTTATATATGAAAACTTGCCGGTAATTTCGGAAGTATTTGAACAGAAGGGAGATAAATCCACTTTTGAAATCCACTGGCTCCGGAACGATGGTGATGGGTTTGGCACCTTGCAGCGACAAATTAAGATGTTCCTACTCACCTCAGCATAAGATAATAATGGGTACTTATGAAATATACTGGTCGAAATTCGGCGACTGTTTACAGGAGTGTTCCGTGAGTCACGTCGAAATCCGTTTGCCCCCGCATGCAAATACTAGGTACGCTACTGTCCACGCTATCCTATCTGGGATGTGTGAACTTTGAGTCTTAATCACTGAAAGAGGCCTACTCAGACCTCAAATGTAAAATCCAGCCCATGAAATATAGGTGTTTTTGTTGTTGGGGAAGGGAAGGTGGTGAGAACAATAGGAGCAGTTCCTCCTACAACCTTAACGCTGCTGCTTGAAGCTGTTGATTCCTTGGTTTTTCAAGGAAACATTTGGAGACATTTGGAGCCAAAACCTTGAATTTTCTCCTCCACTAGCCTTGAAGGCATGTCGATAGCACTGGCCATGAGTGTACACCAGAATGAGGCCACAGGGTGACCAACCTCCTCCCCGAACTGATGAAACTTCAATTGGAATTGACCTGAAATTGAATACTCAGTGTACCCAAGCTTATGACATTGGCATGAATGTATGCCGACATGTTTCAGCCCCCTTTTCCACATGATTTTTGAATAAGGGAAAGCCACACATATGATTAATGCTGTACTCCAACATTACTACGAGGTATTTGTACCGAATGCTGAAATTATTTATCTTACTTGTTAGGAAAAGTGGTGACTTCGTGCTTTATTCATCTTTTTAGGCATGTATGGCCACAAATCCTCTTCTTAGGGGGAGGTTGTACCCAGCAGACCCAAATTCTTCATTTTTTTACCAAACTCTTTTATACTTTGTAATAATATATTTGACCCCAATGCAATTGCTATGGAACAATCATTTTTTCTATAAAACTGCCTTAGGCCATGAAAAATCCAGATGGCGCTGTGCGCTGCGTCCGAAAGCCACCCTCCAGTTTTTGAAGCATACCTGCAAAAGGAATGGGGCATTTACACTCAAATTTTTGCTAGTGTAAATGCCCCATTCCTTCCAAAATGTTCGTGCGCACAACAGTTTTGAGCTTAATACCTAGCTGGTCAGTTTAGAAATCAATACAATCTTAAATTAAGAGGTTTAGGACCAAGCAACATCATTTTAGAACACATCTGGAAATTTTCAAGCCAATCTGACCACAACGTTTTGAAAAATGTTGAAAATAATCAAGACATGATGTTCAAAAAAGTGATTCTCTAAAATTAATGTTGAAAATTTACAATTCTAGCGTGATCTTATTTGCTAATCTAAGTCAGTTCTTACTTGTTAGAAGCCTCCTGGGTTGTAGTCAGCTTCATCAGCCTTCTTCTGCAGGCTTTTGTCCTTCCTCCTCTGCTTGGTTTTCTTGCTACTTGCTGCCAGTGACGACAGCACACGACTCCTGTCCCGCCTGATCATTCCTCTGAATGTGTAGTATCCAGTACCTAGGTACAGTTCATTGAACACTTCTACTTTTCCAGTTTCTCCATCATTATACTGGATCACTGCCTCATTGAGATCAATCTCTAGCCTCTTTCTGCCCACAAACACCTCCTTGGGGCACTTGGTCCAGATGATGTTGTGGAGGGACTTTTTTGTGTTTTGAGTCCCTCCATGCAGGCACTTTTGTAGGAGATCTGGGGCTGCCAGACTCCTGAACACAGGTTTGATCTCATCCATTATGTATGAAGGCAGTGCATTCTTGTTTGCCTTCTCATCTTTTGTGCACCATGTGCCACACATTTGATGCTCACCTCTGCGGTGGAAGTAGATAGCCCAAACAGCCTTCCTCATTCCGCTTAGGTCACCTTTGTGGTCTCTGATGGCAGCACCATAGTGACCTTGCACTCTGGCGATGGCACACTTACTGAGCTTCTTTTGTCCACCAATACCTTTCACTTTCTTCCCACCATCTGCTGTGAATTCTTTGTTCTTGCACTCAGAGACCTTCTTCGTTAGGTGATTGGTCATTCTCTTTTGAATGTGCCCTACGCACCCAAGCTTTTCTATTTCCCTTTCTTCGTACACAGGAGGGACTGCTTCACTCACTGTCTTGAATGATTTGCTGTCACTATCTCCCAGGAAAGAGGTGTACCTCAGCCCATGTGTCTTTTCAGAGCGTCTGAATATTGCTAGGGCTCCCTTCGGCTCCATGGAGCCAGCTGATCAATCATGATTGGATGTACAATCAGACTTGTGGCCTGCCATCCATTCCTTGAGCTCCTCACCTGACATTCTGGTTTTGGCAAGTGCACAAGCCTGACAGTAGGAGGTGAGCAGTTCCACATCAAGGACTTTGCAGGTCAGATCATTGGCAACACTGACGCATGTCACAACACCATTTTTTTTTAATAGGAAAACCCCCTTTTCTGCCATGTGCCATCAACCGAAACAGCAACATCACAACCATCTTTCTTCAACTCCTCACCTGCTTTTGCCATGGATTTCTTTGAAACATTTTTCAAGGCTGAGTGAATCCTGTCTGTATACTTTTCCCATGCTTTCACACTTACAGGGTAGGCATGTTCAAGTGCGTGAGCAGAGTTTCTGCTGCAGTCCTGTTTTTCCCAACGGCCAAAATTCCTTAAGTGAATGTGCTATTAACCTCATAGCCTCCCTTTGGTACCTCTTTTGATGTCCCTAGAGCTTGTGAGTACCCACACTGGCACTCGTATCTCAGTGTAGACTGGCAGCCTCGCTGAGTCTCGGATACACACTTGAGATTACATTCCTGGCATTCTGGGCAGCATAGATTTGCAATGAAATCATTGAGCAAGTCCACATCCATCAAACGAAACCCAGTAATTTTCCTCTCTGCTCCAAATGTGCTCGTCATGACTTCATTCTGGATTTTTCGTCCAGAAGCAGACGTATCCAAGTCAACTTTTGGTGCGCCACAATCGCCCACAATACCTTCTCCAGCATCCTCTGCTCCTGTCTGTTGATCCAACCTAGTTTTTTTCACCACATGCTGGTTGCCTTGAAACTTCCGTCGTTTTTTTCCCCGATACCTGCCCATTTCTGGCCAAAATAGCAACAATATCAAGCACGCAAAACTTCGTCACCCTCAGAATATCGCTAAACAAGCCCACAGGATGTAAACAGTTCCAGCATCTCGGCCGTCAGCTGACAACCATGAAACGAGTTCTCTGATTGGCCGGCTGCCGCAAAGCCACGCTCTAACAACCAATGAAAATCGATTTAATAAATGAATCGCCGCACTGAATCGACGCTATTCAGCGTTAAAAGATCTATCGATTCGTGGTTAAAGTGTGAAAATCCGTCCATAAATATCGATGATATGGGTAAAAATATAAGACCAGTGTCCGAAGAAGGAAAACATAGGTAGATAAAAACTACTTTTTTAGATATTATTATACTTCAATGCCAAAAAAGAGCAACGCCAATCGAAAGACCATGCTTCAATTGCCCGAAAACAGAAAAAAAACAAAAAAAAATTGATGATTTCGCCCAAACTCGATCGTGAAGGGGTACATCCTCCCCTTAATAGCATCCTTTGCACTGCAGTTGGTCCAATTTCTTTCCAAGTGACTCAGTGCGCCTATTCCTTTAGGGGTCATGTCTCTTGGAGAAACCAGCTCATGCACACAGTGTACCTCAAGTTACCAAGATTTACGGTCTGGGATGTGACCATGCAGAAAGGATGATCCAATGCATATACCCTCCAGTAAGAAAATGACATCAATTATGCATGGTAATTCATAACCAAATTGACAAAATGTGGATGTGACCATGCAGAAAGGATGATCCAATGCATATGCACTCCAGTAAGAAAATGGCATTAATTATGCATGGTAATTCATAACCAAATTGACAAAAGCATCATAGTTGGAAATGAGGATATTTCCATCAAAATGCACTAATGCTGCCCTTAAAGCTCTGGTGCAATTCCGACATGTATATACTGATACACAGATCATTTTGAAAATAATTTTCATAACCTGCATCTTAGATACATCCCACTTAATCTACAAAATACCTTACCTTCCTATTACCTAGCACAGGGCTAGAGAGCAGATAATGAGGCACATGTCATGCGAAATATTCTTACTTTTTAGTGGCATCTAAGTGTTTCCATATTCTGGGCAATGGGTAGCGAACTATGGTTATATCTGTCATAATGTGTATATTGTTTTCATCTGGTTTTCACAACACATTCAAGATTATAATATCCCAAGACATAGGCAACGAAGCATTTTCTCCAAAGGTAGGTCAGGATAGGTTAGGTTAAGCCATGCTGCATTTTTTCTTTGCATTTCATTTCATGTTCTGCTACCGAAAACAAACGTCCTATTTTGTTGTTAATTCACATACAACCTGAAATGTAAGCATTTGCACAGAAAATGGGTGATTTCATCATCTTAGTAACCTTCATAAACATTGCATTATAATTATACACTCCAAGAATTTATAAAACGCATTGAAGCATTCATTTACCGCTAAGCCTAGGTTCATATTTGGCAAATCCAGCTAAGGTTTCAGTTTAAATTCGTGAAAATTTAAGCGTTATAAACTCTTATAATGTTTAATAAATTATATACTCTTATAATGCCCTCTATTCTTATAATGATTGTCTATGCTATTTTTAAAGGTTTTCAATGTGCTGCGTTATAAACGATAACAGGTTGAGGGTTGTTGTATCCCATGAACTGAAGAAATTTTACACCAAGCTTAAGAGCATGTTCAATACCCTATAGGAATCCAAACAATATTACTCAGGCTTATCTTTCAATTTCCCATGCCGACAATCAGAAACACCGTATGCCAAATTATATGTCTTCACTGGGCCACAGCTGAATTTTAGCTAGGTTTTAGAACGTATTTGGAATGTTTACGTGGCGTCACCACATGTTACAAAATCCTGGTAGATTACACTAGAAATCTAACAAATTTCTGGCTACGTCACTCGGGCTGGAACTAGAAAACCTACTAGGTTCAGTTGTGCCCTTTATACTCTTAGTACCCAGAGAAAAATCACCTTAATACGGCAACCTTGACCACTTTATAATCGCCAAGCAGTCCATATTGGTGCATAAAGACATAAAACATAAAAGATTAGTGCAACTATGAGCCACAAGGGCCTTTCATGGTTGCACTCTGTACACTCAACCAGTTGTCCACCAAATCTGTCAATCAGCCCTCCCTGTAATACTGAAAAGCAAGCCCTCTATTCTTATAATGATTGTCTATGCTGTTTTTAAAGGTTTTCAATGTGCTGCTACTGACGATGGTTTATGGCAGCTGGTTCCAGTGTTCTACTACCCTGTTGGTGAAGAAAGTCTGTCTTAACCTTGTTCTGCTGTGGTTAACTTTAATTTTGAATTGATGGCCTCTAATTGCATCATTTCTGTTAAATTCAAACATTTCCCCAAGATATCCCTTCTCCAGACCATGAACAAATTTAAAGACCTCAATGAGATCACCTCCCAGCCTTCTATATCTAGGAGAAAACATTTTCAATTTCTTCAATCTTTCCTCATATGCCAGGTTGCTTATACCATTAACCATTTTTGTAGCCATCTTTTGTACTCTCTTTAAAAGCCAACAATCTTTTTCATAGCTAGGAGACCAAGCTTGGATGCAGTAATCCAAATGTGGCCTGCCATATGCACAGTAAAGCTTCCTGATGACTTCCTCACTTCTGTATGATACATTCCTATTTATTGCCCCAAGCATTCTCAGTGCCTTCCTCCTGCCGTCCTTGGTCTGCATAGAACACCCTTGGCTCCTGGCACTAGTGCGTATAACGACACCCTTGGCTCTTCCGACCAGTGCATACGACACCCTTGGCTTCTCTCACCGGTACATAGAATGATACACAACAGTCCATATCATTACATAGAACGGCACCCAGCAGTCCCTATCAGTACACATGACGTCACTCCTGGCACCTTGCACCAGTGCATAGAACGACACCCCTGGCTCCTCCCACCAGAGCCCGCCGGCAGTGTCCACTGTCAGCCCTGACTCCTCCCACCAGAGCCCGCCGGCAGTGTCCACTGTCAGCCCTGGCTCCTCCCACCAGAGCCCGCCGGCAGTGTCCACTGTCAGCCCTGACTCCACCCACCAGAGCCCGCCGGCAGTGTCCACTGTCAGCCCTGGCTCCTCCCACCAGAGCCCGCCGGCAGTGTCCACTGTCAGCCCTGGCTCCTCCCACCAGAGCCCGCCGGCAGTGTCCACTGTCAGCCCTGGCTCCTCCCACCAGAGCCCGCCGGCAGTGTCCACTGTCAGCCCTGACTCCTTCCACCATAGCCCGCTGGCAGTACCCAATATCAGCCCTGCTCCTCCCACCATAGCCCGCTGGCAGTACCCAATATCAGCCCTGACTCCTCCCACCAGAGCCCGCCGGCAGTGTCCACTGTCAGCCCTGACTCCTCCCACCAGAGCCCGCCGGCAGTGTCCACTGTCAGCCGTAAGTGTCCACTGTCAGCCCTGGTGAGCGCATGACGCGGCAGGGTGTTGGCAGCTGACGTGACCCCGTGGGCTGGGCCGGCTACTGGTGGGAGCCTGGCTTCACCACCGCCTCAGTAGCGAGACCGGCCATCATAGCCGGATTAGCGTTGCATGGAAAATGTTCCGGCGCTGTTTGTGCAGGAAGACGAGTTGTCGCACGACGCAAGAACCTGAATACCGGTCTGACGCTTGATGAATCAAATATACAGCGCTACGTTCTCTTGCTTGGTGTTACCTGTTCAGGCAGATAACGCGCTCCGCCCTTCTGAAACTTGTCGCCATGGCAGCGCTGTGTGTTGACCGCCCGGTGTGCGGACCATGGCGAGCACACGCTGAGAAAAGGCAATACAGCCTGGCTGTGCCAAACAATCAGTCGTGTTAACAAGCCACCCTTCGGTGCCGATGTTAGTGATGGGGTCGAACAGCTGTCCCCAACGGCATATGGTGGTGGGCCCTACTTGACTGGAGGTAACGCAAGAGGGAGAGGGAGAGGGAGAGGGATAGGGAGGAGAGGGAGAGGGAGAGGGAGAGGGAGAGGGAGGGGAGGGAAGTGGAGATGGAGAGGGAGAGATAGAGGGAGAGGGAGAGAGAGGGTATTGTACCACACGTGTCGAGACACTGAGCAGGATGTCAGTCGTAAAACTGAAGGCTGGAAAACACTGTCGGCTTCACCGCACGCAACGACATGCACTCCTCATCATTACCAATGAAGCACGAGCAGGCGACATGCGTCCGAACAACTGTATTGTGCCGCAGTGATACATGCAGTAAATAATGCGAACACAAGGTAAAAGCGTTCGTGATCAAAGAAATAGGTAAGACGTTTTTGCTGCAACTACTTTCTTAAAGGCTTGTGCATCTGCCGATGTACCTCAAGTTTCTTCGGACATAATTTGCGAGCAAAGATAGGCCAGGCTTTGTGGCGCGTCAGACAGGATTAGACATATTTTAATCTCTGGGGTGGTCTGGTCAAGGTGGTCAAGGTGGTGGGGGCTGGCCTCTCAGGTTACCTAAGATAAGGTGGCAGAAGGGGATCAACACTGACTTCGGTCCGTGTATTCTCGCCTCCGCAGGATTAGTCGAGATTTTCAGACCAACACGCTAACCGGAAGCGGTGCGGGCGAAATTGAGTTGAAAAGTTTAGCAATGTTTAGTCCAAGGTTGTTTCGTAATGTCAGCCGCCGCGTGAATCTTCATTTGACCTCGCTGTTGCTGTTTCCTCGTGAGACAAAGTTTCCAAATGCCGCTACCTGATACATTACTGACGAAAGCTGAATGTTGTTAGTGCTTCTTTAGTACTGTTCATGCTCATGAAGCCTTCTTGCTAGAAAGTCTTCTGCGAGTAAGTGCACCTTCTGCAAAAAGTAATGATAGTTCACATGGCTTCATATCGATAGCTATTCCCACAAACGGTTCGCGAATCTGACTTACGTGCTTACCTGTTTATGTATTCCATTATATTCCCCTGCATATGAGTGGCAAGCAAGGGCAAAAGATGACATCTTCCGGAGGGTGGATAGCCGGCATTCACTTCTTCGAGGACTGGACTAAGACTGGAAGGTACACTATCCTTCAGCGGCCGTGGCAGCTTGTCTACCGTGTGCACATAGTTGTTTGGAAATGAAATGTTAGGCGTGGTCAAAAAGCATTTGAACATATTTACCTTTCCTTTTATTTTATTAAAATAGGCACTTCGGCCTACTCGGGCCAATTCGTGCCGTGAAATGCCATGTTGTAAGAGTCAGGTTAGAATGTTTTGCTATGTTGTAAGTTTCATTGTCAGAGAAAGATCAAAAGTAGTTTGATGAGAAAATGGTGCTGATCTCCTAAGAGTGTGGGCAAAGAAAAGGGGATGTTGTGTGGACGGTAGTAGTTGATAAGTGTTTTCTGATGATCGTGGTAATGTTAACAGTGTAGGATCATATCTGAAACTAAAAGGTGAGTGTTGCATGATGAGCATGAAGTTCGAGGTGAAGCTGTGTAAATATGTCGATGGGTGATAACAGTGTGACCTAGGCGAGCCGCGATATCACTTTCTCTTCCTGCCTGCGTTTTTTTATATGATGTGGTCCAGTTTTCGATGACAGGTTTGATGAGACATAACTGTGTGTGGTTTGTAGTTTTAGTTCACTGTTGCTTCCATAAGTGCCGAATGTGCTCGTTAGGCGTCAGACGCAATGTTAATGCGGACATCAGGTGGACCCCCAGTAAAGAAAGAAACAGGTAGGTTCCTGATGCCATTCAAGAAACATGCGAAACCTCTTAAACATGCGCCCGCGACATGCGCGCCCGGATGTCCATTAGTGTGAGCGCGAAAAATATAGTTGTAATTTATGAGACTATATCTATAAAATATGATGCCAATTGCATATATGAAAGTTAGCTTGCCTTCAAACGTCAATTTCATTGCCAAATACAGTGATATATTGCGAATATTGTTACCTTGCGTATAGCGTTTTCAAACGATTTCCCGCCATTGACGGCCGGCCGCAGGCACCTATGCCGGCGGCCCCCGGCCTGTCCCCGGCCGCACGCCATCATTCATAATATGGTGGGGCGCAAACTATTCCCTGAATGTCAATGGCCCCAACGCCAAAGTAACAGGCCCATTTTCAGATTTGAAAGACCAGGTGATGTACCTGGCATGAGTTCCGCCACTATTACAGTCGAGGCCGACAGGTTTTCTCGATATCGTCTAAGAATATTGCGCTTGTGGGCGTTCGATGGCAAAATTGCATCTACAGCCGTGAATTTCTCCCATACCATTCTGGCGTAGTAGAGCCGATGCTGGTCATTATTGTTGAAGGGTGGAACTTTACGTTACTTTTTGTCATGCCACCCCTCAGCGGCCCTCCGGATCCTCTGGGCAGCAACCGTCGGCGCTTGACGTGCATCGAGCCATGTCAGAACCTCAATAATTCCGGACAGCTTCATGTCAAAAGGTAAAAACGACAGGGTAAGATATCTATAAAAGTAGTTGAGTATGATACCAGAAGGCAGTTGATTCTATGGCGGTTTATTTGAGAACATTGGAAATTAATTCGCTTATGTAGAACATCTTATATACAAATAAAAGTAATACAATGTGATAATTCGTGACAGAAATCGTGGAGTTGAGTGCGAAAATGACAGGGTGAGAGGAATATAAAAGAAGTAGAGTATGGTATCAGAAGGTAGATGAATTTATGCCAGTTCATTTGAGACAATTGGGAATTAAAACGGTAATGTGGAACATCCGACATTCAATTTGAAGGAATAGAATGTGATAATTCGAGAAAAAAAGGAATTGGGTACAAAAGTGACAGGGTTAGACATCTATAAAAGTAATTTAACATGGCATCAAAAGGCAACTGATTTTATGCCGGTTTATTTGAGACCATTTGCTATTAATTCAGTAATGTAGAACATTTTATATTACAATTTAAGGCAGTACGACATGATAACCCGTCCCGTCTCGGGGGGTCTTCAACCGCGCCCTCAGGTTTTTCGCCGATATTGGACGAACGGCGCGTGGCGGCGCGCCCAAATTTTGCATACCTTTTCCCACACCAATTTGATATTCTGTTTCAAAATGTTGAAGTTAGGTCATCTAGGGTGAACGAGTTAGTGAAGGTCAAGTGAGGTCACCTCCAAAAAAAACTTCAACCAGTCGTCACGCTTTAACGGATACAATTACTTCAATGAAACTTGAAGCGATTGCTAATCTTTACGGATGCAATCAAACCTAGGAGTTCAATTTTCCATTTTTTCCGTTTTTGAATACATATAAATTTTGCCTAGTTGTCAAATTACAGTTCAAATGGAGCATTCTGGCTAAAGTAAGCATTTTTTATTAGCAAGTCGACTTCCAACAACGTTTCTCGGTCTGCTCTACCCATTGTGAAATGAAAATTTAAAAAACTTGAAAACTCAAAATTTTGAAATTTCAAAAAATGAGTGCGTGGGAGGGGGCAAAACAATCATAGCACTGGTCGATTTCGCTGTCCTTTTCTCATTCCAAATAAATTTTGCTTTTTCATGTATCCCCAAAATGAACTCCCCAGAGTAAAAAAAAATGTAAGTCGCAAAACGTCGTGAAAATCTAGCCACCTGGTGACGTCACGTTTAGGGGGAAATTGTTTTGGAGGGTGGACCTGGACCGTACTCGTCGAGCACTTTCCGACGACACCTCTTTCGTTTTCGTGCGATGCTTAGTTTGGATTTTAGAGGGGCGTCTTCAACCGCCCCCCCGAGACGGGGTGTGAGTATTTGACCGGAAAGACGGGGCGGGATAATTTGGAACACAAATTTTGTAATTGAGTGCACAAGTGACAGGGTTAAACCTTCATGGAAGTTATTAAAGACGATATATAAATGTAGCACGCTCAATTTCCGTTTAGTTAAGAATACTGGAAATTGTCAGCACATCACACAGAAGATGTATGACGCACTTGTATCACAATACGTTGGGTGAACATTACTTTCATTTCACTTTAACGGCAAAGTGACAGGGTGAAATGATTTGATATTAAAATGAACTACACAACAGAGCTTGTTTGAATGTTGTTCAAATTTGGCAATTGGAAATCAGCTGCACCTGCTCTAGAAACTAGAAAATAGCATTAATCAGACCCAGCCCAGTCTGGTGGGTACTGTATCACAAACCCACCGCCAGAGGCGCCACCGGTATTGTGTCCGCTCAAGACGCCTACTGTGTCGTATTGTTGATTTGATGGCATCAAAGTGTGTTGAGATTTCTGTGATGTGTGGTAATTGTAATGATTATTTTGCGAAATTGTCTGCTTCCTCATTTCCTGGAATGCCACAGTGACTAGGCATCCACAGGAAACGGACCGTCATGCCCATCAGATGAAATGTTTCAAGTGTGCTATAAATGGAAACATGGCAATGGTACGAAAAGGGAATTGAAGAAGGAGATTGAAGAACAGATTTACAATCGGAACAAATGACGACGTTGCGCATGGGGTGACAAATTGCACGATTGGGGACATAGCGAAGGGCAACGAGAATAGCGTACAATTCGGCGATGGAAACGGAGGTGTTGTTTGGCAAGCGATGTAGTTTTGTATATGTACCTGAAACAATGGCATACCCTGTGTGATTTGGGTCTTTGGATCAGGATGGGATGGTTCACCGCACTTGGAGCATCGGGCTGGTTGGCGGCATGTTTTGCTCTCATGGCCGAAGCGCTGGCAGTTAAAACAGCGGTGAGGATTATGAATAATGTCACGGGCTTGAAATCGTAGGTATCCGGCGAGGAGGGTCTTGGGAAGAGCAGCATAACTGAACATAAGGACAAGGAGACTAGTATTATGTTTCTAGCCGTCTTTGAAGGATGTGGTGCGGCGGACATGGGTCACCCCCTCCGGCCTGAGCTCCGCGTGGGGCGACGGGTGTCACACCTTAGGAAAAAACTGACAAAAGAGCGAGGGCTTTCACCACACGAAAATGAAAAATAAACTGATATAACCAGCAGTCAATCACGCCAAAGCTGGCAGAGCGGAGTGACTAGTGGCTCTTGGTATGTGGCGAGCAGATAATACTGCACACTCCATGTGGCGCCTCGGGATATTTTATTTCATTTGATTAATTTAGGCACTTTGACCTTCTCAGGCCATTTCGTGCCGTTAATCAGAAAACGTGTATAATATTACGCGAACTAATTCAGCTTACAGATCTTGGAACAGGTTTCCATTGCGAAGAAAATGGAAACTTAACTTGATGAGGAACGGATAACCATCCCCCAATAGCGTAGTGTGAGTAAAAGGAATTTTGTGTGTATGACAGTAATCCGTCAGGATTTTCGAGAGCCGTGGATCTTCTCAAAGTGAATAAGAATTTGTGTAATTGTAAGATGGGTGTTGCATGATGGGCATGATGGTCTAGGTGAAGCCGTATGGATATGTCGATGTGTACGAAAAGTATGGCCGATTCATAAACGGGATAAGACTTCTTCCTCGTGCCGTTTTTTATGTGTTCCAAGTATCGACGACAGATTTGGTGATATGTAATTGTGTATGGTTCGTCTTTTGTGTCCAATTGTTAGTCCAGAAGTGTCGAATGCTCTGTTGTATTGATGATTTAATACCTTCAAAATGTGGTGGAATTGCTGTGATGTTTTTGAGGTGTAATGATTTCTTGCTAGTGTTTCGGCTTCTTCGTTCCCTAGAATGCCACAGTGACTGGGCATCCACAGTAAACGGACCTTCACGCCCATCAAATGAAGTGTTCCTAATGTTTTATAAATATAAATGTGTCAATGATGTGAACAAGGAAGTGACGAAAGAGATTGTAAAACAGATCTGGAGTCCGAACATATCACTACGCTGCGCATGGGTTGACAGAGAAAACGGTTGCGAATATAATGGAGGGCAATGAGGATGGCATGTAGTTCAGCGATGAAAATTGATGCTCTGTCTGGTAATCGATGCTGTTTTTTGTATGTTCCGGAAACTATGGCATTTCCTGTAAGGTTATCGTCTTTCGAACCGTCAGCAAAAGCAAAAGGAACATGGGAATAACGAAACCGAAATTTGTGAAATTTTGGTTTCGCGTATTCTGAACAAAGCTGTGATTTTGGAGTGGTGGTTAAATAATAAATGTGTCGTTCTGCTATCTACCACGGTGGTGTAGTTAGAGGAGAAAAAGAAGTACTGGGTGGAATAGTAAAATGTGTTAGGAGGATGTGCTAAAACCGTTATATACTATAGATCCATATTCAATTATGGGTAAAACTAACGATTTGTAAAGCGGTAGAAGTGCATGACGGTCGGCTCGAAATGATGAAGTGATGCATCGAAATAAACTGAGTCGGTGAAAACATTTGTTCTGGATATGTTTTATTAGTTTATGCATTGAAAGCTTACAGTAAAAACAATCCCAAGAAATTTACCCGAATTTACAAAAGATATGCCATTGTTTCCGAGGTGAAGCGTTGTTTCTGGGTTTAGGCGGGGAAGTGATGTACTGAACATATTCGTTGCATATTTTGGTGCGAAAAAAATGAAACTATTTCTTAGAGACCATCGATATATTTTGTCTGGTGCGTTTTGTAGGTGAAATAAACAATGCTCGTATTTTTCCCCCGAACTCAAATTGTGCTGTCATCAGCAAATAAAGAGCATGATATATTTGTAGGCATGTCAGTGAAAAGGTCGTCAATGATAAGGTTGAAGAAAACTGGTGAAATGCAGCTTCCATGTGGTAGTCCATTTTGTAGAATGTATGGATCGGAGATGGCTGAGCGGCACCTGATGTGGAATGGACGAGTACCGGATAAAAATCTACTAAATAATGAGCTAAATGTCCTTGTATACCGAGTTCGTGAATTTTGAAAAGTAATGCGGGTTTGGAAACCATATCGTAAGCTTTGCTAATGTCTGAACATACTCCGGCTGTGTGCTCATGTATTTTGTAGCCTAAGCGAATGTCCGTTTCTAGCCGAATGAAGTGATATATTGTACTGCATCCACGCCGAAAACCACATTGACTGGGAGATAGGAGGGAATTTGTTTCGAGGTGCCACGTAAATCTCTTGATGACCATGCGTTGGAAACGTTTCCCAAACAACTGGTGAGTGAAATGGGTCGATAATTAGTGGGGTTACTGTGGTCCTTGCCAGGTTTTGGTATGGGTATAACAAAAGATTCTTTCAATTGTTTGGGGAAGGCGTGAGTCGTACATAGTGCGTTAACCCGTCCCGTCTCGGGGGGGGGTCTTCAACCGCCCCCCTCGGGTTTTTCGCGGATAGTGGACGAACGACGCAGGACAGCGCGCCCAAATTTGGCATACCTTTTCCCACATCAATTTGGCATGCTGTTTCAAAATTTTGAAGTCAGGTCATCTTGAGTCAATGAGTTAATCAAGGTCAAGTGAGGTCACCTCCAAAAAAGGTCAACCAGTCGTCACGGTTTAACGGATGCAGATATTTTAATGAAATTTGCAGCGTTTGCTTATCTTTACGTATGCAACAAAACGTACGAATGAAATTTTTCATTTTTTCGTTTTTTTTACGACATATAAATTTTGCGTATTTGCAAATTGCAGTTTAAATAGAGGATTCTGGCTAATGTAATAATTTGTATTATGGAAAATTGACTTCCAACGACGTTTCTCCGTCTTCTCTACCCATTGGAAAAGGAAAATTAAAGAAAATTTGAAAACTCAAAATTTTGAAATTTCCAAAAATTTGGTGGGGCTAGAAAAATTACAGCCCTGGTCAATTTCGCTATCCTGTTCTCATTCCAAATAAATTTTGTTTTCTTCATATATCCCCCAAAATGAAATCCCCAGAGTCAAAAACATAATGTAAGTCGTGAAAAGTCGTGAAAATCTAGCCCCCTGATGACGTCACTTTTGGGGAGAAGTTGTTGTGGAGGGTAGACCCGGACCCTACTGGTCGAGCGCTTTCCGATGACAGCTCTGGTTTTCGTGCCATGCTTAGTTTGGATCTTTGAGTGGGTCTTCAACCGTCCCCCCCCGAGACGGGGTGTGAGGATTTGACCGGAAATACCGCGCGGGTTAAGTGTGTGTAAAGTGCAATGTTTGGTATGATCAAGTAGATATCTGAAGAATTAATAATATAAATTGTCAAGCACTACGGATGTATTATCGGTGGAGAAAATGGCTGTCTCCAGTTCTGAAATTTGAAACTGAGCATTGTATGTTTCAGTGTTGACAGAATGGAACTGTGCTATTGCAGCGTGAAAATTGAATTGTGCATTATGCAAGAATTCTGGTCTGTAATTGTTATCCGAGATATTTTGAGTTATGGTGTCCCCAGTTGTGTTTATTACTGCGTTTGATTCTGTAATGATGTTTTTGATTTTGAGGGCCGGGAGTGATTTGAATGGAGTAAGTCCGGACAATGGGCCGATTAATTTCCAGATTTGGCATAATGGTGTTCGAAATGTGAGCTGTTTTAAATATTCGGACCATGAATGACGCCTAGCTTCGCGAATAAGTTGGCGTGTTCTCGCTCGTTCATGGTTGCGAATAATTAAGTTTTGTGCATCAGGGTGTCTTAGGTATTTCCTAAATGCTTGCTTTCTTACATCAATGGCACGTGCGATTTCGGGAGTCCCACAAGGTACTGGCGTTCGTTTTGCAAAGGGAGTGGAATTGTAAAAGATGATGATTCGATGAGTCTACTTGTAATTAAGTTGATGTATTCGACGACACAAATGTTGGGGTTGTATTAAATATAAGAAAGTTCTTGAAATGTTGTCCAATATGCTTTTGAATTTTTTTCCAGCGCGGGATAACATTGGGTGTGGTATCAGTTGCAGTTGAAAATGTGGGTGTTAATTTGATGGGGTAGTGGTCGTTGTCGTCAATGTCGGTGTCAACAATCCAGCCAAAATTATTAGCCAGTGTCGGAGAGCATATTGATAAATCAATAGATGTTTCTGTATTATGTCCTAGGTGAAAAATTGTTGGCTCTCCAGTGGACACAAGTTAGTATTACTAAATTGTGTCGGTCTAAAATGTGTTGGATAATGCGTCCGCGAGTGTCTGGGTGAGTATATTTTGTATCCCACGCTGGACTATGTGCGTTAAAGTCTCCGAGTATTACAAAATGATTCCTGAAATGTGCTATAAGGTTTTATATGTGTGCCAAAATATTTGTGTTGTCTGTGTGTAGTGCAATATAAATAGTGCATGCATCTATAATTCCGACACGTGAATGTATTGTACAAGCTACGGCTTGTAAAGGTGAATTAAGTGTAATTCGTGTATGTCTATAATCACTGTTGACGTAAAGTGCTTTATCGGCACTGTGATGAGGTCCATGGCGAGTGCAATAAGAATAAGTGTGAAAATGCAGAGAAAAAAAATTTCGGTCCATTTTTATATCAAGTCCCGGCAATTCCACTATAGTAATATGGAATTATAATGCGATTAGAATGGGAATCAGTAAACTAAAGAATGATTTCATGTTTGCCCATTTGGAAATTAAGTGCGACAGTTCCATTGTAGAAATAATTACATTTGTAGGAAAAATGTATGTTTCTCAGCACCTTTCGGTGCTACGTTGCCAAGATTGCAGCTCCGGCGGGCATGTGGGCTGTGTACGCACGGCGGCGGTGGACCCACCTGGTCCGGCTGGTCGTCCGGCGACCTTGGCAAGGTCACGGCGGCCGGTCACTGCCACGGGGAGTGCTCGCCGGCTGGGAGACGGTCGGGCCACGTGGGCGCCGACAGGCACTGGACGCACCGGGCTCGATAGGCGGCCCACCGAAATTGCGCGTATTTCCCCAGCAGCCGAATGGCTGCGGGGTCAAGCATTCCTAGTGGAATTCCTAGTAGAATTCCTAGCGGAATTCTTGATGGATCATGGGCCAGGCGAGGTGTCACACGATGGCCAGCGTAGTCAGAGGGGGGAAATTATGAGTCCGAGTCCGTTGGCGAGCATTGGTCCGTGTCCTTCTTACGCTTTTCTCCATGGTGGGGAGAAGACCTACTTAATGGAATGTAAATAAAGGACACAGAAACTCGATGAGAATGAAAATACGACGACGACGACGAAAACTGGGGGCGACGGGTGTCACCCCACTAGAAAAGAGAACGAGAAAAGTCAACGGGTGTTACCCACCAAATGAAAAATTAATAACTGTAGTAACGAGCAGTCAGTTGCTCCAAGAATATGGCACGGCGGAGTGATCAGCGGCTATGGGTATTTACGAACGAAGTAGCGCTGAACACTTCCTGGCTCTGGATAAGTTTGAGCTGTATTAACCCGTGCCGTCTTTCCGGTCAAATCCTCACACCCCGTCTCGGGGGGGGCGGTTGAAGACCCCCTCTAAAATCCAAACTAAGCATCGCACGAAAACGAAAGAGGTGTCATCGGAAAGCGCTCGACGAGTAGGGTCCGTATCCGCCCTCTAAAACAAATTCCCCCAAAAGTGACGTCACCAGGGAGGCTAGATTTTCACTTTTCACGGCTTACATTATGTTTTTGACTCTGGGGTGATCATTTTGGGGGATATATGAGGATCAAAATTATTTGGAATCAGTAAAGGGCAGCGAAATCCACCAGGGCCATAATTTGTTTTGGCCACAAAAATGATTTTTTGGGGTGAAATTTCAAAATTTGGAGTTTCTCATGTTTTCTTTCATTTTCCTTTTCCAATGTGTAGAGCAGACGGGTAAACGTTGTTCGAAGTCAACTTGCCCTAATCAAAAAATGCTTACTTCAGCCAGAATCCTCTATTTGAACTGCAATTTGGTAAATACGTAAAATTTACATGTAGTCAAAAACGAAAATAAAAATGAAAAATTCCACTAGCACGTTTTGTTGCATCCGTAAAGATAAGCAAACGCTGAAAGTTTCATTAAAAATCTGTATCTGTTAAAGCGTGACGACTGGTTGAACCTTTTTGGAGGTGACCTCACTTGGCCTTGACTAACTCGTTGACCCTAGATGACCTGACCTAAATTTTTTAATCAGCATGTCAAATTGATGTGGGATAAGGTATGCCAAACTTGGTCGCGCTGCCGCGCGCCGTTCGTCCGCTATCCGCGAAAAAAACCTGAGGGGTGCGGTTGAAGACCCCCGAGACGGGACGGGTTAAAATAGGCGCTTCGGCATGCTCAGGCCATTCCGTGCCGTGGAATGAAAATAGTATGCTGTAAAAGTCATATTATATGTCCTGTAGCAAGTTTCTTTGTCTGAGAAAGACGAAAAGTAATTTGATTATAAAAATGGTGTTGATCCTCGAGTAGTATGGGCAAGGGCAATGTTGTGTGTTCGGCAGTAGTTGGTAAGTGTTCATCGAGGGTCAAGATACTTTTGACTGTGTAGGAGTATATGTGTGACTGTAAGCTGGGTGTCGCATGATGGGCATGAAGGTCGAGGTGAAGCCGTGTAAATATAACGATGAGTGAGAAAAGTATGGCCGATGCCTAAACTTGATAGGACCTTTTCTTTGTATCGGTTTTTAAGGATGATGGCCACGGTTCAACAGTAGTTTTGCTCATTCGTAATTGTATGTGGTTTGTGTTTTGTGTCCAAGTTTTGGGCCCATCATGTCGAATTTTCTGTTGTATTGACGATTTAATAGCATCAAAATGTGGTGGGATTTCTCTAATGTTCGAGAGTTGCACTGATTATTTTGTTAGTTTGTCGGCTTTTTCATTTCCTGGGATGCCACAGTGGCTGGGCATCCACAGGAAACTGACCTCACGCCCATCATGTCAAGTGTTTGAAGTTTGTCTTCGATGGAAATATGGCAATGGTGTTCCAAGTGAAAGTTGAGAAAGTGATTGAGGAACATATTTTGAATCAGGACAAATAACAACATTGCCCAGGGGGTGACAAATGAAAAGATTGCGAATATAACGAAGGGCAACTAGAATGGCGTGTAATACGGCGATGAAAATGGAAGTTCCGTTTGGTTGGCGATGCCGTGCTGTGTGAGTTCCTAAAACAATAGCGTTTCCTACGGTGCTGGCATCCTTAGATCCGTCAGTAAAGATGAAGGGAACCTGGTGATATCGAGACCGAAATTGGTGGAATTGTGGTTTGGCATATTCTGGACAAAGTTGTGATTTTAGGGTGATGGTTAGGTAAAATATGTGCCGTTAAGCGGCCTGCCACAGTGGTGTACTTAGTGGTGTACTAGCAGAAATATGTGGAATATTATATTGAAGTCGCTTAGTAAATGTTTTCATCCGCTGAATGTAAATGATTTCATCCGATGAATGTCTTCCTGCCATGCCAGACGCGCTGGCAATTAAAACAACGGGGAGGATTGGGAATAAATATGCAGATTTGGTATTGCATATAGCCGGTGAGAAGGGTCATTAGAAGAGTGGTGGAGTTAAAGGTAAGGACAAGGAGGCTCGTATCACGCTTCTGGCCGTAATTTTGTGAAGGATTTAGGGATGCTATGTAGCAGTGCTCTTTCATCATCATGCAAGGGATGCATTTCGTAGACTGGAAATGGAAATCTCTTTCTACCTATTATGCAAAGGAAAGATATTGTAGCACAAATAAAGGGAGGTGGTGGTGTGTTCATTATGTTTTGTGCTTATCTTAAACTGCGTTGCGAAATCTCCCCTGGCTCATGTCATGTTTGGCTACGGTGTCAAACCTGCGCCATTTTTGTATCATTCTGCAAATAATTTAGTGTTTTTATTCAATATCTATGATAGATGCCACTAGTGGATCCCGTGGAATACTGGAGGCTTGTGCCCCCTCCTGATAGAGATGTGACGCCACTTATAATGGGAAAGGTGTCCCTCTATGCTGCTCGAGTTCACCCTTCCTCTTGACGACTTCTTCAACTGGTGGCGCCCATCGGGAAAATTAGTTCCTCCCCGGAGAAATGGGCCCTTCCGGGACAGGTGCCCCTTCGACAAGAATTTCTGGATCCAACCCCGTTAGGTACCCATTTTATCTCCCCGCATTTTCATAGATGAGGACCTGAAATTTCCCAGAAGGACAATGAACATACCAAACCAGTGGTGCTGTTTGATAAGCTTTTGAGGGGCGAGTATCACTTCAGTGTTGGCTGTTGAGGTGCAAGTGTCCCTTAACTGTTGGCTTTTGAGGGGCAAGTATCCCTTCAGTGTTGGCTTCGCCACCCTACAATAATTTTAACTTTAAATATGGAACACTAAGGAGAGTGGGCTCAAATCCAGTTGGGCCTGACCTTTGCCTTCCTGCATATTTCCCCCGAATAATTTTCAGGAATTAACACCCGTGTGTCGAACCCAATGCTTTGGATGACCCTTACTTCTATCTTTTGGTCAACGCACCCTTACACCCAATTACTGGACGTAACATGCCTCCACCGTGTAATACCGTGTACATTTTTAGACAATTTGCAAGGAAGTAGGGACAGTAGTCGAACCTCGCCCAAAAAAAAAGGAATGTAAATTTTCATTTTATGATGCTAACCGGATTTCGAGCAAATTTTTTTTTTAAATATCACGCTTCCATTATTAAGACGATGTGTCACTAATTTTAATTGCAGATTATTACTTTTGAGTTGGGGAGCAACATGTTACCATAAATAAGGTATATTTGATGGGGTAATGCATGAAGCAGAATAATGTATCATTTAACACGCGCCCTGGGGGGGGGGGGTGGGCGATATCCGCCCACCCCTCCTGTTTTTCGTAGCTAACTCCAGATTTTACCGGCCGATATACGTCATTGTTTGTGTACCTACTTAGAAATGAACGGCACGCTGTTTAAGATAAGAAAAGCGAAAATCGACCGAAGATTTTTCGAGTTAGGGGTCGGTAAACTCAAACAATTTCCTCCGCGCCAGACCACAAATATTGGGGCTCATGCACTTCCCGTATATCGGCAAAAAGGAAGTGTTCTTCGCAAGACTAGCGACTTGTTTGATGCATATTGTTATGCTACATTGTTCCAAAGTCATGTCAAGTTACCGAGGTCAAGTCAGGTCAAGCTTATGACAGGTTAACACACGCCCTGGAGGGGTGGATGGCGAAATCCGCCCACCACTCCGATTTTTCGTACACAACTCCATATTGTACTGGCCGATATGCGCCATTTTTTCCGTACCTGCTTAGAAATGCCGGCGCATTGTTTAAATCAAGACAAATTAAAATCGGCCGAAAAGGTTTTAGGTTAGGGGCCATTAAAGTGTTTTTTTTTTTAATCGCAGCGCCAGACCACGAAAATCTGCGCTGATGCGCTTCCCGTATATTGGCAAAAGGGAAGTGTTCTTGACAACACTAGCGGCTTGTTTGATGCATATTGTTATGCTGTATCATTTAAAAGTCATGTTAGGTCGCCGAGGTTATCATGACAGGCTAAAGGAACTAAGCATAATCAACTGGAATGTTGTCATAAATGGAAATGACTCATGCGATTGACGTCACTTTGCATGTTACTCCCTACACATCCTACTGTTTGTCATTGTATGCTTAGGTGTTTCTATACTTTATTCATGTATTTCACTCCCTTCTTTGCGAAGCCGATTGTGCCGAGCCGCCCAACGGAGCAGTCAGGTGGGCAGCCCGGTTCCGGTAACTGGAGCTGGTAATGACCTGATAAAGTTTTCCTATATAGGTGACCTGAGGTCAAATGGCGGATCTGGCACATGCATTATATCATTATTAATGTCCAAAGCATCATTAATACCAATTTTGGAACATTTAAACACAATCACAGCGATCCATACCAATGACAAGCCAAGCCACGCACAACCAGAAAATTTGGCTATTTTGACCTAATTCTACCTTGAAGATATTGACCTAAGGTTACAAAATTTGCACACAATAGAGTTACCTATCGTGCCCATCCACCTTGCGAATTTCGTTGCTCTAGCCTTAATGGGAATCGAGATCTTAGGGGGGCTGAATCCGCCCCCCTCCAGTGCGCGTAATTTTCAGAGGCCCTCCGGGGCGCGTCCTAAGATGAACACTATCTAGTACAATCACTTTTTTCTGAACAAATAACGTATGCATTGAGTAGCCGCTTTACTTGGGTGTTTTGACAATATATGATGAAAATTGGCATTGACACAGTTCATGTGAAAGGTACGATGAAGTAGGCTACAACGAAGAAACTTGTCCATGTAGCACTTCCAGCTCAGCAATCTGCAGACTAGTAACGGCACACTTCGGCAAGGTCGTGAACAATACGTATTTAATTAACTGACAGCAGGGCTTAAAAAATGGTTTCGTGGTTGTCGTCCAAATCCGGAATAGGCTTGGTGGTTGTCACCTTTTGTGCAAACGATAGCATTATGCTACGTGACCCGGAACAGGGGTTCCCAACCTGAGGTAATGCGCCAGCTTGTGGAGAGGGGTCGGGGTGGGGTTATAGCGGGGTTTCGTCAAACCCCGAGTATGGAGAGTACTGTGTACATTTGCCAAAAACCTGTGCACATATATCGGCAGGAAATACTACACATTCTCAACCTTGAAAATGAACTTTGGCTATGAGGCATTCTGAATTTGATACGGGGTAATCACGAGGTTGGCCTAACCCAAAGTGGGTAATGATAGCTCGAAAAGATTGTGATTTCCTGGACCTATAACAAATTGCGTCGATTACCTTGATACAGAATATCTTGGAGCCAATTTCCTTTCCGGCAATTCGGCGTCGTTATTGTCCAAACAAATATTAAATAGGTATATTATTTAACACATCCTTGACTGCAATCAAGTTTGTAAACACGAGAAACACCGAAAAAAAACATGATGTTCGCTCACCAACACGCAGGTCAATCTTAAGTACAACTGGATACGTATGTGTGCCCACCAAGTATGCTGCATATGCGGCGAAGTTTTCTCGCCAGCGTAAAAAAAACTCAACGGCATCAATGGCATTCCACAAGATCGGCCCTAATGTAGCAAGACAACATAAATTAGCAATCCAGAGAGGTATGTGCTTTCAGTGAGTACCTCATAGTTGGTATAAACCAGTATGTTAAACAATATTTACAGTTAATCATAACCGTAACAAGGAACAACGCTGTGTGTAGTTTCTACTCATTTTAGTCAGAAAAGATGTACGATTTTCCACACTTATCTCGCTTGTGACGGGCGATCACTTTCCCCTCTACCTGTTGAGACAGAGTAGCGCGCACGAAGTTGTCCAGGTGAGGGTGTTTCTTTAACACAGCCCCGATCAGCCAGTGCGCATGTGGCACGCTTGGTCCGTTCCAACGGATCACTAGCTCTTTTTCGGCGTTTTTGTGGCTCAGTACCCGCGATGAGGTCATGCCAAACACATTTTTTACTGCAGATGCCATACTCTCTACAACGCTTTCCGCTGGGCAAATTAGCCACAACCTCACCACGATCGAGAGGTATGGCATGAACAGCGGGTCTTTTTGGCACCATAGGTCCTTGAACAACTTCTGGTTGAATCCAGTGTTCAGGCGTTTCAGCGCACGGAAAGTGGCTTCGATTGACTCCGATGGGATGGGATCTTTGGGAATCAATGACTCCCGTTGTAGAATAGCCAACGCATGTGCTACCTCTGCGACGACGGATGATGTGGGCGAGTTTTGCATCTGCTGGAGATCCGCTGCTTGCCTGATGTGCTGCATGTTCTCCTTCAGCTGCAGGTTGTTGCAGCCCCGCGTCTGCCCTCTAGCATCCACACCGTGCTCCCGACTGGCGCAGTGGTATTCGAGAGCTCGGGTGAATGTGGAGATTTCCTTGACCTGTCAAAGGTTAACATCTCTGTGTAGCCTCGTCCAACACTCAACACACTACATTTTTCTGATCAAATAAAGACCACGAAAAATTGAGACGATACATTATTATGTAAATTACAATATCGTACATGGAATGAATACAATTCTCATTGGCGAATTAGTATTGTACCAATTCGGGAGCTCATCATGAATTGCTATACGAAACAGTCTTCTGTGCCAAAAACAGTTTTATGTTCTGCTGTAGTACAGCAGACTGAATTATGGAAACACAGGTAAATTGTCCATATAACAAAAAAGAAGGTTGAAAATAATTTCACGACCACATAATTTGTTAGCCTTTTTCTTGGTCACTGTTCATCAGTATCTTATCACTTCTAAGCACGACGCTTTTTTATTCACCTGGTGTTGTTGAAGATTCGAGGCGTATTTTGAATAGCTGGGCCAGGATTCCACCATTTCCTCGCTGTCCCCTTCGTCCAGGACACTTTGGATGTCCAATGATGTCCTCAGAGTGGGACTACTGCGATGTTTCTCGTGTCTTCTCCGTTTCGGTCCGAAGTCCTCGACCATAGCCTGGCACTTTTCTTGGCGTTCCCATGGCAGATGCTGCAGGTTTTGGAGACTCTTGCTTGCCTTTGAGAGCACGGAATACAGGTCCTGCAGCGCCGCAAGCCGGGCATGGAAACATGAATCTGTAAAAACAAAAACAAAAGAGGAATTAAACGGTTTGGAGATTAAAATATGGAAATGAACTCATGCTAGATTGCTCCATTAGATAATCCATTCTTCTGCGGGTTCTCCAAGCGCATTGCGCAGTCTATGATCAACAAATAAACATATTTTATTTCGGAACGAACTACCTACCATATTTGCTCGTTCACGAAGGAAGGCATTATATACCCTCAAAACCTGAAAATAAACGCTGTATTTTTTGGCACAATCCGTCATCTCATCATCTGCAAGTAGTATAATTGGGATAGAGCACGTAGGCTGCTTCTGACGTTAACAAAACACCAGCATCACGTTGATATCAATTGCTTAGTCTATGTAAAACCTGCGAAGAACTCCATAGTTAAAATGAGTCAACTAGACTAAAACAAGCCACGCGCGCGCCAGCGTGCAAGCGCATACGCACACATACTATGCGAAGGCGTGTTCATACCCCAGTTTTGCCTATTCAATATATCTGTGGGAAACAATTATTGATAAAAAAATTAAACTGACAGCTTTGCATACTTGTTGCGATCAATGTAGCGTACAAAGCAGGTATGACAGATATTTTCCTTTTATCAGAAACTTTTTATCGGTTCCCACCTAAAAACATACAAATTATTAATACAATTTATTTAAGAGCATTACCCTTCAGCAGTTCGAGGTCCTTCTGTAGATCTATTGGCTGACATGACCGGTTACTCGTCGTAGTGCCAATCTCTCGTAGCTGGTTCTCCATGGCGGCCTTCAGCACCGGTATGTTTACCGTAAATGCCTCTATGACGTTGGCAGCATATGGCGAGAAGCGAGTCTCGGACCATAGCAGCAGGCCTCGTGGTTCCACCCCAATACGCTTACTCGCCGCCAGGAACGTTTCATGCCCTTTTCCATATGAGAACCGTTTCACGATGCGGCTGATCTGGTCGATCACCTCCTGCACCCACCGACACGATGGCTCCTTCCTGGCACTGTGCTCCGCGAGGTCCAGAAGATGCGCGCCATCCCAAAGGAATGAAACACATGGATGCTTAGAGCGCATCGCATAGTCATGGTGTTCGGACTGCAGCTTTCTGACAAACTTTCTGGGGACGTCGGCTCCATGGTATTGACCATCTGTACAGATGGCGGCGAGCTTGGTGGTATCCATGATGTTGAGTGGCTTGACGGTGTCCACCCACTCCTTTGCCAGAGAACTACCATCATGCTGGTCCACCACGGGCGCTCCGATCACAAAACTCTGGATGAGCTCGTCACATGGTCCGGCACACAATGGTTATGATGCCAGTTATGTCCACAGTTCTATGTTGGACAGTTACTTTGTCCGCGTCAAGACTTACGAAAGGTGCTCTGTCAACATGACGGGCCACACACTCCAGGATAGTAGTACTGAATGCATCCCTGAACCGCTGCATTTGGGTGGCCGAATGGCAGAGATCGCCCATTGTTGACCCTGTCATATCGCAGAGCACGATTGTCTTCTCGTACATAGTTTGGGCCATTGAGTGCTTCAGGACGTGGTACGCTGCAAGCAATGAGTTTCGGCAAGCACTTTGTATATTCCTCGCACGGACCGCCTCCCGCTCCATCTCTTGAGACGCCTTCTTCACGTTCTCTTTGTGCTTTTTAGAGCACACGTGGTGTTTCAGCGACTCTTTCAACCGGCTGAAGAGCTTAGGGATAGCAGCTGGTCTAGGGAAATCTGTACCGGCAGAGAAAGTGTAGTGGCATATGCCATGAGCGTTGGGCTTGCTGGCATGTAAATCCACTGCAAGATCGAAAGTTGGAACACATAGCTTGCACACGAGAAAGTCACGAGATGGTACTGCGATGATGTGGTGCTCCGATACGGCATCAAGAAGCGTTCCCATGTCACGTGCAGCATTAATGAGCGCGTCAGTGTCACTTGTCTTATTGTGCTGTTCTCTTGGCTCGTTGGTTAACGTCTGCCTGATTTCGAATAGGCTCTGCTCCATTCGGGCCAGTCTCCGTTCCAGCGATGTGCTGACACCTGTAATGCAAAACATTTTTATCATTTAATATCGATTATTTTTCAGAATAAGCTCAGCGTATAGTGTTGTTCTCCTACTTAGCCTTTCTGCTAAAGAACAGTACAGCAGCAATTACGAGAGCCCCTGGAGCATGTTCAGAATAGTTGTATGCCTAAAGTTATTGCTTAAAAAGTGAAAAGGGAACTGTCTATTTATTTTAAAAAGTAAGAAAAAAGTGGTTTCCTTTCCGTCCTGGTTTGCTGCATCGTGCGTTTCCACGTCTTGAATGCGAAGCGGATTTAACACGTGACCCTATGGTGACCGGCTCGGACGCCCTGACATCGGTGCAAAAATCCGTGAATATCTGCCGAAAGAAGCATAATAGCGACATTTTTCACGAAAAATACACAGAGAAACGTTTGATGATGTAAAATTAGTTTCTGCAGCATCAACTACCCCGCGGTCTATGAGCAGCATTATAAAACTTCATGAATTTCGACCCAATTGTCACTAACTCGGCCGTTGGTTTGCTGGTTTATCGAGCTACGACAGCGCAAGAGAGGCTGCGCTCGGCGCCACGGTACACCAAGCTCCATTTCGTAAGACTGTGTTGACACTCACCAAGGTAAGACTGTGTTGTCGAACCGTGCAACCATACACACAAGAGCAGCGTCAGTAGAAAAGGTAGGCAAGGGGGGGCTGGCGTAGGGGTAGGGCTGGTAGGTAGGAGGGCTGCCGTTCATGTGACCTCGCTCAATGCCTCGGGCTGGGCGATTGTTAACATGACTTGGACAGAGTGGGGAGTCAAATATACTTGGCAATCTGACAAACGGCCGGTATTAGAAATCGGATCGAAAATCGCGGCGTTTGTGCATTATTTCTCGCGGCCAGTTGGGTGCTGGAAACTGAAAATCTGAATTACGTATAAACATAAACGTTTCTCTGTGGATTGTGAGATGAAAAGGGCCAATGTCATTTCAGCAGACGTTCACAGTTTTGTCCGTCGATGTTAGAGCTTATGGGCTGGCCACCATAGGATCACGTGTTAAAACCGCCCCCTGTTCAATACCTGCAAACGCACGATGCAGCAGCCCAGGATGGAAAGGAAGACCACAATTCGCAAAAGATTTTTCATAAAAGAATTAACAGTAACATGCAAGGAAAAGTGTGGAACACGATATATTCGGAAACGTAACGTTCATATCAGGAGGTAATTGAAAAAAATGGCTTAGAATGCGATTCCTGCGGGTGGTTTTTTTTTTAATATGCGCATGCTACTGTACCAGAATCATGCACCCCTGTCCCCCTCAGTTGTCTCAGAAGTAAAATGAAAGTGTATGAATCTAAAATGGCAAGATCAAAGAGCATTTGTTGACATAATGCTACTGCCAATTTCCATGGGTTTAATGCAATTGGTAGATCCCCAGCAGTATGAGGAAAATATTATCAATTTATCTACAACATATACAGGGCGTTTCTTAAGTTTGTACCACACATTTTTTTTCGCTACAGCTCGCATACTTGGCATTATATACCAATGAAACTAGCGCCACAGGACAGCCCGATCCATGCAGTTATATGTTTCACGAACGTATGAAATGTTTCCGCGAAATAACACGATACCAATAGCATGTATTTTTCTTAGAACTGGTAAAGCACTACTCACCGCAGCCACGCTGGAGGTCATTAAGTGGAATTCTTTAGCAGAACTAAACCAGCCTGAGCTGTTTTTGTATTCCTATATTATACCGATATGCTGGGCCGAAAAGGGTTTAATTCATATCCAGGCAGTATGCACACAAAAACATCCAATGCACCCTAATAGGCTTGCTGGTTGCAAATAGCATAGAATACCGATTGACCAATCCTTTTTTTATAGACTAGAGCGAAGCATAGAAAGTTTTTTGTTGCCTTGGAATGTAAAATATCGTTGAAATGAACAACGTTTCCGATTCAAGGACATAATTATGATACAAAATCATTTACTAGGAGACATATGTCTATTAGAGGTCACCAGAGGCTATCTGAGGCAGGTGCGCGCACAGGATTTCGTTTCGGGAAGGTCAAACTGTCGGCTGTGGGCAGGACTGGATATCGCTCTTCGGGACGGGGGGTCCAAGCTGCAGGGGTCAATCAGGGATGGGGCCCACTGCAGTACAGGGGGCCCACCATTTCAGGCACGCCGCCAGGAATGATCTGAGAGGGGGTGCGTAGCTCCCAAAAGGGCCCAAGTTCAGCTCCAAAAGGGCCCACTCACTGGCTGGCTCAGTTGTGTCCCTCGACGAATGCTGTTTGCATATTATCCGCCAAATTATGATGGCCAACCTCTCCTTCAGGGGGGTAGGCGAGTAGGAAGCGATGATTTTAGGCGCAGCACCTGGACGAACCTCTCTTTCCTGGAGGGAAGGGGTGGAAAGTGATATCCAGGGCAGCACTTTCAAGACCCCCTTGGAGGCCTAAGGAGTGGGGGCGCGCCCTCCTTGGATCCGACCCTGGTTAAGGGGTGTCAGAAAATACAAATAAGTGCTGAACCTATCCTGTTTTTACTCAGAAATTTATACCCTCATTCCATGGGCATGATTCCATCAAACAGGCCACTATAAACATTTTAACCCGCGCCCCACTGGGAGGGGGGCAAAATCGGCCACCCCTCCGGGATTTTCGCGATAACGGAAAAACGGCGGCGCGCAGCGTTGCCAAACTTAACACCTTTTCCCCCCATCATTTCCACACATTCTGTCAAATTTTGGTGTCGGAGCCTTATAAAGTTAGGTCACAGGGTCATGTCAAGTGACCTCACCTCAAACTCACATTTTGGGAGGTCTAGGCAATGTTTTTCCGAAACGACCGGAAAACAGCGGCACGGAGGGCCACCATTTTTGTCCCCGCCTCATACCTAATCTTTTGCGCAACCCTTCTGATTTTGTTTACCCCAGGTCATCTCGGGTCACGGCTCCAGGTCACGTCAAGTGAACTCAGTATTCGAAGTAGCGCCACTCACAAAATAAGCAATCGATTGATTTAAAACTCATAGTATGACATGAGGCCACTAGGGACTAGAATTCTGCTATTTCGGAATTTTGGTATCAGTGACCTAAGGTCGGGTCATTTCTGCTTCTCCCCATCATAAGCCTACGGGGAATATAAAAATTGTTATTTTTCAGAGGAATGGGCCAATTTTCCCAAGATCATGTTACCCTGCACTAGTATTGATGATCCAGTTTACATTTTTGCTTAGTGGTCCCTACAAGGTCACCTGAGGTCAGCAACACGTTTTTGCTGATAACTTTTCACAGAGTAACGATACAGGCGTGAAATCATCGCCATTGTGTTTGTCTCGTGAAGACGCTTTCAACGATATACAACATGAAATACCTAGGTCAACAGGTGACCTTGACTTGAAGCAAAATTTGAGATTTGGCCTAACCAGGTCATGCCATATATTGTTGAACGCCTCTCGATGAGACAAACACGATGGCGTGTGAATTGTCGCTTTATCATAATTATATAAAAAGTTATTCACAAAAAACGTTTTACCCATAATCGCCGGTTTTGACCTTTGATGACCTCTGGAGGCTAAACTATTGACCTGAGCCAAAATCTGATCGCACAAAACCGAAAGCATTTTTCAAGAGCCTTGTGGCGGTGTCCGTTTCTTCTTAGCTATCATAGATCCAGAGATATATTGGGGTATATGGGGTCAGATCCTGGATTTAGCCAAATTTGACCTTAGAGGGCCTCGAGTGACCTTAATATTGACCTGAGCTGACAAATGACTGACATATCTTTAAAAGATCTTGTCACGGGCTATCTAACGGTATAGGATTTTTCCTCCTACTCCCCATAGGAGCCGAGTTAGACTGGGGGTAATATTTCCCCCCCCCCCCCCCAGTGGGGCGCGTTCGGCTGAGGACCCCAGTGGGTCACGGGTTAAGCTGAGCTATCATGTTTTAAATGTTTCATGTTTTAATTGAGCTATCTAGGTCACATTTCTGTTATACTGAATTAGCTGAGTGCTTTAAATAAATTATTCAGTATTGCTTGTGCCAGCAAATAATAATTACCATGCAGTGGAAAGCTCAGTGGTTCCAGGCATGTGAAACAATAATTACATAAGTTGGGGGTCGCATTGCAGTTTGCAACCATGATTGATCCAAACCTTCGCAGCCATAGCCCAGGATACTTTAATGACATTTCCTGGAGTAAGGTTCTAAGCACTGCTTTGGGCCTAACTTACCTCTTATGGTAGGTATAGCATGTAATGGAGTTTAAATTTCAAATAATGAATTGAACACCTCTATGGCTATGTGAACAGTGAAACAACAATGACAAAACATAGGAGACTAAACCACATCAGGATTCTTTGGCATTTGAACATGTAACATATGCTCATTGTAAGCTTAATGCCTGACCAATTGAGCTACCCAGCTATCCTGAATACCCTAATGTGAAATACAAAACAGACACATACCTTCTGGTTCCATTGGGTCCACCCCATTGCCTGCTGGCTTAGGGACATCAGGATCATCCTCTACTTCAGGTGAAGTAGGGTTGTCCAGATTGAAGGTTGGTGGCTCAGTCGCGAGCAATGTCTGAAAGAAAAGCTAGATGGTGAAACTTTTGAGTTACCTGTGATAAATACACATAGATTGTTTGATAGAAAAGATATATACAGCACCTTTTATGACCCATTTATTTTCATATATTACTACATGATTTTTAGAAGCAGTGACCAGCAGCAGCAGTGCCAATGGGACTATATTCATAACTAACAGTAAGCAATCTGTTATCCACCTATCCCACATTTTGCACACATTTTCAACTATTGCACACCTTCTACGGCATGGTATGGTAGCACATTATTTCATGTTTGGAGACAAGGATGGAAACACTGATGGAAGTGGAGACAAGGGATTGTGCATGGTTCTGAAATTCGTTTTGAGACAGGTGGGAATTATGTAAGTACTGAGCAAAAACCAGGTAGTTAGGAAGAAAAACCCTTTGGTTTGTGTTTATTATCTGGTATTAAAGCAATAAAAGCATTCCTTCTCTGGTATTGAAGCAATATAACTAAAAACAGGGGCTTGCGAACCATACTGGTTAGTCCAAACCACCTCAAGTGAGGTAAACACAAAAAACAGGGATTTCCGCTTAAAATTATGAATTTCAGGACACTGGGATTGTGTGTGCTGTGTTGTGATGTATGCAGTGGCACAACCAGAGGGGGGCCAAAGGGGCTATATCCTCTCTCTCAAGACACCCATAAGGGCCCCCTCTCTTGCTTCTGGAGGGTGCTATAGCGACTTTAGCCCCCCTCAGGTTGTGCCGCTGGATGCATGTGTCAATATATGGCAATAGTTGTAAACCCGGGTTGAAAATTCAAACTATGGTTAACTTGTTAGTCACAAGACATTTTGTCTGTATTTAGGTTCATCATAGCCCAATATATCCAGCCTGATATAAACCATTGGTTTTTGGGGCACACCTACCACTACTTCCTTGGAGGAACTAGCACATTTGTTACCTAAACAATGAAAGTTTGACCTAGGTAGGTAGGTATCTAGCTTTGTTTGCATTTCTCACATTTTAAGAGCCCAATTTGAATTCAGTGCTGGTGCCTATGACCTCCAAAATACTACAAGGCATTAGGGAACTCATGTGGCTGATAGGATATTTTGCATGCTTATGTTATCCCAGCACTAAATTTAATGGTCATCCCAGTGCTGAATTTGCAAACTGAGACAAATGAAACTTACAATGCATGATTTTGGTGCTGCTGGTGTCCATACTTGTGTAGTACGAGTGTAGCACATTTTGGAATCATAATTGATGCTTCCCTAACTAATGCCAATCACTGCCCTCCAGCCATACCAGAAGTATAATTTAAGCCAGAGTGGCTTAAATTAATTTATGCCAGCCAGTTTAAACCATGGTTTAAACCACCAGATGGCTAAAATTCGCCTTCCCTATATTGTATGAATTGCCACCAACTGCAGTGCAATGCCTGCTGAATAGGTACCTACACACCAAAATATATTTTCTAATTACCTTTAGGTGACTATATTTTACTCAAATGTAATTCATATACCAAGATTTTCACCTGAGCTCGATGGTTGATGATCCAGTGCTGGCTTGCAAGTCGAATCAAATCGCCTGCCAGGGCCAAGGTGGCTATCTTGCAGTACTCTTAACACTGGTAGACCTGGGTGCTTAACTTTTGAATGTTTGTAAATGCTCTGTGCAGTACCTTTCCAATCGCAATGTCCACATCTACAGGATGACCTTACTCTCTTTGTCACCCTTACACCCTGGCCCTGAATAGAGTCTGTGTCTGGAGTCTGTTTCAGACCGAACCACTTCATTTGGTCTCATATAAGTCCAAAAATGAAAACAATTGTTTGATTAACACTCCAGATAATTGGAACTTGGTAGTTTTATCTTGCCGCACTCATTCACCACTCATCAGTTACAAAGAACCGTGATCAATTACCTATTTCACTCTTCGACGCACATCGTCGCGTTTAAAAGGGAAATGGAAGGATTTGAACGCGAGGGAATTCGCGTAAAATAATGACATTCTTCTAGATTCTTTCCAACGATTTTAATGAAATTAAAAATATTGTACATCCTACATGAAAAAAGGATTCAAATTGAAATTGTTTTAAAAAATCAGCTAATGTTATAAATTATGCATTACTTAACGTAGGTCTAGTGTTGTTTTAGTACCAGTGGTCTAGTCGCTTGCCTCCAAAGCCGCTGAATATACCATAGATGGGTACTTCTGTAACGCTGCCATCGAGCATCAAGTGGAACCGGGACGGAGGACAACCACCGGCGACCAGAAGGCATGCTATTGGCCTGCGCTAAACGGGAGACAATTTTATCGTCGGCGGTCGTCTGAACGATGGAATGGTTGTCTCGACGATACTTTGTTGCCGTTGAGTCATTTTTTTTCCCGCTGAGCGTACTAGATACTAGATACTAGAAACCCAAAAGCGTACGATGGGAATGAAGAAATGGTAGCGTGGCGGTGGGTGGTAGAGGTCTGCACGGTTTAACATTTCTAGAGGTCTGCACGGAAGGGACATTTCCAGTCCCGGTCCAATCCGATTCGTTTCAATCCTGCGTACCATGACACGGATATCGTGACGTAGTAAATTTTATGTATAGTAGGTACCATTTATATGATTTCACATATAATATTTCTAATGATATGGAAATGTGGTCGCCAAAAGTCCCCGTTCGTGGTTGTCGTCCACGACGACAGAACGATACAATTGTTTAGCCCTGACTGACAGCTGCCAGCATTACCCTGAACACCCCCTGCTTATCCTAGTTATTACTTGGGTATTATAGACAAGTGGAATGTGACCAATCATCCACGTCAAAGAGTTCGCCGCAAAACACCAGCTCACACGTATCTGCAGAATAAGACTTGGCGTACTTTGGACGGCTTGAGTGCTCATGCGCCACGTCACATTTTGTGAGCGAATGCGGAAGAGCAGTCCTGCATTGATCGTTGTTTGAAACTCGAGCGGAATATTGTGTGCGTGATGGATGACGCAGAAGCCTCGCCGGCTCTGCCTGGCACAGATGACATCAAGAGATGCTGTCCCTTTCAGCAACGAGATGCCTGTTAATTGATCAACGCTCATCTTGATGCTTCCTCATGTAAACTCCATCCGTGTAAGCTACAGCCCAGAAATAGACGTGCCATCTAGCAGCGAACCGGAGGATCAGCCTGGAAAGTTCAATTCGTTTGTGTCTATGGAGAGAAATCAGCTTAACTTCATCCAATATTGAATACTACGGTAAAGGTAAGCGTGCATTTCGGTAGGGCTTAACAGGTCTAACAACATGCACAACATCCACCGCATCATCCCGTTCAAAGATGGTCAGAAACGGGATGCAAGTCTCATTGTCCTTACCAAGATACCTTTACTAGAAGGTAGATCGAACTTTTCCTTCGAGCCCGCAGTACGTCATCCGAAGTTTTTTAACATGGTACTAATCTGGTTGCAGAATATTTTTTCGCAACTCATTCGCAATGGGTGCTTTTATTTTGAGCAAGTAAATATGCTAATGAGGTGAGTTTTGTTCTTGTTCTTGTTCTTGTTGTTCTATCTTGTTCTGTTCTTTCCAGTGAACAATTGTTCTGACCTTTTATGTCAAGCATGGGCAATCTTGGACTTATTCCTTGTGATCCTTGTGATTGGACTTATATGGAGAGGAGTATTTTGTGTTCATCAGCATGTAGGGCGTCTTTCTTTGAATGTTATCCGTCATAGCTTTGTTCGCACCCATTCCTGTGAATTTTAGGTATGTTTACTTGATCATAGCAGCTCATTGTCAAATATTACAAACTTAAGTAATCCACCCTCAGATGAGGAAAATAAATCATTTTCTAGAGAGGATAATATTGTTGATTCCAAAAATCTTATTTGTACAAACATGTGCCTGCCTACATTGACATATAGAAGTTATGGAAAACAACTTTTTCTAGGTAAGTTAGACCCAGAGCTAAGCGCAGCACTGCATTCTTGCTTGATAAATGTAAATGGATTATAAGTAATGCATGCCTGCTTAAACATTGATGTACAATACCATTGTTATTCCAGTAATACCTTCCTGAGACATTTCATGAGCTGTAGTCTGATTACCAAGAGTATGAATTCAATATACAGATATAATGTTAAGATGTAACACATCTCTGTTTCAGGTGTCAGGCCTTACAGTGCAGTACCTCTGCATAGAAGTGGAATTGGGGCAAGCAAATTAAATAAAGAAGAAATCTGATTACACCATTTTCATCAGGATACTGCATAATCAAAATGTGTAGCACACTATACAACATGTTTCTGAAATGCTGGATGTTGTTGAACCAAGAGTATGTTCCAAGCATTTCCAAGAACTTGATAACAAAAGAAACTTAAAAAAGAACTGCTTAAACCTGTCTCTTTGCCGATAAGGTTACGTCTCCTACAATCAGCTGTTCCTACCATAATATTCCCACCAGCAAAAACCCTTGGTAATCCTGAAACTTCATGATATTATTGCTGTTTATGTCAATTGTGGGATCACTTTGTTTTGTTTTTCCTGTTTTGTTTTCATGTTTGCCATGTATTTTTTTCCCTGTACCAAAAAAAAGATGGAAACGCCTAGTTAGGCTAATGATCTTTTCTTTCAAGGTTTTGATGATTTTTTCCTTAGAAAATATATTAGGCCGGCTAATTTTAGGTTAGGTTACCTTGTAATTTCTAAAGCTTGAAATCATTAGCTCTTAGAAATGAGTTGTCTAAAAGCTGTCTTTACATTTGTCATGTTAAGAAGTATGCATTCAATCATCTTTATCAAATCCTTGTTTGTGACCAAAAATACCAAATTGTGTGTTTGTTGGTATCAAAATGCATTCTTATTGCAAAGAAATAGCAATCATGATAAAACCCTCATGTCAACCATTCACCACTAAGTCATAGTTGCAATAAGTTAAGGTCAGAGTTAAGGAAACTAGATTATTTGGATCAGATTTGCTGACCGAAATAGTAGGCATATCAATTAGGTGCATTTACATCTTAACAGGTGTTTCCTAGTATTAATGAAGACAATGTGGGCTGGATATAAAAATACAATATTTGTGTGCATTTTCTCTGTTCAAATTTTTCCTGGTTGTTTTCCTGGTGTTTTCTAATGTCATTTCAATTAATTTGTTTCTTTGAGAAATAATAACTTCCCAATATATATGCACTTCAGGTCAGCATAGATCTATCTTAGAAACCAGTCCAAGAAAAGAATAGCAACACCATTTAAATACATTTTGGTTAAACAAGAAAATAAATTTGACAGTACAGGTGCATGCTATCCTACCTAAACAGCAGATGAGAAACGGTTTTTGGTGTGGTGATATATGATGAAAAATAACATGCAATTATAATCAATGAAAAGTGATGTAACTTAATTGAACCTAGCCTACTGATGTTGCATGGCCTAAAACCGACCGATGCTGAATCGCATAAAACACGCTGCTATTGGATTGCTTAAAGCCTACGGATGTTTTATTACCTAAATATGATTTTAAATTGTGATTTCAAAAAAAATCCTGCCGGACGTGTTCACAATGAATCATGGCACACAGGGACTCTCAGACGAGGTAAAGAACACGGTGCAGTCGTTCTACGAGAGCGATGAGGTAAGCCGGATGTGTCCCGGGAAGAAAGACTGCATCACGGCTCGGGATTCGAATGGCGGAAAGATAAAGGTACAGAAAAAGGCTCAGCCTTGGAAACCTCTGGGAAATCTGCCACCTGTACCGATCCGACGAGAAAAACCCTGACATCGGGGTTTCGTCCTTCGCTGCACTCCGTCCAAAACACTGTGTGCTGGCGGGCGCGAGTGGTACTCACACAGTATGTGTGTGTACGTACCATCAAAACCCTGCACTTCTCCTGGGTGCTAGGAACATATCTGGTGTCTCTTGCGATGACCTCATCGACACTGCTATGTGTGATTCAGAAAATCGTGACTGCATGATGGATGAGTGTAATGAGTGTCCCGGCGAGGAAGGTGTGATAAACATGTTGAACATACTAGTCGAAGAGCGAGACAATCACGACGTTGACAGTGGAGGTCCACTACAAGCGGTAGGACAGCACTGACCGCTGCACACTCCAAGAAATCGTCGCAAGCCAGGGCGAGTGCATCGAGAGACTGAGCTCCGCCATAGTGAAGCTGACAAGTCATCACTTCGAGGCGAAAGCTCAGTCAACGCACTTCAAGCATCTGAAGGAATCCGTTACAGATGACGAAGTTATTGTCCAAGGAGACTTTGCCGAGAACTTCTCCTTCGTAGTGAAGGATGCCGCCCGACGATTTCAGTGGGACGCAGCGCAGATCACCGAAAGATACCTTTACTAGAAGGTAGATCGAACTTTTCCTTCAAGCCCGCACACGTCATCCGAAGGTTTTTTTTCAGGCCCCTGTCATCCCCATGCCTTCCTGCGTGTCGGCTCGAATGGTACAAATGACGTCATCTGCGGGTACCACTTTTGGGCCGCTTGAATGGTTTCATGCATTTTAAAATGGAAATATTTTCAATTCAACTCACTTTCTAAATCATATAATATCACGTCTGTGCTTTTCGAATCGTGTTGAGTGGGCGCTACATAACCAGTAGCAGTTGATGCGCCCTTAAGCCCAAATAATTAATAAATCAATCAATCAATCAAGAATCGTGTTCAGCTGTTATTTGGTCATCCTCAGTTAGGCTGCGAATTAGGCGACGACTATCACGAATGCAGCGTTTTAGGGGCACACATTTTCTCAAATTCTTAGATGGCGCAGTTGAGTCATAAATGGCGCAGCTGTTTACATAGCTTCCTCGTAGGTTGTTTTATGCTTGGTTTTATGTCTGTCGCACCTTGTGTTCGATGTACGTGCGTTTTAGTTGTAGTTTTGTTGTATAGTGTTCTGTTGTGGTATGTCTTTATTATCTGGAAGAAAGATATGGAAAGAAGAGATTGTCAACCAACATGCTTATGTTTCCAAGAGATGAAAATGCATATAAGACCTCATTGACACTGAAAAGGAGCTGATGGAGGTCATCCAACCAGCCCATCCATTTGTTCCAACCACTTTACCTTTGATGATTATGATCCTGGCCACGGATGCAGCTGAAAATAATGTCAGTGTCAACACATGCCTTTTCTGGTGTCATTCCATAAATTAGCCTACCTATCAGATCTGCATGGTATGGACTGTTGCATCATGCTTGTCTGGAATTGTTGCTGCATTTTGGAGCATCTTAGACATCAAGACACAAAAGATCGGTGTGACTATGAGCCACAAGGGCCCTTCTTGGTTGCGCTCTGAACACTCAACCAGTTGCCCACCAAATCCGTCGATCAGCCGTCCCTGGAACACTGAAAAGCAAGCCCTCTATTCTTGTAATAATTGCCTATGGTGTTTTTAAAGATGTTCAATGTGCTGCTACTGACAAAGGTTTTTGGCATCTGGTTCCAGTGTTCTATTACCCTGTTGGTGAAGAAAGACTGTCTTAACCTTGTCCTGCTGTAGTTAACTTTAATTTTGAATTGATGACCTTTAAGTGCATCATTTCTGTTAGATTCAAATATTTACCTAATATATCCACCCTCCTTACCATGAACAAATTTAAAGACCTCAATGAGTGCTCCTCTCAACTTTCTATATCTAAGTGAAAACATGTTCAATTTCTTCAATCTTTCCTCATATGCCAGCTTGCTTATGTCATTAACCATTTTTGTAGCCATATTTTGTACTCTCTAAAAGCGAACAAACTTTTTCATAACTAGGAGCCAAAGCTTGGGCACAGTATTCCAAATGTGGCCTGACATGCACAGTAAAGCTTCCTGATGACTTCCTCACTTATGTATGATACATTCCTATATATTGCCCCAAGCATTCTCAGTGCCTTCTTCCTGGATTCTTTCGTCTGTTTTGATGCCCCCAATCTTGTGTTCAGAATAACACCAAAGTCCTGCTGAGTCACCGGTAGAACTTGGCTACCGCCATCAAATATGGAGCCTTCATATGTTGCTTACCTTATCTTCATATTTTATCTTTGTATAGCTAAATAAAGAACCAGTTCATTTAGTTTGATGTCACTTCTATTCACATTAATTTTAACACGACCATCATCAGCAAACTGGGACTGGAGCAGGACGGCCTTGCAGTCGTTGCTTCGTCGCCTACAAAATGAGGCGTCAATACATCGCTTGGCTGTTCGACGTCTGAAGCACCGGAGGCGCTCCTGGCCGTTGTGTCCAGCTCTTGGTTAATCACCATCGGTCGCGGCGGGCGCTGCATGCCACATACGTGGTAGAGGGCGATGCCAAACCAATTCAATTATGATGTCTGCTTCGTCATGGACTCAACCTGCACAGGCGACACCAGCATCGTGAGACCCGGGGTGGGCGTCATTAGTAGCCGGCAGCCGAAGCTAGGAGTGTGGCTAGTTGTGTGAGACGGAGGCTGACTCGAGTTAGGCTGCATGTGCGCATCGGCTGGTTGCACAACTCTGCTCGGCAGAGCGCAGGGGCGGGCATCTAGGCAGGTCCGCCATTATGTCGCCAGGCAGCGATAGGATGTCCACCCTCACACTGCCGGCCTGTGTCACTGTCTCTGCTGTGTGTCGTGTCGTGTCGCTCGGTTCTGCCCTTTGTATCCGTGTTTGTTGTTACCACCGTGACCAGGGGCGGACTGGCGGCGCCTCCTGTGTCCCCCGTTCTGGCGGCACTTTGCATTGGTTTCATGCCGCCCGATCCTGCCGTTTTGTTGGCGTGTTTTGCTGCTGCCGCTGTGACCAGGAGCAGACAAGCTGCGCCCGTCCTCGCGGCACTTGACACTGTTACCGGCTCTGGTACTGCTATGAAACAGGTGTGGCGTATGCCATTTCATTGTTGCTCATGAGGCTTATGATCATTGATTTGAAAGAACGGTATGCAAAGTCTCTTCTCCACAAACTTCGAGTGTGATCCTTCATGCATGCTCTGAATCGGAAACAGCACATAAGCCGATTAGGTCGACTACGCGGACGTGGAGGAGTGTTTTGGATCATCCAGATCTAGTTCTGAACGCATTGTTAGGAAATGTCGTCAATATATGCCTGAACCCTTTTAGCACCCCATGCCTGACTGCTTTCCAGTCCATCCGCCGAATGTAACCTCCGAACCAGAGTGAAACTTTACATACTTTTGGGATGGGCCAATCCCCGCTTACGACTGGCGTGAGCCCACCTCCCCCAATCCATAGGTCTTCCTGTTACCTCCAGGCATTGCGTCTCCCAAATCGTTTTCTGGAAGTTCCACCCATAGTGCTGAGCTGGTACAGAGGTTCACAGATGCCCCATAAAAGGAATGTCAGCCTCTCACGTGCTCCCTATGGTCCTGTTGATCTTAAAAAAGGAAACGATTGTCCCCTTCTTTGCCTACTATATCAGGGGCACTACCGCATATAGAGGGGTTAAAAGGCCTTATTGTCAATTAATTTTGGCATGCAGCACCATAAGCCCAATGCTAAATGTGATGTACATTGAGGGACTCGACCCCCTCCCCACCTTATTGCATCATGGCGACGACCAGACTTCAGATACGTCCTTACTGCATTTCGCCGCGGTAAGATGCTAATTATCCGCCATATTTGACCTGTCCTACCCCGCTTGTAGGCTCTTCCGGGTATAATATGTGTATAAAAGGTATTGGAGATCCCTTGCAGGACTATGACGCTCTAAGTTTTGCACCTGCACCTCTTAAATCCTCATTTTATCCCCCGTACTATGCATACGCTGCGTATATTCAACAGCGTGTTAGCGGCTTGGCCAGTATTAAGTGGTACCCCTGACGACGTCAAATAAGGACCTGCGCAGAAAGCTGCGCAGTAGGGATGACGCCACCTCGTATATATCGCCTTGGGTTTTTATTTGGTAGTAATCTGGTTGCAGAGGATCTTTTGCAAATCATGCGCAATGGTTACTCTTCATTTTGAGCAAGTAAATATGTCTTCCGCTAATTATGTGAGTTATTATCTTGCTCTGTTCTTTCCAGTGAACATTTCTTCTGGCCTTTTTGTCATGCATGGGCATTCATTGTGATCGTGGATATGGAGAGGAGTATTTTGTGGTCATCCAGCATGGATGGCATCTTTCTTCAAATATTATGAATCATAACTCAGTTCGCAACCATTCCTGTGAATTTTAAATATATTTACTTGATAACAGCAGCTCATTGCCAAATATTACCAACTTAAGAAATCCACCCTCAGATGAGGAAAATGAATCATTTTCTAGAGAGGATAATGTTATTGATTCCAAAAATCCAGAAACAGCCTATTTTTCAAACACGTGCCTACCTACATTGACATACAGCAGTTGTGGAAAACAGCTTCTTCTAGGCAAGTTAGACCCAGAGCCAAGCGCAGCATTGCATTCTTGCATGATAAATTGTGAGTGGATCATTAATGATGCATGCATGCAGGGGTGTCGAATTTTTACAAACATTGGGGGGAGAAGTGTATCGGACCCCCAACCAAAAACTTATCGGATTTCGCCCACTATATTTCCCGACCTCAATCATCCTGATTTGTATTTGATGAGGTATATGTCTATGTGTATTCAACATCGTCGCCAACGGGAAAATTGTCCATTAACAGGTGAAGTCACATAAGCAAAAGAGCAACGCACCGTGCATGTCAACATGTTTTCTGTGTAGCATTGTGTTTTTCTACTTTCTTTAGTTTTCTTAGCATAAAAAGAGCATAAGTGATTCGGGGGCCCAAATCAACATTGAGGAGGCAAAGATCAACATTGGTGGGTCCATGGCCCCACAAAAGGATACAAATCGACACCGCTGCATGCATGCTTAAACATTGATGTACAATACCATTGTTTTTTCCAGAAATATCTTCCTGAAACATTTCATGAGTTGCAGTCTGATTACCAAGGATATGAATTCAACATCCAGATATAATATTCGGATGCAGCACATCTCTGATTCAGGTGTCATGCCTTACTGTGCCGTACCTCTGCATAGAAGTGGAACTTGGGCAAGCAAGTTAAATGAAGAAGAAACCTGATTCACCATTTTGATCAGGATACTGCTTAAGCAAAATGTGTTGGCACACAATGAAACATGTTTCTGAAATGCTGGATGTTGGGGAACCTAGAGTATGCTCCAAGCATTTCCAAGAAATTGATAGCAAAAGAAACCTAAAAAAGAACTGCCTAAACCTGTCTCTTTGCAGAGAAGCATATGTCACCTACAATCACTGGTTTCTACCATAATATTCCCACCAGCTAAAACGCTTGGCAATCCTGAAACTTCATGATATTATTGCTGCTTATATTATTTGTAGGGTCACTTTCTTTTGCTTTTCCTGTTTTGTTTGTATCTTTGCCATGTTTTTGCTTCCTGTACCAAATAAAAAGATGGAAAGGCCTGGTTAGGTCAATGTTCTTTTATTTCAAGTTTTGATGCTTTTCTCTAAGAAAATAGATTAGGGTGGCTAATTTTAGGTTAGGCTACCTTGCAATTTATAAGTTTTCAAATAATTGGTTCCTAGATATGACTTGTTTAAAAACTGTGTTTCGTATTATTTTGCTCTTCAACCAAGGTTAAGCTTATGCAGTGTCAATGCACGCGTAAGTTATATTTGTCATGTTAATAAATATGCATTCGAGCATCTTTACTAAGACCTTGTTTGTGACCATAAATACCAATTTGTGCGCTTGTTGGTATAAAAATGCATACTTATTGCAAAGAAATATCGATCATGAGAAAACCCTAATTTCAACCATTTAACACTAAGTTATAGTTGCAATAAGTTAAGGTCAGAGTTAAGGTCAGAGTTTGCCGCCCTGGTAGCTCAGTTGGTTAGAGCGCTGGCCTGCACCGGTCTCCCCTGTATTGGCAACACAGGGTTCGAGTCGCTTCGCGCGCTCGCATTAATCCCCGGCAGGGAGTGTCAGTTGGCAGCTGGCCCGATAAGGACGGGGACGAGCTACCGGGCGGCCGTGTCGGTGCATTGGCGGCACGTTAAACTTTCGGTCTAAATTCTGCCGTTGAACTGGAGCTAATGGATCGGGTGGTGGGGCCAGAGTTCACGCAACAAGCTCTGCTTAGCAATAGAACCCTGGCTCCTCAAGCCACCCCAGCAACAACTCGGACCAATTTAAAAAAAAAAAATTATTAAAAAAAAAACAAACAAAAAAAAACAAATTATTTGGATCAGATTTGCGGACTGAAATGGTGGACTTATGAGCTCCATCTTTGCAGATAATATATATTTGTCTAATAAATACAGACAGAGCAACATATTTATTTACTTAATTGGCATATCAATTAGGTGGATTTACATCTTAACAGGTGTTTCCTAATATTAATGAAGACAATGTGGGCTGGATATAAAAATAAAACATTTGTGTACATTTTATCTTTTCTATCCGTAAAATTAGCCTGGAATACGAGTGTATGCCACAGTGCTGAAAATGGCATTCTTGTCATATGAACAGATATATATCTTTATTGATGCAACACAAGAAATATTCTGGAATTTGTGGCATTATATTGTTTATTTTTTAAAAGATGATTTGCACATAATGGCTGGAAGTCCTGACCTGTGCTATTTAAGTATGTATCACACTTAGTATAAAGGGGAGGTTATCATGGGATTACAAGTGAATAATGTCTGTTGATTGATTCTTTCCATTAACAAGGATAGTATGTGTGTAAAATTGTGAAAATGAATAATGAGTCCCTGGACCATTTCTGATCACAGTCTTGTTTTCATGGTGTTTCCTGGTGTCCTTTTAATTAATTTCACAACTATTTCTTTGGGAAATAAAACTTCCAAATATATAAGCACTTCAGGTTAGCATAATTTTATCATGGAAATCAGTCCAGGACAAGAATATCAACACCATTGAAATCCATTTGTGTTAAACAAGAAACGAAATTTAACAATCCAGGTGCATGCTATACCACCTAAACAGCAGATGTGAAACGGTTTTGGGTGTGGTGGTATATGATGAAAAACGGCTTGCAATTATAATCAATGAAGAGTGATGCAACTTAATCTAACCTAGCCTCCTGATGCTGGATGGCCTAAAACCGACCGATGTTGAATCACATAAACACACTGCTATTGGATTGCTTAAAGCCTACAAATGTTTGATTGCATAAATATGTTTTTAAATTGTGATTTCCAAAAGAAATGGTAGAGGAAGACGTCAGCCTTCCACAACCGTCGGCTGCCAGCGACCGACGTGCAGACAGCGGGTCAGGCGTGCACGGCCCAGTTCGCGGACCGCCGACAGGTCATTTCCATAGTGGCCGGATTAGGGCACGAGTGGTGCCGTTGCTGTATTCACTCCCGAAGCCGTCCCCGTCGGCTCCCGCGACGTCATTTGCGCGGGTGGTATCTCAGCTGAGACCACCATCAGTGGTAGCCTTATCCGCTGGCGTGTGTTCTCCCTTGCCGCCCCGGTTCAGTACACAAGATCGAGTTCAAGCCGCGCTGCGACAGAGACGGTCACCACGTGTGCGACGACCCCTTGCCCATTACGGCTGCGATGCAAGTGATTAATGAACGCAGGCGAAGCCACAGGTTTCTTATATTGTTAGTTCATGTTTTTTTTTCTCGCCAGCCACAGTTCCCTCACTGGACCGGCGTGAGCTACCCTGAAATGTTGGTGGTGAAGGAGGGGACGATTAGCCTGAGGGTAAGTTGCTCGTCTCACTATCGAAAGGTTGTGGGTTCGAGTCTCACCTATCGCTACTCTTCGCTCGCGACCAATCGACGTGAGAGATTGGCGACGCTACATGACTCAAGGGTCGATGTGTTGTAAAACCAATAACCAAACAACCGGAAACTTTGGTACCTGTAACTCTGAGCAAGTAGTCGGGAGTTTTTAGTAGTTATTGGCGCCACTGCGCGGCCGTCGGTCGGCCACGCAGGTAAATGTGCTGCAGCCGCCGTTACCAATGTTATCAGTTCGCTGTGCATTCGTATTTGAAATACGTATGCGCAAATACACGTGAAGATCGTACTACGAATATATTCGTACGCGATATATTCGTATTCCGGGGGTTTTATGAACCACGCAAGAAGGACGCTACATCTGTAGTTGAGTAGGTGCTGTTTTTGTGCAATTTTCCAATGTGTGACCTTGTATTCACAAAGACAGGTGCAGCAAGTTTCCTGCATACAGACATAGCCAAAAGACTCCAGCAGCGGCCATGGACACACAGCCCCTGCCACACCAAATATTTACACAATTATCCACCAATATATGCAGACTGCATATGGACCCACAAACCAAACGTGCACATATATTCATGTGTAGGCTTATGGTTAATCATATTCCATATGGTTCCATACTTATGGACCGGGTAGCAGATATTTCACGAAGAAATATACAAGTTGTAAAGGGACGCGCATTTCCAGTGCCTTTTGCGTCCCACTGGTGCACATTGCTTTTGTACCATTAATGCACCAGATATATATATATATATATATATATATTTATATATATTTATATATATTTATATATATAATAAATATATATATAAATATATATATATATATATATATATATATATTTTATATATATATATATATACATATATACACATGTATCCACATAAATACACAAATAAATACACAAATACACATGTTACGTCGGCTGTCCGCGCGCCCTCCATGCGAAGGGGGCCTGCAGCAGAGTGAGGAGCCTGTTGCTCCTGCTATATGGGGCCTCCTGTCGGTTGCGGGTCCAAGGAGGGAAGTTGGGGCACCCCCCCCCCGTTGAAGGTAGTGTCCCTTCAACCAGGAAACCGCGTCCCTCCGCAAAGTCTCGAGTGCACCTCATCATCAAATGTTCCAGCCAGAGGTGCCCCTCGGCAGGAAAGGCACCCCTCAAGATACTTTCGCGGTGGCGCCGCTCTAGGCACGTGTCTCCTCCCCCGGATGGCAATTCCCGAATCCGCCCCCGCCTCCTGTAGCAGCTCTTATAACGACAGTGGGCCTCATGTTGCGGTCTACGGGCGTGGTTAAATCATTTCAGGCGGTCTTTTTCGGTTACCTTTCAAACACTCTCTTGCCATTGAGGGGAAGAAACTATGGTGTGCTTAGCCCCCCCCCCCCCCGAATTACCCCTTTTTCCGCTTTCGAACGAGGGTGACAACTTGGCGGGGTAGAATGGACGGTAGAGAGAGCCTGCCAGTATCGGAAAAAAAAATCCTTTTATTTTGGAGGCGCCTGATGGTCAGCCTGCTGGAAACGGCACATTGTCAAGCACGAAGATTGCTACTGGGTCATTTGGGATACATTATGTGGAAGCCCAATAATTGGTCTTTCCATTGGTATACGTCAAAGTACTCGATATTACCACAAAACGTGAAAGATAGCGTAGATAAAATTGGTAAAATTGCATGTAATCCAAACGTGAAGGGAAGCCCTCAAGCCCGCTGCCAAACCAACTTCGTGCGGGCCCGGTCCTTACCTTGAACTCTATCACTCTTCCCAAGACCCTTCTCGCTGGCTACATCCGATACCAAGTCCGAGTTAGTATTCCTAATCCCCTCCGCTGTTTTAGTTGCCAGCTCTTCGGCCACGGCAGTAAGACGTGTCGCCAACCAGCCCGCTACACTAAGTGCGGTGAACCACCTCATCGTGATTCGACCTGCTCCAAACCTGCCCTCTGCCTTAGCTGCAACACACCCGATCACCTCACCACTTCTAACATATGTCCAGTGTGGCGCAGAGAAAAAGGTTCGTGCCGTCAACGCCACCACTGGAGCTTCGTGCCCGCAGGCCCGACGAACCGTCGAGGCTACCTCCGACGACCAAAACGTACGCACAGACGACCGGCATTACTCCCCCACTCCTTGCGTCAACACCACCTCTACTTGGATGCAAACCGATGTGATTCCCGGCTTAGCTCCACTTAAAAAAAAACTCACACCACTGACCACACCGACACAAAGCACCTTAACTGCCAACACACAGACCACCCCGGCTTCCAGCAAGCGTACTTCTCCACGCAGAACGATAGGCCTCGCCGTCATTCGGCTACAGGAGCAAATACTCGTTCACCATTAGCGGGCCACCGGTCTAGCCCTGCGCGTCCAGCGCCGGCCGGCGCCCACGCTACCCGATGGACTTACAGCCGGCGGACCTCCCCTGCGGCAGTGGCCGGTCACCACAACCTTGCCAAGGTCACCAGCCGGCCGGACGGCTAGGTTACGGGGTGTTCCGCCAACGTGGACCGCACCCAACCCACATACCCGCCCGAGTTGCAATCGTGGCTGCGCCATGCACCGAAGGGTGCCGATAAACATTAATTTTCCAATCACATGTCAATATTTTTACAATGGAATTCCCGGGTCTTCATACCAATATGGGCCGAAATGAAAGCTGTTTTCAGCATTCTCCTAACTATTCTTATCGCACTCCGAGAACACGTTTTTCCCTACTGACCCATATAACTTTAATCTTTCTAATTATTCACTGTATCGTCACGACGAGGTCCATGGACCACATCGCAGTGGCGGTACATCACTTTACATTAACAATGATTTCACACACACACACAAATTACACTTAATTCGCCCTGATAAGCAGTAGCTTGTACTTTATGTTTACATGGTATGAATATAGATCTGTGTTCTATTTATATTCCACCACACACAGACAACACACCTTTTTTTATACAATTAGAAAACCTTATAGCACACTTTAAATACCAATTCATATTACTCGGAGACTTTAATGCACATAGCCCAACCTGGGATCAATCACGTACACATGGAGTCACTCGCGCCCACGTCATTGAATACATTTTAGACCGGCATAATTTAGTAGTATTTAGCACTGGAGAACCAACCTTTCTTCACCTTGGACATAATACAGAAACAGCTATTGATTTATCAATATGCTCTCCGACTCTGGCCAATGATTTTGACCGGATAGTTAACACTGACATTCACGACAGTAGCCACTACCCCACCAAATAACACCCACATTTTCAACAGTAACCGATACCACATCCAGTTTTTATCCCCGCCGGAAGATTTCGAAGGCGGATGGGACAACATTTTAGGAACTTTCAAGTACTCCATACAACCCCAATATTTCTCCCGTCGAAAACATCTACTCACGTACAAATACACTATTCGAGGCAACCTCCACAACTATTCCACTTACAAAACCGTTCACAAAAAGAAAACGCGTACCTTGGTGGTGCCAAGATATTTCCAAAGCCATTGCGCTAAAAAAGCACTTAGAAATTATTTACGACATCTCAACCAAAAAAATCAATCATCCGTAATTATGAACGAGTAAGGACCCGCCGCATCATTCGCGATCATAGGCGCCGTTCATGGAAGTTATGTTTATAGCAGCTCACTTTTCAAACACCTGTAAGTTAAATATGGAAATTAATCCGACGTTTGTCCAGACGCTCCCCATTTAAATCTCTACCGGCCCTCAAAATCCACAATCTTACCATTACAGACCTGCAAACCATAGTGAATACCATAGCTCATATCATAGCCCATAATAGCAACGATGAGATCTATCTACCTAATTTCTTACCAAATGCTCAACACACTTTTCACACCAGTCCCCAACTATTTCAATCAGACAATACGGAGGACTACAGTGCTTCTTTTCAACTTTCCGAACTGTAGAATGCCATCTCCTTCACCGGTAACACTTCTGTAGGGCCTGACAAATCACATTACTCATTCTTTAGACATTTATCTGACCATACAAAACAATGCATCTTAGACACGTTTAATTCATTATGGACAAATCACATCTTTCCTGACACATGGAAAGAAGCAATCATCATTCCCATTCCAAAACCCGGAAAAGATCACAGTGACCCCAATCATTTTTGGCAAATTGCTCTTCCCAGTTCCTTGGGGAAACTTCTTGAAATAATGATGAGTAAAAGACTGACCTGGCACCTGGACACAAATTTTCTTTTATCTCCATTTCAAAGCGGTTCCGTCATGGACACGGCCCAGTCGACCATGTAATCAAATGAGGAACAGACATCCGCCTTGGTTGCAAGAAACACAAACTCACTGTAGCAGCATTTTTGGACATTAACAAAGCCTACGATATGGCCTATAAGCTCGCATTGGTTTTCAGAATTCTTTTACTCGGTTTCAAAGGACATTTAGCTCATTATTTATTAGGTTTTCTATCTGGTAGTCGCTCGTTTCACCTCAGATGTCCATCATCAATCTTCGCTAAGCATTTTATGCACAACGGACTGTCACAGGGGAGATGCATATCCAGTTTTATTAAACATCATCATTAATGACCTTTTCGCTGACATGCCTGCAAGCGTATCATTTTCTTTTTCGCAGACGATGGTGCAATGTGGTGTTCAGGCGACATTACGAAAATTGTTCGATTCGGTTTCAATTCTAAACGCCCTTAATTGAGTACATCAATGGTCTATCAAGTATGGCTTCAATTTTTTTCGGCCCCCAAATCTGTAACCATGATTTTTAGCAAAAACACTCCCTGCCCAAAACCAGATACACAGCTTCACCTTGAACAGAATGGCATGCCTTATGTAGATTCATTTAAATTTATTGGTGCAATCTTTGGTCGTAGGCTGTCCATGCATCACATGAAACGCATCCAGAACAAATGCTTTTACCGACTAAACTCATTTCGCTGTATTACTTCTTCCTCATTCGGAGCCGATCGTCACACTCTTTTACAACTATATAAACATTTAGTGCTCCCATCAATGAATATGGTTCAGTAGTTTATGCTACTGCCAGCCCAGCTTCCTTACAAATTTCATACACCATTCAAAATTAGTTTTTCCGTATCGCACTCTGTGCAATGACCCCTTCACCCATTATTTCCTTAGAAGCCGAATCTGGAATTCCCCGATTAGCCATCCGCAGAATGCAACAAACACTTAGGTACGGCTCCAAAATTAAATTTAATTCAAACCACCCCACGCACGCCTCATTGTATATTCTCCCAAATATACACTATGATTGCTTAGGTCCAACTGAAAAAAATGAACTGGTCTCACCATTGCCTCTAGGGTCAAAACATTTCCTGAGCAAGTTCGTTTCACTGTTCCACCCATTACTTCTCTTTCTCCACCAACTACACCACCGTGGCATGTTTGGTGACCTCATTTTCTACAAAAAAAAACAAAATATTCCAGGAATTATAGACTGACTTTTTCGATTTAATATCTTGCTCATACTATATCAAAGGCGCGAAATTGCCGGACGAGGCCGAAGCGCCTAACCTAACAGAACGAAACGATAAGGGAAGGTAAATAGATGCATGGAGTGTTCAGTACTATCTACTCGCACATAGCCAGAGCCCAGTATTATCAACTCACGTATTGCCAAAGCCCGCTGAGGACTCCGCTGTACCATGGTTTTGTCGCGACTGACTGCCCGTTGCCGCAGTTCATATTTGTCATTTTTGTGGTGTCACTCGTTGCTCTCTTTCTACTTCGGTTTCTAGTGGGGTGACACCCGTCGCCCCACTTTATTTGCATCGTCGCGTATTTCCGTTCCCTCTGTTCTTCGTGTTTATTTATATTTCGTTTGGTAGGTCTTTTTTCCCGTGACGAGGAAAAAACGAAAGAAGGATACGGACCCCAGTTCGCCGCTGGACTTTGAGTCTGAATTCCCCCCCCCGATGACTACACCTGCTGACCATCGATCGACACCCGACCTTGCGCACGACACCCCACCTCTTGATGCAACTGTTGACCCGAACCGGACCATTCCTCTTGAAGACGTCATGGAATCTCTTTGCGCCTCGCCGACCCTTTCTCGCATTAACACTCGAGGAATCCGTATTAACGTTTGCTGGCCGACAAAGCAACACCTCGCCATCTGCTCCTTGACCAATCCTGACACCGAAGCCCCAGCAAACGGAAACCTCGTCATTAAAACCCAAACACGAGCCCAGATCAAAGCCTTCCTTCGTACTACAAGATTGTGTGGTAAATCCGTCACAATTTCCCTATACTCCAATTGCAACACCACCAAGGGCACTGTCATCGCACCGGAGCTCCGCTTCATGACTAAAACAGAGATCCAGACGGGGCTAAGGCCGGGGGGGGGCGACCCACGTCCACCGCATCACCTACTTTAGAAGCGGCCAGAAGCGTGATACGAGCCTCCTTGTCTTTAGCTTTAACTCCACCACTCTTCCCAAGACCCTCCTTGCCGGCTATATCCGATACCAAATCCGTATATTTATTTACAATCCTCTCCATTGTTTTAATTGCCAGCGCGTTGGGCATGGCAGTAAGACATTCATCGGATGAAAACATTTACTAAGCGACTTCAATATAATATTCCAAATATTTTTGCTTTTACACCACCAAGTACACCACAGTGGCAAGCCACTGAACGGCACATATTTTACCTAACCAACACCCTAAAATCACAACTTTGTCCAAGATATGCAAAACCAAAATTCCACCAGGTTCGTTCTCGATATCCCCAGGTTCCCTATTGGCGTTCTTCGACAAGGAGGTGGATGTGGTGACGAAGCGCAAGATGGTGACCAACCCTGAGCGGGATAAGAAGTCAGGGTGCCACCATCGTTTGCAAGGAGTTCCGGAGATCGGAGTTGGGCTGGAAGAGTTCGTGACCAAGAGGACGCTGAAGGTTTTTAGCGTCATTGCTGAGCAGAGGAAGGAGAATGCAAATCGTCCTTCTTAAAGGAAGACCCGGGAAGTGGGAGACGAACACAACGTTGCTGGAGATGAAGAAGTCTGCGGGTTCTTTGAATCTCGTTAACGATGCAACAGAACGAGCTGTTTCTCTCATCCACGCCTTCAACACATCGCTTACTAAGGATGAAGAGCAGAAACAATACCTACTCCGCCTCGTGGCTAATCACCGTCGCCACCTCCCTGCTCCGACCAAGGGGGGACTTATGGAAGATGGTGGTTGCTGAATTGTAAAGGGACAGGTTGAAGTTCCACCTCATTTCGTCATTCAAGTTGGCACGATAAAACATTATTATTTATTTAGGTTATTTTGTTATCATAGAAAATAGAAGCTATGCTATGCGAAAGAAGAACAAAAATAACATCCCTTCAGTTACTCTTCTGTTGGAAAGGGACACCATTTTTCGCGACCCCTAAAAATTAACGAAATTTCCTGAAAATTTGTCTAAATGTTATTTATGAACAGTGTAACAGAATAAAACTTGTTGAGCGAACAATTTTTCAACTTTCTTTTTTGGACCAGGCTAATATATATCTATATGTATATATATATATATATATATATATATATATATATATATATATATATATATATATATATATATATATATATAATATATGCATATGTGTGTGTGTTTTTGTGTGTGTATTATTTTTATTTTTATTATTATTATTATTATTATTATTATTATAATGCCATACTTGGATGGAAAATTCATGAAGTTAATGTGAAGCCCCACATCGATAGGTCACATGCTCCATGATACCCCATGTTAATTAAAAGTCCAACCTATTAGGGGATACAGCTAACCTTGAGGGGGCATTTGCCCCCCTCCACCACCAAAAATATCAAAGAACACCCCTGGTCTATAGGCATATGAATGGAAAATTGAAAACAAGCTGCAGGTTCCGTATCTGCACATGGGTGATAAGGGCTTGATATTCCAAGCAGTATCGGTACCTCCACCGGTAGCCTAAATATAACGTTGGTGCATTTTCATTGTCGGAGGGCTTCCACCTCCCAATGGGAGGCACATGCCCTTAGTGCCCCACCATTGTTTGCGCCCCTATACCGAGTGGGGAGGAATTATGCTGCAACAGATATCTCTGACTTGTTCTTACCCGTCCTTCCCGGACGTGATATTCAGATGGCCTGTCTCATCATACTGCTACTACCCGTGGCACCGCGCGGTTCCTGCGGCGCTCGACATGAATGTAGTCAGCGTGGGTTCAAGCAAAACGTCCTAGTGTTAGAAGAAAATAAGGCTTATATTCGCGGAAAAAAAATCAAGCTTTCAAATGAATCCGATTTTGTCCAATTTTGATGGCATTTAAGATCGGAAATTTCGTGTGGAAAACACGTAAGTTTGGCTGAGGCGCCTACAGGACAGCAATTGCCCAGCCCATGTGACGTCACTGGTTGCCAAACGATATTGGAGGCACCAACCCGACCCATCAATGCTGCAACATTCATTTTACGTTTGCAGTGCACGGTTGCAAATAAAAACCAACTCAAAGCTGAACCTTCAATCTGTCTGGTGGACGCAAATATTTACAGAGATATATGGATGCTTTTTGGATGTTTCCCAGCGCAGCCATCTGAGAGGGAGTGGACTTCCGTCGGTCGCAGCCATCTGAGAGGGAGTGGACTTCCGTCGGTCGCAGCCATCTGAGAGGGAGTGGACTTCCGTCGGTCGCAGCCATCTGAGAGGGAGTGGACTTCCGTCGGTCGCAGCCATCTGAGAGGGAGTGGACTTCCGTCGGTCGCAGCCATCTGAGAGGGAGTGGACTTCCGTCGGTCGCAGCCATCTGAGAGGGAGTGGACTTCCGTCGGTCGCAGCCATCTGAGAGGGAGTGGACTTCCGTCGGTCGCAGCCATCTGAGAGGGAGTGGACTTCCGTCGGTCGCAGCCATCTGAGAGGGAGTGGACTTCCGTCGGTCGTGAATAAAGCGAGCAATTATGTAAGGAACTGCTGTATGAATTGCTGGCATATACCGCAAACGGATGAATAGCGCATTAGAAGTTCCCAATTAATACTTTGGGCCGTATTCTGGACAAGAAGTGAAATAAAAACAGCGGAGCATTATGGTCACACAGCTACGTATTAAAGTGCTGCGATTGCGCTCGAGCTATCAATTATTGACTAGTCAGCTGCGATGTTGCACCACTCAACGTAGAAACATGCTCGTTTGTCAGAAGGTTACAAAATCGATAAACGGGCATCAACATCAACAGCTAGCAAGTGCTCACTTTTGATAAGGCCCATCACTAAACTATCACTAAACTACCCTATCACTAAACTATACCTAAGATATATTACACTATGTACGCCTAAGGTGCGCAGATATTCACTCAGCCCCACGTCTCGTGGACATGCCGTGCACGCGTCACGGGTTCCCTCCCCCTGGCATCGCAGACATTTCTCTTTATGAAAATGTGTAGTGTTAATAATTGTCAGTAATTAATAATTAATATAAATGTCTACACTGACTCTCAGCAAAGCAATCTGGTGCCCCTGGCTTCGGTGATGTAAACACAGACGTTATAAATGGCCCTTCCGCGGGCCGGCACGTAGTGGAAATCCCTCAGTCTCGAAAAGGTTGAAAATCCGACAGCAGAACTTGCCTTCCCTCCTTAAAAAAGTGCACAGTTCACTAAGGTTGTGTAAATGTAGTTACTTTTTATTGCACATTTCATGTCTATACACCTTGTCGGCTGAGTCAGACCACCTCCTAGAGCGCAGCCTACTAATGTCCTACTCGTAGAATACAACCAACCTTCTGATCGGGGACGTGCTTATGTGCTTTGAGAATGCAAGTGCCTTCCTGGGACAATTGGGCACCGTTCTTTGTAATGTGTATACCATTATTGGGAAGATATGCCTGAGACAAGAGGCCTTTTGGGCAGTTGCGTGCTGGGAGAGAGAAGGTCCAACTTCAGGCAGGGAGAACATTCTGATGCCAAATGTGCGCACCCAAGTGCGGCTTTGAACCTCGGTGTCTCATGCTTTCCGGGGCCGCTGCTTAAATTACGTCGTTCACCTGTCCACCTCTCCAAGATGATATCAGAAGGATTTTATTGCGATTCACTCCTTGCGCAGCGGCTTTTACGGCGGGTTAAATCCGGCGCTGGGTCGCCAGCGTCGCAATAGATTGTTAGCATAGGGCGGAGTGTGCGGAATTATTGATCGATTATTTAGATGCAATACAGGGTGTGTGTTACCAGCACTGATCAAAGCATATATCGCGCACTAGAATGGGGGGACTGGGCCGCTTGTCTGTCACCAGGTCAAGCACCACTGATGCCAGGCCAAGCGCCAGCCCCACTGATCAGCCGCACTGACAAGCCCCACTGACCAGCCCCACTGAGCAGCCCTGCGGACCAGCCCCACTGAGCAGCCCTGCGGACCAGCCCCACTGAGCAGCCCTGCGGACCAGCCCCACTGAGCAGCCCTGCGGACCAGCCCCACTGAGCAGCCCCGCGGACCAGCCCCACTGAGCAGCCCCGCGGAACAGCCCCACTGAGCAGCCCCGCGGAACAGCCTCACTGAGCAGCCCTGCGAACCAGCCCCACTGAGCAGCCCCGCGGAACAGCCCCACTGAGCAGCCCCGCGGACCAGCCCCACTGAGCAGCCCTGCGGACCAGCCCCACTGAGCAGCCCCGCGGAACAGCCCCACTGAGCAGCCCCGCGGAACAGCCCCACTGAGCAGCCCTGCGGACCAGCCCCACTGAGCAGCCCCGCGGAACAGCCCCACTGAGCAGCCCCGCGGAACAGCCCCACTGATCAGACGGCAACATCACCAGCTGTGCTGATGAGGTACCAATCACTCACCGCAGTCGAAGCTGGCTGACGATGTTGGTCAGATCTGTGACCTGGCCGCAACATCTGACATTTGAATGCCGCTAAGGTCGACAGACAGCTGCTGTCATTGAGTTCACTTCGAAACACAGGTTCGTGCGCTCTGACTTCCAGATTTCCGCCTAGACGGCGGCACAGGCGCGGATCTAGGTAAACATTATCAAGGTCTGTGCATAAACAAGTCGATAATGGACCAGACACTTGCCATGTTCGGTGAGTGAAGATGCTCTGTCGGTGTTTGTATAGTGTATCGTTATCCCTTATGTAACTTGAATGTTTTCAGACGAACGTAAGTGATATAGCTTGACTCCACCAACGATATGTTGTGACGAATATTTATCGCTATAGTGCCGGTTTTGAAACCCATAATGACACTACAAAAATATCGTAACTTGTGATGTTTCTACAATATACATTAACATGAACAAGGGGAGCAACAGTGTCAGAAGGAGAATGATACATACATATATATAAATATAGGGAGGAGTGACAAACCGAGATCGAGACGGAGATCGAGAGAAAATAGCCCGAACAAGTCTACTGTCATCTATGCATGCATAGTTCACGCTAAAAGCAATGCCACCAAATAATGGGTGGGCTGTTCAATTAGCTATGTCTTTCGAACTATGTGTCGAAATGTTTTACCATTTTGAATATGAATCTCGTAGCTTTCTATCGCTACCGCATGCTAAAAAAATAGTTTGATTAATTACGAAACACAAGAATAAAAAGCCGAATCGGCCGTCGTCGCATGGATAGGCAGGGGTGCCATTACATACAGCCCTGGACCCATTGTGGCGAGCCCCACATTTCCGGGTGAATCAAGCGATGCGGAAATGATATTCCGCCAGAGCAGCAGAGCAATTATTGCAACGCGACCGTAGGACGATAACGTGTGTAGCAATGCCATGTGGCTGGCCAACCTCTGCAGGCCGCACGAGAGCTGGCCGACCACCGACGTTTGACGTTCCCGTAGCTCCTTTGGTCGGAGCGCCGGCCTGCTCTGCCCCTGCCCCTCCCCCCCTCCTGGCCCAGCAACACGGGGCTGGACTGGCTCCACGCGTTCACGTATCCCCCGGCTGTGAGGGTCAGTTGGCAACTGGCCCGATAAGGCCGACGAGGCGCCACTGAGGCCGCCGTGTCCGTACGGTGGCCTGTAAAACAACCAGTCAAAGTTCCGTAGCTGAACTGGAATTCCCAGATTGGGTGGTGGGGCCAGCGTTCACGCAGCAAGCTCAGCTTATCAAAGGACCCTGAGCTATGGAGCTACCTCGGCCAGAAATACAAGGCAACTTCATTGTTAAACAATTGCCGAGATGGCACGACCATGCTGGCGGCCTATGTCGATCGGCACGTTTCACAGCCGCATGGATGCATTCTGATCTGAGCATGGAGTTGACTGCATCTTTCAGTGGGGCCTTGTGAAAGGCCATCGAACACTTGGCCTTTGGTGAGTGGCCGAAGAAATAGAGAATATGAAGGGAACTGAATTTTATCGGTGGTTTATGATACTGTGTATTCTAGATAATATTTGTATTGCACTAACCTTCAAGACATAAACAATAAAGGAAAATATATGATCACATGACAAATATGTTGCATCCATTTGACAAATAGCTGGGCGTTGCGCTATGGAGAACGTCAGGAATAATGGAAAGCATGATAATTGATGAGTGAAAGGAATGAGCAGACTATTTTAGGCTGAACCAGACGTTTAGAGCGCGACGCCAGTAACGGAGGATTTTTCCCCTCCCTTGGTTAATTTCGTGACAAATAATTTGACCAAATTCATACAACAACGCATATTACCTTCAAAATGTACACGGGACAGAAAAGTAGCCCGGAATTGTCCAAGAAGGGGGCCGGATTGACGTGACGATTTTTGAAGTCCCTCGGTATATACCGACCATTTTATTTTAAAATGACTCGTGGTTCCTTGATAAATATCAAGCCCTTGTCCCATTCGGAGCCTGAATCATCATCGGATCCCCTCACTTCTCATATTGTAAACAAACACGGCACTGTCCTCAGCCAGGAACGCGGAACACCTGCGCACGCGTACAGGACGGCAGAGGCTTATGGGAACACAAGTTGATTCAGTTATGTAAAAAGTAAGTAAACGCATATAGAGTCTCGTAGCCTACCGTAAGGGTCCGAACGCATTCATCAGGGCCCGTTCACTGTGGTAAGCGCCCGTAGACGTTCGCAATGGCCCATAGAAGTTCGTAAGGGTACGTAGACCTTTGTACGAGCCCGCATTTGCAAGGGCCCGAACACGTTCGTAATGGCTCGTAGTCGCCCGTAGGAATCCTTACAAGACCGTACGATTTATAAAGGTCCGTAGACATTCGTAAGGGTCTGTAAACATTCCTAAGGGTCCATACACGTTGGAGCAAGATCGCGTATATGTTCTTGGAGGCCCGACATCAGCCATTGAAGTGAAACTGGCCTCTCTAATCTCCACACGCAGGCAGACAGACAGACATACTTTTATTGAAGTACGGTGTGTGTGCGGGGGTGAGTTTGGCCAGCTTGCCGCCGTGTGATGATGTCGGCTGGTGTAGATAAAATGCGCTAGAGAGTGAGCAGCGTAGGGTAGGAGGATGTATCAGAGGTTTAGTTTATCTGTCGACCGATTTTGAGGTAGAGTTGACGTAGTCTTAAAGAATAGAATTGAGGTGGTCCGGAGCGCTTGAAGATGTAGATATGGTACAGTAGAGTTGTTTGAGAGCCAGAGACGATGTAGTCGAGAAAGGGTGTCAGTCCGGTCGGTGCCACTTTGGGGTATGGGGTGTAGTGGGGGGGGGGGGTCGGGTCATCGCCATGTGGTTAACATTGCAAGAACGTATTCTTTTGTCTTTTCGTAGCGTATCTTTTACTTTTTTGTTTTTCTCGTTTTTGTTAATTTTTTCTTTCGTTTTTTAAGCATATCTTTTCCATTTTTATCTTTTTCACAATTGTTCCAGTATGCGTGTAGTATCGAGAAAGTGGAAGAGGTGTTCGTGTAATGCTGGATGGTCGTCGTTGAGGAGCGTGGTGAGGTTCAGTGGGATGTTGTTTGCTGTGCAGTAGTTTGTGATATGTTGCCTTTGGTTGTTGTATTTGGTGCAGTATGTGAGTATGTGTTTAATTGTATGTGTGATGGCATGTGGTGCATTGTGGTCGTCGTTAATTTAGTAGGAGGTAGGAGTGTGTGATTGTTTTGTATCCTATGCGTAGTAATGTTAGTGTCCGTTCTCTGAGTCTGGTGTTTTGGTTCATGGAGTGCCAGAATTCGTGTTTGGGGTGTATTTCGTGTAGCTGTGTTCCTGCTGTATCCCATGTTTGTGATATATGTTTGTTCATGGCCTGTCGTATTGTGGGATACTAATCAGATTGTGAATAGGGACATTGTGTGGTTTGTTGTAGTGTTGTGGCTGTGTTTGCTTCTGTGTCTGCGTATTCGTTGCCATGTATGTTTGTGTGACTTGGGATCCAGAGACATATTTGACGTTGTTGTATGGTTATTTTGTGTGGATGTGTAGTACTTTAGGTAGGAGAGGGTGTTTGTATTTGGTGTAGGGTGTTGTGCTCTGTAGTGCTGATTTTGCGTCCGTGGCTATGATGTGTTCAATTTTGGTGTTGTGGATGGTACAGTATGCCGAGAAGATTGCGAATAATTCTGCTGTGTATGTGGATGCTGTGTCGTGCAGACAGGCACGTAGGATGACCCGCGACGGTGCTGCGTTGGAGTGCAGCACCGCCGCTGTGCCCGTCTGCTGTGTATGTGATTTGGAACTGTCTGTATATATCATGTTGTAGTTGGCATATTATGCTGTGAATTGTAAGAATAGTTGTATTTATACGTGTGTATATGTGTTTTCCTGTCTGTCCATAAGGAAGTGCGTGTTGAGTGTAGATTGTTTCCACCATGCGATGGGTTGTTTGAGTTGTGCTGCTGTGGTGAGTGCTATATCTAGAGTGTTTGCGTGTCGTCGCATGTGGCAGCCTACTGTAGTCTTTAGTGGTGTTAATCTCATGAGTTGGTGTACGCGTGCTGTGCGACATTTTAGTGCCTGGGTGCATGGGTATTGTTTCGTGAGTTGTGTCTTGTAGTGATACCTAAGTAGTGCTTCTGTGCGTGTGTGCTGTAGTTCTGGTATGTGGTTGTATGTGTGAAGAGCAAGAGAAGTTGAGGTGGTGTAGGCTCCTGTTAGAAGTGTGCTTCGGTCAGATCCTCAGCGTGTGCCGGAAAGTGCTCGTAGAATGTTTATTATTTTTTAGACGCGTTTTTTGTATGTTTAGGGGTGCGGCCGAAGAGATAGTCGTGAGTCTAATGTGATACTTATAAATTGTGTTGTCGTGACGAAGGGAATGGGTGAGTTGTCTATTTTCAGAGGTTGTGGATTTGTGTATCTGTTGTAGCCGAAAATCATGCATTTGGATTTGAGTGGTGTGATGTGTGGCAAGTAGTGCGTGTGTTGGTGCTTCGGTAGATGTCCATAGTACTATATCGTCGGCGTATATTGTAATTTTGGACGAAACGTCGTCGATGATGACTGAATTTAGAGCTAAAATGAAGAGCAGGGGAATTAGCATAGAGCCCTGCATTAATGCTGTTGTGGGGAATTTGGTGTCTGAAGTGTGGGGCCCAATTTTGACTTGAAAGGATCTGTCGAGTAGATATAAATGTAGGTAGTGTATCAGGCTTCCCTGTATGTCAAGATTGTGTAAGTGTTGTAGTAATGTTGATGGTATCATATGCTTGTTTTCAATCCAGGAAGGCGGCGACCGTGGAGCGTTTCCTTGCCGCCGCTTCCTGGATGTGCGTGATAAGGTAAGTAAGGTTGTCTAAACGTGATCGATTAGGAAGGAAGCCTGATTAAATATGAGAGATTAGTTTTTGTGTTTGGATGTTGTAGAGAAGGCGATTTTTGACAAGGCGTTCAAATAGTTTGTGGAAGCAGTTAGTGAGGGCAATAGGGCGATAGGAGGTGCAGAGAGTTGAGTTCGTGTTTGGTTTAAGCATAGTTATGAGAAAAGCATGTATCTAGGTTTGTGGATATGCATGGGTGGACCCAGGGCTAAGAAAAAGCCTTTAGGTGGTCGCCGACGAGATACAATTCTGGGAAATTGGTCGCCAATCAGGTGCAGGTCTAGTGGTGGTGGGTGGATGGGTGAAAGGGGAGATTGCCCCTCGGGATTGGAGATCAAATTTCCGAAACATGATTTTTCATGATTACCGACTATTTCCAGATCTGACGGCCTTCCATCGTTTCTTCGATTGGTTCCTCAGAAATAGTTGTCGCTTGGCGCCCTGAGTAAATTTTGGCTTCCCGAAAAGAGTGTCGCCCTTTCCATGCGAACTCCTGAATGTCCCTCGGAGAACAAAGTCCCTCCGAGACAGTGGAGGATGAACAGAATTCCCTGGAAGATAGTGAAGAATAACAATCCGGATTTTGGCGCATACAGATTTTAAACATTATAAGCTATGTTCATCAATCTGACGTCAATTTCTCGCAATTTTTACTGTGTAAAAATATATTAAATTTCTAGTCCAGATGAATATTTATAATTTCCATTAGCTGTCATCTTGCATCAAATACAAAACAACGGAAAATTATTTATGACTGATAGGTACAGTACTTCTACACTTGAACGGTAGTAACAGAACTAGTAGGCATTAGCCCATTTCTTCAATATCTTCTTTAGCACATTTTTCAGCTGGATATATTTTGTGGAAGATATTTGGTGAAAATACGTTGATATGGATGGACTTCTGATCTATATGAATTCCAGTGGTGCACTTATAAATTGTGTCCTATAAAAATAAATTTTCTAGACAATGCAAAATTTGGCATAACTACGATAACATTTCACACCATTGCTGATCAGCTTCAGTCGCGCCAGTGGCGGCCTCGCAGCCGCGGCATCGGCAACTTGATCTGTGTGCATATTAGAGTTGCTGTTTTTATTCTTTTCAAATAATTGGAAATGGCACAGCAAATTCTGGCATGGCAAGCTGGATGACAGAACAGCAAAGTAAGCAGACAAAATCAGCACCAATTCTGCATTTCAATGTCCTTCCATATATGTATCTTTATCTAAACTTCCACTTGCCATCTGAGGAGCTTCAGTAATTTGTAATTTAGACTGTATACAAGACATGCTAATCAGTAATCACATGTTTTTCCTCTGTATAGCAAAGATGTTATCATATGATGTTTGATGTTGATATTTCTAATTTAATGAAACACAAAAAGTATAAGTTATTTTTGTTCCCACAAAAGGTGCTAAATTTATGAATTGGGGTAATCTTGAATTATTGGACCTTCCTTTTCCAATGGTTTATGGTTGACATGATGTGACCGCTGATTTCTTCTACAAATGCTTGCTTTTTAGCTGCCAAGTAGAAGCACATTAAAAATGTGGCCTTCAATTTGGTAATATAGCTTTCAAATAATGCTCAAAATAAAAATAAATAGCATGGCCTAAACAAGCTGCCATGAGAAAAGAAATATACAAAAATAGAAAGATTTCATACCTATTTCTCGAGATTCATCAAATGAAAAACCTATCCTAACCTAACCTAACCTGCTTTTGAAGGAAAATTCAACATTTTTTCCTGAAAATGAAAATTTCTATGAATAAAACACCGAAACTAACAACATGAAACCAAACTTACCAACCTTCCTTGCTTCGTGGCAGCACAATGTGTGTTAAGCCTATCCTGTGAATGCTTAAAAGCACAATAATACTTAAAATTGTACACTATATATTTTTTAACTTTCAGAATGACATGACACATCAGGACAACAATATTAGGTAAATCTGCATCTTGAGGTAATCTTTGAATTATTGAAATTTCATTGTCCAATGCAATCTCTATGAGTGATGAACATTATGTGACAACTAATTTCCTGTGCATATGCTTACTTTTCGGTTTGCCGGCAAAATAACACCAACAAATGGGCTTGGAGCTTGGTAATATAGCATACAAGTAAGGTGCAAAAGAAAGAAAAAAATGCAACATAACATAAGTTAACATAGCCTAGCCTTCCATCTAAGAAAATACATTAATTGCAAAAGAACATTTGTAATTTTTTTCAAACATTTTCTAAACCTTACATGGCCTGCATAGCCTAGCTCAGTCTGTTTTTGGAGATACTTTTCTTGAAAAAGTTTTTTTTTAATGGAAACTGTTTTTAACTTAAATGAAAAGCTTAACCTAACCAGTCCCCACCCTATTGTTTCCTTCTTGGAGGAACAAATGTGTGCAAAACTTGCCTCAGGCATACCTTAAAGTGCAATAATACACAATATTGTGAGATCATATGTCTGAACATGATTAAGACGATGGAACCATTCATTCCTGCACAAAATTTAATGCAATAATTTTGTTGCTTTCTTTTTTGTGCAGAAAACTTTGGTTTTTCATTTTTTAAAGATGGAATGTTTGACTCCGATATATTTCTTTGAAGAAAGAAAAATACTAGGTTATAATGAAATGTCTCAAGTAATACATTGGATAGAGCATAATATCACCTACCTACCTATGCTAGATTAGGCTTTTGACTTATTACATTATTATTCAGTATATATTTCCCCAGGTAAATATGAATATGTTGGTATTACCTACCTTCCTTACCAACCGAAAAGTATGTATGCATTTGTGCTGGTAATAGGTAAATGGTAGCTAGGCAACATGCTGCATCATCTTAATCTCATGATGAAATACGTTCTATATTTGTCTTAAAATGCTATTTCCAAAGTATAAAAAATGCTTGTCAATGCTTACACTCTGGACACTGCTAGCCATGATCATATCATTGTACATAGGAAGGTCATCTAACTAGGTACTTACCTCGGCAATGTCAATATGAATCAAGGCAGTCAAGCAATCAATTCATGAAAACGAGACATTAATTAACCAGCATGACTAGGTACAAGTACCGTAAACAACAGATTTTCGAACGACGACTCGACGCTGGGTAACTCAACGAGCCACCAAGAGTTGCCTGATTTCCAATCCCTCATCTACAACTAGATTCCCAGGCGACGACCACAGTGGTCGCCGGATCGCCATTCGACGGCGCTTGGGCGACTACTAAACTAAACATAACTTAACATAGCCTAGCCTTCTGTATCGGCTGTGCAGGATAGGTTAAGGGCTAAGGGTGATGATAAGAGGGTTACGTCTGGTGTTGTCGGGAGGTGGGAGCCAATTCGGACGAGGCAGGTTGGTGTTCCGGTGTTGAGTATTGTGAGGTTGTGTTTGGTCGCCAGTGTGACAAGTGTACGTGCTCTGTTGGCAGGTGACATTGTGCGTGGGTTCCATAGAGGGTGGTGTGAGTTGAAGTCTCCAGTTAATATTACTGGGGTATTAATTTGGTCAAGTGCGTTGTCTAGTTCCGAAAGGGTTTCTGTGTCCCGTGAGGGGGGAGTCGTATATCTTAATGAGTGTAGGCTGTGTTGTGGTGGTGTATTTCTGTTAACAGTATATCTGTTGTGGTGTTGAAGTGAATCAGGCGGTGTGGTGTAGTGTTCTTATGATGTGCAAGCACCGCCTGATCTGTGTGTGTTGTGAATGTCTTGTCTGTGTAGTGTATATTGCGGAATGTTAAATTGAAAAAGGTCTTTGTGTTCGAAGTGGGTTTCTTGTATGCCGAGTGCTGTATAATTTGATTGTAGTGCGTAGTGTTTGAATTCTGGCCGGTGTCCTATGAGTCCATAAGTGTTCCACTGCAGCATTGTGTTCATTGTTTGTATGTGTTAGCGCGGCAGTAAGGGCGTTTAGGTGACGGCTGTTTTTTGTCTGTGCTCTTTGTTGGTCTGTGTGGCTGAGTAGAGGGTGGTGTCGCGTTTGTGAGGGGGGTGGGGGTCGTGGTGTCTGAGTCAGTTGTGGTGTGGTCTCGGCGGTCCGTCTGCTCCTCCGGGTCTGTGTCCTGATGTGCGTATGGGTGTGGTGTAGGTGATCTGTCCGATGTGCGTGTGGATTGTGGGGATACTGAGGGTGTTGGTTGGCATTGTGGTGGCGGTGGTGGGTTGTAGGGTGGAGTGTATAGGCTTGGGTGTGCTTGACTGTGATTTGAGGAGGGCCTGCTGTTGGTGGTCTTCTTTTACGTGTGTTAGTGTTATGTGGTGTTCGCGTGTGCTGAGGTCGTGGTTGTTCTATGTTGGTGTTTGTGTTGTATTCATGTTGGGAGCGTGTTGGCAGAACCGGATAGTCCGCGTGTGATAGTGGTGGTGGCGGTTCTCTGTGTGAACCCGGCTCTGTACGGCGAGCCAGCGAGGCCGCCGGCGGGTCCTGGACGGACGCCCTGGCCCGGTATGGGTCCATGCCCTCTACGTGGACCCCGCGGAGCACTTCTCGCTCCGCCATCCACCGAGGGCAGGACCCATCCGATGCCGCGTGGTCCCCCCGCAGGCGGCGCAGCTCAGCTCGCCGCTAGTGCATCGGTCTGTTGGGAGTGCGCGCGAGCATTTGCCCGTATGTATGTTGTGTCGCAGGGCACCCCCCCCCCGCTGTGTGCCCGTATCGCTGACATTTCTTGCAGCGTTGCGGGAGGGGTGCGCGTGGTGTGACTGTGTATCTAAGATAGCCAGCTTTGGTGTGTGTTGGTGGTGTGCGTGATTGGAATGTAATTAGCAGGTGGGTGGTTGTGTAGCCCGGCCTCGGGGCCGGTCGGTACACGGCGGAGATGCCCTGGTCCCCAGGTTGAGGGCCAGGGTCTCCGCCGGTATACCGACCAGCTCCCTGGCGATGATGGTGCCCTGGCTTGTGTTGAGATTTTTAGCCGGTGTGATTGTGATTGGTGTTCCAATCACATGTCTGATTGTAGTAAGCAAGTTGGCATCAGTAGTGCCATTTTCCTGTATGAGGAGCGCCCCTGACCGGAGTGGTTTGGAGTACATGGGCGCCCCTGTGTAGTGGGAGATCTACCCATCCACCAGCCGAGGGTCCAGAGTGCCCATTGGCTCCCCTCCCCCCGGCGGCAGATGCAGAAATCCCCTGTGGGTGTTGGTTCGGTGGTGTTCATGTTTGTGTTGCTGTTGTTCGAGTTTGTGTTGTTTTGTGGTGTTGGGTACACAGTGAAAGTGGCAGGTGCGTGTGACAACATACACTGAACAGCTTTGGCGGAGGGTAAAGAAGGGCGTGAAGAAAACCCGACAGGTGTAAAAGTGAGGGCAGATAAAGTCGGTGAGTACACAAGGAAGTCAGAAACTGTGCTTGAAGAGAGCACGGATGGACAAATCAGATAAAGATATTTCAGAGGGCACTAAAGGGAAGGTCGGGTGGGGGCTTGTGGGCTCGGGGTGGGAGGGAGTGGGAGCACCGCCGGACTGACCTTGTCAAGTAGAGGTATCCTGGTAGGTGTAGATGAAGCTGAAGTGAAGAAGAGGCACTGCACTGTGGCACAGCAGAGTTGGTCTTGACGACGTAGATATATATATATATATATATATATATATATATATATATATATATATATATATATATATATAGTAGCACGTAGAGGCAGATGCAGAAGCACATATAGGGAGATGTAGAAGCGAGGTGCCAGAGTTGAACTTGAAGATACTAGACAGTCTGTCTAGTGGTCTTGAAGTCTTGATATGCTGAATATAGGTTAGAGGAGTGGGATGTTAATGGTCTTGTGCGAAGGCTGAATGGGGATGATTGTGAGGTTTGTGTGCGGTGTGTATATGTATAGGTATGTATATGTATTAGTGGCAGGTGGCAGATGGCAGTTGGCAGGTGGCAGGTGGTGTCTTCTTCTTGGGCCCCCGGTTCGCAACCGTAACCGTGACTGGCGTCTTCTTCCTTCTCCTTCTTGTCCTTTGGATCAATCTCACGTGATCTCAGTAGGCAAGGCGATCCAAATCAGCGGCGCTGGCGTGAGAGATGTGCGAAACCCTCCACCAGAAATCGTGACGAGGTAGTCCACAATGGACTTCGGGCTATTACAACTTCGCGTTGATTAGGTAAAACAGCACAACACAAAAGGTCAAAATCACATACAAAATATATACAAATATAAATATAAAATGCAGCAGGGCGAGCAGCAAATCCGTACAGCACGGGCGGCGCGTTAAACAGATGACGCCATAGGTGGCGATCAAAGATCGGCACTGGAAGCCACATCCACCATGGTGATCCCACAGATGACTACGTGTGTGAGAGCCCAAGGGGGGGGGGGGCAACCGCCCCCACGTTCCCCTTTAATTATCCACCATGGCTGTGGCGATGACCTACGCTGACCCAGGTATCTTGTCTATATTATGTGTCAGAGAAGTTAAATTGCTGTATAACACTTTATCGCAGCGTGCTACGCGTTCGAGCTCATTTCTTTTCGGGCGACGCATGGCGCTTGCATTCCCATTGAGGAAATACAAAATCATACCGACCATCGCAAATTAACTTAACTGTTATCACGTGTCGCCCCATTTTGGATGGCATCACACGTAACATTACAAGAATTCCGTAATCATCTTGATTCATGCTTTTGTGACGTTAATAGACCTAATCTAGGTTCACATGTGATTCCAAATCTCAACACAACATATCTGAATAACCCGTCTTAGTGTATCGCACGGTTCACATCTCTAGCTTTCATGGCTTCCTGGTATTCGTGGCAAAAACCCAAAGAGGAAGTAATCCCTGTTATTCGTTGGTTACCACATGTTCTGCAAGAGGGAGGGTGGGGAGACGCTACTTTCTCCTGCTCTGGATAAGTATCACCAAAATCCACTTACAGATGCAATCCTCCGTTTACCCTCCGCTATGTACTTACCTATGGTGACATGTAAAGAATAAAATCAACTGAGTTTTTCAAATTATTATGGTACAAATACAAACGTGTGGACGAAAGGTATGCGAAAATGATGTGAGGCATGCTAATCATGTTTCCAAGCAACTCCCATGAAACTCTCGTTAAACTACATCATCTTGATAAGCAATGCCTGTGTGTGCTATATTTCCCACGAAGCCTGCTTATCAGTTGTGCAAATGACAAAAAGTACACGAAAAAATGCGAAATCCATAATAGTTGACATCACTTGATCGACAATGAATTGACGTAGAATCACGTAATTTGTACACAAAAGTGCTTCCTATAGCTTTTAGCCACCATACACAATTAATTTCCTGGCTTTCGCAGCCAATACGTATTTTTGTGTCTTTTCTCTTTTTATTCACCTCTATCTTTTTTGAACATTTTATGAGCAACTCTTAGACTGATGCTGGATGTAGCTTCGCGAATTGCCTGCCTGTAGCACATCTCATAAGTTACATGTGGCTCTGGAAGTTCGTCGTATCGGCGCCATCGCATCAGCACGGACGTCCAAAATCTGTTAGTTTGTACCGGCCCCTGTCAATGTCCATTGGCATCCGGCGACGTCATCTGGGCGCTGATTTGGGTTCAGCAGGTAATCACGACAGCAAGAAATGGTACTTTTCCGCGTACGTTCCTGACTAGCAAGTATATGTGATAGGTGTAAATTGTACGTCATCTGAAAGCTTGTTTCATGGTATTTCGATAATCATGGCAGGCTTTTACATGGACGTGTTAGTTATCGTGTCAAGTGGTGTTATTTAGACCCATGCTATATCTATGGACAATATTTAACTTAAACGGCGCGACGCACTGGGTGTGGGTAGCGCAGTTGGCAGGGCGTCAGTTTGCCGAATCGGAGGTAGCCGGTTCGAGGCTAGAGTCCAGCAGATCTTTGTGCGCGTCGTGGGAAGTCCTTTTGATAAGCGACAGTGCATTAAGACATTGTTCACATGGGACGATCTTTTACATACAGAGAAGGTAAATACGCAGATATTCTACTAGGCTGGGGTTCGGCCATCTTAAATTGATGCTTGGGCACTTTTTCTATTCAGCCAGGCATAGGAAGTACGTAGCCACCGCTCATGGCAGTATCCAGGCCCCCAGTCCCTTCCTGGCATGGTGGCATGGGCAGTGGGCCATCAGGGTTGGGATAGGAGACAGATCATCCTGAATTTAATCATTTTGGCCATACGGCAGTGCGTCGCAAATAATGAGCTAAAAACTAACGGTTGCCCTTCCCCCTCCCACCAGTACCCGCCGACCAACATTAGTCCCTACTCTTCGAAGTGTGCATTTAATCACAGTACGTGATTATCAAGGTGACAACACCCACAATTGTGCATGCTGCCGAACAGTCAAATGACTTGACCCGCGCTGGGGTCAGAGTGATGCCATTTCTAAGCTCGGCCCCACGCCTCTCACGATACACGGCGAACACACTCCGCCAGGAATGCGACAAGCATTGCTTTGACGGGAGCAGACGTTTGCTAAAATATTTCGGCAGGCTAAAACTTTCTGGACTGTTTGCACAAAGTAAAAAATCACGCTTTTCGAACCATGAAGGCTCGATTTACATTCCGCAACAACTTGATGGAACCCGTAAGCACTAAGACGGATTTTAGATGCACGCACGATGATTTCGGTTCGATTATCATGCATTGCTAGAGGCTTAATGCGGAGCTTAGCAAAGTTGGGGAAGCTTCCCCGTGCATCCCCCACCGTGGCTTTGCCCATATTCGCACCCCGGTATTCGGCATTCTCAGTCGAAATAAATTGGCTGCGTCACTGACGCCATGTGAATCAAACTTCTGACATGCATGCAATAATACAGGGGCAACAGGAATTCCAATGCTAGACCAGCCGCGATTGGTCGTGGGTGGACTCGGTAATTCCGCTGGTTGCGGGACTCGAACACATAATCTTGCGGTCAAGAGTCTAACACCCTACCGACTGCGCTACATCGGCTCCACCAAACACATAACATAGAAGGTTATCAGTAGCATGTTCACATAAACCACGTAACTTGATGAGATTACATTGCGTCAATACATTACAATGCCTAACATTACAGTGCGTACATATCTGGCACTCCATATAATTTAACGAACTGGCAAGAATAGATGGAACATCCTCATCGTGACATCTGTGGCTGAGAGCAACTCGACATACATATATACACAGACTACTCACGAGCACCGTAATGGGACGATGAGTACGCGTAAACCTACAGGCTGCGCTTTACCGACTTCACAAGCACAGACACATATCAGTTCTTGAGTTTAACATACACTCGGTGGAAGAGCAACACGTACGTCTAGTCTCATGTAATTTGTGTGTAAAATGTCCTGATATGCAGCTATATGATCAACGAGAGGTGATGCACCTATACGTTCAAACAATGAAGGATTCAAACACTGATCTGAATGTGAAGTGTCGACCAAGTGCGGCTCACACTTCGCAGTCACTGAGCAAACTACTCGGCTTTTTCCTGCTGCCGCTTTGCGAGCTTGGCGACGTTTACCTTATTGTTTACCAGCCCGAGACGAATAGAAGTCCAGATCCTCGCAAAGTACTTAATGACATTTTATCTGTGGAAATTAATCTGGATTCCAACACCTGGCGGAAACTTCCAGTGACCTTTGGATGTCTGCTGAGATTGTTGGATTCTTGGGCATGGTGAACACAAAATGCTGCATCCATCTCCCTGAATGTGTGGAAGAATTCCTCGATGGGAACCGTCAGTCCGCTAAGGCCCCAGAGCGCTTCTCGTAGTTCATCTTCGGCATATGCATATGGGTTCCAAGCGATCGGTGCGTTGGTTTCCTTCTGGCCATGCACCAGGCCATACATCATCCCTCCCATCCACCATGGTTAACATTTTAGGCAATCATTCAATTCACATCATTATCTGATGTGACTTGAAGGAAGCTGCTATTCCTTCCTGAAATAAAAACTCAGCAAATTAGCAGTTCAAGTTCATGTGCTGATATCTAGAAAGAGTACTTTCGCCAAGATTAATTAATATCGTTCAAATAAATTGTTTTCTCAAACACTATAAAAAACATACATTTTGACAATGCCAGTACATGCTATATACCACGCTAGATAAAATATGGTAAGTGTGGAGAAATGGGGTTTTTGGTGGCTGACGAAGAATACTGATGCTAAATTACAAAAACAACCTAACTGAATCTAACCTAACCAACTGATGTTGTACCTCCTAAAACGTACTCGTGTTCGGTCATCTAAAACCTACTGATGTTGTATGCTGGATGTTGAACGTGATTCACCAAGGAAATGGTAGATCCACTTTACTTTACTGGGAAGAAGTTCCTAACATCCTAACAAGCCGCTCTTGGAAGCCTATAGTGGCACCTGTGAACTTCACCAGCTCCATACACAAAGAAATGGCATAACTATGCAATCTGACCTTCATATTTTGGTAGAAAATGGCCATCATTTATGAATACCACTATCTTTTTGTTATGTATGCGCTGAACATGATGTGGGAGACATCCAAAGGTAGGTGTTCGGGGAACAGAACTTGTTCAGATACACCCCCTCTTCCCCTACTCTGGTGCCATTCTCAGGATTTTGAGAGCAGGCAGCTCAAGAAAACTGCAAGGAAGTGACCTCTGATATTAACAGCAGTAGAGCAATTTGTTGCATGCATGAAGTGTTTGGAAACCCCTTCCTACCCTACTATCACCACTGCCCAGCCATGATGAAATGGGCAATTACGAAATTTGGCACAAGTTGGTGAATGACACAGTATGGCATGATTCCATATGGCTCACTGGAACAATATGATAATTGATAGGAGACCAATGCACAGGCTAACATTAATCACCAAGTTGCATCAATGACATGTTAACGAAGTTCATATTGTAGGTATGAGGTCTTAATTCGCATAAATTGTTTGAGGTGTGTGTTCTCAATATCAACCACGCCATGCATAAGCTAATTTGGGGATGGTGCCGTTCGGTTCAAAGCCACCGGCATGCTAGCGAAAGATAAAACCTTTAAGCTTCCATGAGTTATATACATGCGTTTCAAACGGTGGGGAAACTAATCGTGGTAAAAGCGCCATAATAGCGCTAAAATAAAAGCACCATATTTAATACATTTATCAGTATAGTCCAAAACTGGAAAACAATTCAGCAGTATTCCGTAAAAAAAGCGTCTGGTATATGACGTCACGTGGCGTAAGTTTTGTTTAGTTTAAACTAGTTATACCAGAACTGCGGACTTTGGAGTACCTCTTGTCTCTAGTTATCTTGAGTCTGTGCTACTAGTCCATTACTTCCACAGCTTCCTGATGGTCATAATCCGTAATGTGATGCATATGGGTATATTTGTAATTCGCCGCCCTACGTAATATGATATACTTTGTCATTCATTATTTCATTTGTTCACATTCGCACTCATTCAATTGACCATCTACCACTATGTAGATGACAACAATTTTAGAGCTGAAAATACAAACGTCGTGTTTCAGAAAACGCTTAGGGATATCTGACCCACATCTTAACCACAGCCGTCTTTCCGGTCAAATCCTCACACCCCGTTTCAGGGGGGGGCGGTAGAAGACCCCCTCTAAAATCCAGACTAAGCATTGCACGAAAACGAAAGTGGAGTCATTAGAAAGCGCTCCATGAGTAGGATACGGGTCCACCCCCAAAACAATTTCCCCCAAAACGTCACGTCACCAGGGGGGCTAGATTTTCACGACTTTTCACGACTTACATTATGTTTTTGGTTCTGGGAAGTTCATTTTGGGGGATATACGAACAACAAAATATATTTGGAATGAGAAAACGACAGCGATATCGACCAGGACTATAATTTTTTGGCCCCCCAAAAGTAAAACTAAAATTTTTTTAAAATTTTGATTTTTCAATTTTTCTTTCATTTTTATTTTCCAATGGGTAGAACAGACCGAGGAACGTTGTTGGAAGTCAACTTTCCTAATAAAAAATGCTTACTTTAGCCAGAATCCTCTATTTGAACTGCAAGTTGGCAAATAGGCAAAATGTATATGTAGTCAAAAACGAAAAAAAAGAGAAAAATTCAACTCGTACATTTTATTGCATGCCTAAAGTTAAGTAAACGCTGACAGGTTCATTAAAATATCTGCATCCGTTAAAGCGTGACGACTGGTTGAATGTTTTGGGTGGTGACCTCACTTGACCTTGATTAACTCGTTGACCCTAGACGACCTGACTTCAAAATTTTGAATCAGCATGCCATATTGATGTGGGAAAAGGTAAGCCAAATTTGGGCGCGCTGCCACGCGCCGTTCGTCCACTATCCGCGAAAAACCTGAGGGGGCGGTTGAAGACCCCCCCCCCCCCGAGACTGGACGGGTTAACGCCAGAGCTGAGAGTCGCTTGTTAACTAGCGACGATCTCTGGTAACGAATTCAGGCTGTTTGGAGATAGCCGACTCATATGTATCGCGAGCGCCTGACGGACTCCGCTCCCAAACGGAAGCAAGAGATGCCGACGACGGCCATGGCGGTTGGTCACGACATTAAGCCGCAAGGGCAGCCATCTATTGTTCCAGTGCTAGAAGCATTGCTCTACGTGCTGTGTTTGTGTCCACGTTTTTGTGAATATGATATGCTGCAGAGAGTATACTGCAAAGCACAGCTCGAGTGAAGCTTGATGAATGCAACGGGAATACAGTTGATTCGTCAATTGCCTTCAGCACCGGTTGCGAGTACGCAGTACATGGAAGCGCTCTGTGCATATGTAGGGCTGTGGATATGTCTTGCATGGACGCTATACTTTAGAATTGAGGGTTCCGGGTTCGGTCCCCGGACGCGGCGCAGTACCTTTCGCTCTTCATAACCCTGATCCGGAGCGACCGGCACAGCAGAAATGGTTCAGCTGACTGACCGACTTACTGATTTACTGACTGACCGACTGATTCACTGATTGACGGAGTGACTTAAGGACTGACTGAAGGAATCATTGGCTGAATGACTGCACAGACTTTACATGACTTTAGGTCTGGTAACCAATAAGAACATCATAAAGACATAAAAGATTAGTGCAACTATGAGCCACAAGGGCCCTTCTTGGTTGCACTCTGTACACTGAACCAGTTGCCCACCAAATCTGTCAATCAGCCCTCCCTGTAATACTGAAAAGCAAGCCCTCTATTCTTATAATGATTGTCTATGCTGTTTTTAAAGATGTTCAATGTGCTGCTACTGACAATGTTTTCTGGCAGCTGGTTCCAGTGTTCTACTACCCTGTTGGTGAAGAAAGTCTGCCTTAACCTTGTTCTGCTGTGGTTAACTTTAATTTTGAATTTATGACCTCTAACTGCATCATTTCTGTTCAATTCAAACATTTCCCCAAGATATCCCCTCTCCAGACCATGGACAAATTTAAGGACCTCGATGAAATCTCCTCTCAGCCTTCTATATCTAAGTGAAAATATATTCAATTTCTTCAATCTTTCCTCATATGCCAGGTTGCTTATGCCATTAACCATTTTTGTAGCCCTCTTTTGTACTCTCTCTAAAAGCCAACAATCTTTTTCATAGCTAGGAGACCAAGCTTGGATGCAGTATTCCAAATGTGGCCTGACGAATGCACAGTAAAGCTTCCTGATCACTTCCTCACTTTTGTATGATACATTCCTATTTATTGCCCCGAGCATTCTCAGTGCCTTCTTCCTGGCTTCCTTGGTCTGTTCTGATGCATCAACATCAACAACAAGCCTGATGGTTGTTATGTTTTCTACTTGCAATATACATTGCTAGTTTCCATTTTCAAGGAACTTATTGCAATCTCCATTGTACCTATGACATAATTCCAGTTTGTGGTAGTAAATGCAAGAAAAATGAGAATGCATTTTCCTGAAACTGAGTGTTGGGCAGTCAAACCAGATACTGAGCAAACCCAGATATTGCAGTGCTGACTGTGAAAAATATGTCTGAAAATTAGATCGTGCCTCTTCTCCTGGAACAACTTTCCGAAGCATAGACTGACCTACAACCAGGGATTCAGAGAGTATAAACAGAGTGATAAGTGCTCTCACAACAGTTGCCCAAACTCTGCCAATCATCAAGTCGTGGTCACCACCAGTTAACGCTTGCCACTGACACTACCTCCCTTGCCGAAGCACGGCTTCGATACGACTAACGCGGCCAAGTCGGCTCTCTGGTAGGCGCGGGCCTCCGAGTGTTTGTCTTGACGCCACGACAGTAGCGTCTGGAAGGTACACGGTACCACAGTACCGCCTCAAAGGTACACGTTATCACATCACCGTATGGATGGTACACGGAACCACAGTATCGCTTCGAAGGTACACTGTACTACAGTACCGCCTCGAAGGTACATGGTACCACAGTACCGCCTCGAAGACACATGGTACCACAGTCCTACCTCGAAGGTACACTGTACCACAGTACCGTCTCCAAGGTACATGGTACCACAGTACTGCCTCGAAGGTACAAGGTACCACAGTACTACCTCGAAGGTACACGTTATCACATCACCGTCTGGAGGGTGCACGGTACCACAGTACCACCTCGAAGGTACACTGTATCACAAACCGCCTCGAAGGTACATGGTACCACAATACTGCCTCGAAGGTACAAGGTACCACAGTACTGCCCCGAATGTGCACGTTATCACATCACCGTCTCGAGGGTACACGGTACCACAGTACCGCCTCGAAGGTATACGGAGCCGCAGTCCGTGTGGCACCTGTACGCCCGGCACTCACACAGACACAGAGGTGGGGTGAGCAGGCCCAGTCAGGCGACAAATCAACTGTCCACGCCATCAGCGACCCTCGCAGTACTTGACATCGTGCCGCTAGCTTCGCCGAACCGTACGAAACGTGTCGGCCGTGTGCAGGTCTGCCGCGAAATTGCTCCGGAATTGCGGCCAGTGGCCAGAGTTGCGACACCTCATTGTGTTCCGCATGGTGTCTCTCTGAGGCGGAGAATTGTGTTCCGCGTGATGTCTCTCTGAGGTGCGGAATTGTGCTCCGCGTGGTGTCTCTGAGGTACGGAATTGTGTCCTGCGCGGTATATTTGAAGTGCGAACTATGTTCCGCGTGGTGTCTCTGAGGTGCGGAATTGTGTTCCGCGTGGTGTCTCTGAGGTGCAGAATTGTGCTCCGCGTGGTGTCTCTGAGGTAGGGAGTGATTCATAGCATGTCGCAGCAAACATAGAAACATGCCTTACAGTATTACAGCCCTACCTAAACAACAGCAAACAAACATGCCTCAGTCACGAAAACGTAGCCTATCATAGCATAGCATGCCATGGAGCGGGAAGTCAAGGACCGAAAATATTCAAAGGAGATATGTGCGAAGTCTTACGGTGAGGTCTTACCGTCATTAATCTAAACCGAACATTCATGTCATGGGGCCCGAACAAAATGAATACAGGTCACTGCAATCAGGCTTGTCAGGAGCTTCGAACCCACTGGGCGACATCGTGACAGGCGAGCTCAAACCGACGTTAGGCGTCATGAGAGGACATAATACTGGTGGCGCCTCTGGTGGTAGGTTTGCGAAGGAACACCACCAGAGTGGGTTGGGTCTGATTAATGCTATATTTTAGTATCTAGATAAGGTGCAGGTGATTTCCAATGGTCAAATTTGAACAACATTGAAGCAAGCTCTTTTATGATACGTAGTTCATTTTATTATCAATTCATTTCACCCTGTCACATTGCCGTTAAAGTGAAATGAAAGCAATTGGCCGCCCAATATCTTGTGATAAAAGCGCGTCATACATCTTCTGTGTGATGTGTTGAAAATTTCCAATGTTCCTAACGAAACTAAAAACGAGCGTGCTACATTGTTATATCATCTTGAATAGCTTCCATAAAGGTTTAACCCTGTCACTTTTGCTCTCAATTCCAGAATTAGTGTTCCAAATTATCACATCGTACTGCATTAAATTGTATATCAGATGTTCTACATTACCACCTTACCGAATTAATAGCCAATAGTCTCAAATAAATCGGCATACAATCAGCTGTCTTTTGATGCCATGTTCAACTACTTCTATAGATAGCTAACCCTGTCATTTTTGCACTCAATTCAAAGATTTGTGTCTGAAGTTATCATATTCTACTCCTTCAGATTGAATATCGGATGTTCTACATATTAATTTCCAATTGTCTCAAATAAACTGGCATAAAATCAGCTACCTTCGGATGTCATACTCGACTACTTTTGCATATACTTAACCCTGTTATTTTTGCACTCAACTCCACGATTTCTGTCTCAAATTGTCACATTGTATTACTTTTATTTGTGTATCAGATGTTCTACATTAGCGAATTAATTGCCAATAGTCTCAAATAAACCGCCATAGAATAAGCTGCCTTCTAATGTCATACTCGACTACTTTTATAGATATCTAACCCTGTTGTCATTTTGTACCTTTTGATATGAAGCTCTCCGGAATTATTGAGCTTCTGGTATGGCTCGATGCACATCAAGTGCCGACAGTTGCTGCCCAGAGGATCGGGAGGGCCGCCGAGGGGTGGCATGACAAAAAGTAAGGTACGTGAAGTCCCACCCTTCAACAATGCTAAGCAGCATCGGCTCTGCCATGTCAAAATGGTGTATGAGAAATTCACGGTTGTAGATGCATTCTTTCCATTCAACACCACCCATAAGCGAAATATTCCTAGACAATATCGAGAAAGCCTGTCGGCCTCCACTGTACTAGTGGCAAAACTCATGCCAGATACATCGCCTAGTGTTTCAAATCTGAAAATATAGTTGTTGCTCTGGCGTTGGAGCTCATTAACATTTGGTTTGCGCCCCACCATTTATGGCGGCGGGCGGTCGGAGACGGGCCGGGGGCAGGGCTAAAAAATCGTATCGTTCTGTCGTCGTGGACGACAACCACGAACGGGGACTTTTGGCGACCACATTTCCATATCATTATAAATATTATATGTGAAATCATACAAATGGTACCTACTATAAGTATCGTCGAGACAACCATTCCATCGTTCAGACGACCGCCGACGATAAAAGTGTCTCCCGTTTAGCACAGAGCCAATGGCATGCCTTCTGGTCGCCGGTGGTTGTCGTCCTCGTCCCGGTACCACTTTATGCTCGATGGCAGCGTTACGGAAATACCAAACTATGGTATACTCAGCGGCTTTGGAGGCAAGCGACTAGACCACGGGTACTAAAACAACATTAGACCTACGTTAAGTAATGAATAATTTATAACATGAGCTGATTTATTCAAACAATTTCAATTTGAATCTTTTTTTTTCATGTAGGATGTACGATAATATTTTTTATTTCATTAAAATCGTTGGAAAGAATCTAGAAGAATATCATTCTTTTACGCGCATTCCTCGCTTTCCAATCCGTCCATTTACATTTTAAACGCGACGATGTGCGTCGAAGAGTGAAATAGAGTTTAAATTCAATTTATGGCAGTCAGTGGTTTTTATTAATTTAAGCCGGTTTAAACCGGCTTTTATTATTTAAGCCAGCTTGAATTCACGACACTTCTAAGTCCCACACTTCTAAGGCTCACAAACCATGGGTGCATTGACAGTGTTGGTATTCAGCACAATACAAGTGTAAAATACCATACCTAGAGAGAGTGCAATGAAGACCTACTGTACATGACCAAATGGTTAGTGACAGTTTCTAGCCCAAAGTATGGACACTAGGTTGATTCACCTATCATCTAATGCTTTGAAGCTCATCTAATGCTCATCTAATGGATCTAATGCTCCACTTCCACAAGTGTTAGTGCTAACATGAAATAATGTGCTACCATACAATGTCATGAAAGGTGTGCAATAGTTGACAATGTGTGCAAAATGTGCAGTAGGTAGACAGATTGATTACTGTAGCAAACAATAAGCAAACAGATTGCTTACTGTTATCTATGAATATGGGTAGGTAGGTACCTACCTACATGTACTATTATCAGTAAGACAATGGGAAAGCTATGTCAAAAACATCACAAATTGGTCTGGCTCATATAGTTACTTTTAAGCTAACATAAAATAGGTACCTAGCTATACAATGGCTAGGTACCCAATAGGTAAAAATCTGACTTGTGGAGTGCATACCTAGAACCCAGCCAGAGTTTTGGGAAATTATAGGGAGTATTTGTTTATAAATAAAATGGAGTGTAGCACATTTTGGAATAATTGATGCTCCCCTAACTTTTGTTTGTCACTGCAATCCAGCCATATCCGAAACATAATTTTAGCCAGGGTGGCTTAAATTAATTTATGCCGGCTGGTTTAAACTGGTTTAAACCACCAGGTGGATTAAATTTGTCATCCCTATATGTAGGTAGGTACCTACCTACCTATATTTAGGGATGGAAAAAAGCTGGCTTTAATTGAATTTATGCCAGCCAGTGGCTTTTATTAATTTAAGCCAGTTTAAACTGGCTTTTATTATTTAAGCCGGCTTAAATTCACGACACTTCTAAGCCCTTGCATTATTAAGGCTCACAAACCATGGGTGCATTGACAGTGTGGCAAACCATGGGTGCATTGACGACGCCGAATTTCCGAAAAGGAAATTGGCGGCAAGATATTCTGTATAAAGGTAATCGACGCAATTTGTTATAGGTCCAGGAAATCACAACCTTTTCGAGCTATCATTACCCCCTTTGGGTTAGGCCAACCTCGTGATTACCCCGTATCAAATTCAGAATGCCTCATAACCAAAGTTCATTTTCAAGGTTGAGAACATGTAGTATTTCCTGCCGATATATGTGCACAGGTTTTTGGCAAATGTACACAGTACTCTCCATACTCGAGGTTTGACGAAACCCCGCTATAACCCCACCCCCACCCCTCCACAAGCCAGCGCATTACCCCACGTTGGGAACCCCTGTTCCGGGCCATGAAGCATACTGTTATCGTTTGCACAAAAGGTGACAACCACCAAGGCTATTCCGGATTTGGACGACAACCACGAAACCATTTTGTTTAGCCCTGGCCGGGGGCCGCCAGCATAGCCGCCAGCGTCGCCGCCAGCGTCCGGCTGTCTATGGTGGAAAGTTCCAGAATGCAATGCGCAAAGTAACAATATGCGCAATATATCACTGTAAATGGCAATGGAATTGACGTCTGATGGCAAACTATCTTTCATACATGTAATTCGCGTCAAATTCTATGGAGATAGAATCTCATAAATTGGAACTATATTTTTCGCGCACACACTAATCAACATCCGGGCACGCTTGTCGCATGCGCATGCTTCAGAGTGTTTGAATGGCATCAGGAATCTACCTGTTTTCTTTCTTTACTGGGGGTCTCCCTGATGTCCGCATTAACATTGGGTCTCACGCCTAACGCAGGGAATGGTTTGCGCCACACCATATTATGAATGGCGGCGGGCGGTCGGGGATGGGCCGGGGCCGCCATCGTCGCCACCAGCGTCCGGCTGTCTGTTGGAAAGTTCCAGAATGAAATGCGTAAAATAACAATATGCGCAATATATCACTGCAAATGGCAATGCAATTGATGTCTGAAGGCAAACTAACTTTCATACATGCAATTCGCATCATATTTTATGGAGACAGAGTCTCATGAATTGTAACTATATTATTCGCGCACGCACTAATGAACATCCGGGCGCGCTTGTCGCGGTCGCATGTTTCAGAGATGGCATCAGGAAACTACCTGTTTTTCTTCTTTATTGGGGGTCATCCTGATGTCCGCATTAACATTGCGTCTGACGCCTAACGATCCATCGTGGTCTGCCATTCTTAGTTGGAAACTATGTCACATTAATGCCAAAGGCTGAGGCTAAAGTGAGATGGATAATGCAAGGCCATGCCCTCGGATGACGTAAAATGGAAATAATCACTGGCGTGAAAAAGCATGACCAGGCGGTGAGCAATCATTCAGTCACATGAGGCTGTGAGCATCTCGATATATTTACCGCAAGCAACCAGTCAAGAACTGGATTTGTGCAACATTTTGTTCCTCGTGAACGTGGATAACACATCATTATATATGCATACATTATAAATGCATAAATATAAATATTACTACATGAAGATAAATCAATGCGATAATGAAGTGGATCCCAATTTTGACACCAAGTTAGCACATACCGCACAGACAACAGCTCTCAGCTATCAAACTCACGAGTGGACTTCCACCTCATGCATAATTTTGTCAAATAATGCAGCTGTCTTCAGGAATGCCACCAATTCATTGCGGTGCAGACGTCCATTGCGGTTCAGACGTCACGACCACAACCCGAGGCTGCTGTCTGTGAAAGTTCGGCTGAATTATACCATTGTGTCGTGAAACTGCATTTACAAGTTAATCATGTCCTCGCTTTGACTCCGAAATCTCCTTCGAAATGTCTCACCAGACATTATACAGGGGATATCTCGGGAGGAAGACTGGCTGATCGAAAGGAAGAGGAAGAGGAAATGAAGAGGAAAGAGTTAATGTCATAGGTCGATAACAATCAAAAGAAGAAAGGGTAAATAGTGGAGTATATTGAATAAGACTAATAAAGAAATTGGCAACCTGTTAAATCGGCTAAAATTGAGGTACCCAGAACTTCTTATAAATGCAGGTAATGTTGCAGAGAGCTGTACTGAGCATTGTTTAATTAAAATCGATTATGCAAAGCAACCAAATGATCATATTAAGTGCAATATAATAATAAAAAATTCGTTTAATGTATTTCGATGCATGATCCACTTCGGAGACTGTCTCAGGGGAAGGGCCGAAATATATTAGATATATTTATGATTATATCTTAGGTACATTTTTCTACACTCTCCTCTCGCGTCGTTTCACGCGCTCGCACAGAGCCCGGCTGGGATAGTCAGTCGACAACTGGGCCGTTAAAGGTCGAGTAGGGGCACCAGGGCGGCAGCGATGGTGCATTAGTGGCCAAAAAAAGTTATCAGTAAAAATTCTGCCGTTGAACTGGAATTCCTAGATCGGATGGTGGCTCTGCGGTTCACGCAACATGCTCCATTTAGCAAGGAAACCGAGTCCATGAGGCCACCCCGACAATACTTAGAAGAAAGCATATACTTTGTATTGTATTACTTCATAATCCATAACGATTCAAACCAATTCAAGTGCACAAAACAATAGCAATATGTGCTTTTACACCAAAGGAACTATGCTCAAATCACATCGATAAGACCGATGTCCAATATTGTTTGCAGTATAATTATTTATCATCGAGAACAAACTGTCCAGTACTGCACTGAAGAGTGATTGGATTAAAATAACGAGAGTAAAATGAAGAACTGTACGCTTTGGTCACACACTGAAAAATTCAAGTCAGTTGCTTCTTGAGGATTTCGTTAAGAAGAATCACTGGTAATTTAATAACTACAACCCAGCCCTACTCCTCTTTTACTTAATAAATACGGAACAATAAATTAGATTAAGCACCAGCGTTTGCTTAAATAGCCGGCTCCGTAATACACAATGTGTGGTGTGGCTTAATAAAATACTGTATACTGACAATACGAGCCTTTTCATGTGCAATCAATAAAATATTTTAGGTTGCTGGGGTACATTCCTTACCATCACACCGTGCGCTACAAATACGCATCTTCACCAGACATGTCCAGTTGCCGACTAGATGCCGCTAGGTGTCACGGTGGAAGCATGTCGGTTGGGAGCTCCAACTTACCAGATAAGTCGTTGCAAAGCAGGGCAGTACACTAGCCTAGGCTGTGGATAGGTGTTTAGCAATTACTTCTGTGAGTGTTTAGTCACTCCAGCTTTAACAGGAGTCGAGATCTTAAGGGACAGAATCCCACTACCCCTCCAGTGCGCGTAGTTTTCAAAGGCCCTCCAGGTAGCATGTTAAAATTCGTCAAAACCTATCCAATCCGCTCCGTTGTCCGCAAAACGCTCAAAATTTTATTGGTGTCTAATTCGTCCTGTACTCAACTTGATAGGAAGAAGGAAGACATAATTCCTGCGTCGGAAGTTCCTCTGTGGAGTCTTGTCTTGACAGCCGTCGGAAGGTTCTCTGCGGAGTCTCCTGGCAGTCGTCGGGAGGTTCTATGTGGAGTATCCTGACGGCCGTCGGAAGGTTCTCTGCGGAGTCTCCTGACAGTCGTCGGGAGGTTCTATGTGGAGTATCCTGACGGCCGTCGGGAGGTTCTATGTGGAGTATCCTGACGGCCGTCGGGAGGTTCTATGTGGAGCATCCTGACGGCCGTCGGGAGGTTCTATGTGGAGTATCCTGACGGCCGTCGGGAGGTTTTTTGTGGAGTATCCTGACGGCCATCAGGAGGTTTTTGTGGAGTATCCTGACGGCCGTCGGGAGGTTTTTTGTGGAGTATCCTGACGGCCGTCGGGAGGTTCTCTGCGGAGTCTCCTGGCAGTCGTCGGAAGGTTCTATGTGGAGTATCCTGACGGCCGTCGGGAGGTTCTATGTGGAGCATCCTGACGGCCGTCGGGAGGTTCTATGTGGAGTATCCTGACGGCCGTCGGGAGGTTTTTTGTGGAGTATCCTGACGGCCATCAGGAGGTTTTTGTGGAGTATCCTGACGGCCGTCGGGAGGTTTTTTGTGGAGTATCCTGACGGCCGTCGGGAGGTTCTCTGCGGAGTCTCCTGGCAGTCGTCGGAAGGTTCTATGTGGAGTATCCTGACGGCCGTCGGGAGGTTCTATGTGGAGCATCCTGACGGCCGTCGGGAGGTTCTATGTGGAGTATCCTGACGGCCGTCGGAAGGTTCTCTGCGGAGTCTCCTGGCGGTCGTCGGGAGGTTCTATGTGGAGTATCCTGACGGCCGTCGGGAGGTTCTATGTGGAGTATCCTGACGGCCGTCGGGAGGTTTTTTGTGGAGTATCCTGACGGCCGTCGGGAGGTTTTTTGTGGAGTATCCTGACGGCCGTCGGGAGGTTTTTTGTGGAGTATCCTGACAGCTCACTGTCAAAACCGTTCACTGGCAAAACCACAAAATACCTGTAGACCTTAGGCTGGTCATGTAAACCTAGCAATGGCTACCGTCGGAGCAAGTGAGATCATGTGGTACGTCACCGCAAGATATTGAATTAATTCAATGGAGGTAAGTACAGGAAATGCCATGGACACTCGAAACGGGACGTCGATTGGTCGCATACCTGAAATGCAGTAGACAGACCTGAACATCACTGATTATTGTGCTTCTCGGCCCGTTTTCCTCCCGATATTCACATTCGTTGGATGCTGTCGCCGCCGCTCCAAGTTCGTGAAAGTAAACAATCATCAATAGTAGTTACTGGTGGCGAGCATAAATACATGGTAGTTGTTCCACGGCCCAGCTGAAGTACAAAGTGCACGAACAAAAATATGTTTTGATTTGTGCCCTTTTTGTCTGAGAATCGCTGTGAATGAATGCTCTTGGGCGCCATTTCTGAAACATCGGATTCAGCCCGACACCATATGGCCCTAAAAAACACAGAGCTCAGACTATCAATGTCAATGAAATTGGTAATAGAAAGCATTTGCTAAATAATAATTGATGTTTCCTTAAATTCACCTTCCTTGCTTATCCATGAATGCGACTATACGCGTGTTGTATTTCTGGTTCGTATATAAACAAGTATGCGTTTTTTCGCATCACTTTTGATCACATATGGATTATTGTTGAATGTTTGTTCTTGTTTTTGTTCTTGTTATATGTTGTTGTTGAATATATTGGCTGCGTGTTATTAATTGAATTAACTAACGAACAACTCTATTTGCATTTTATAGTTCCGAAGTTCGCGCATATATACATGCCAGATCGCAAAAGTTAACACTATCTGTCCATAAGTTAACATGCAAAGGATGCAAAGTTATCCAACTGAAGACGCGACGCTCCCTTTCTCAGATTTAGCACCTACTTCAGTCTGCCTGTTTATACCACATAAGCCATCAGCCCTGAAGCGGTGCCAAAGCTCGTCTGCTCTCGATTTCCGCGCCGAATTTGAAGGGAGTTCAGCTTTTATTAGCTACTGTCTCAGAAAGTTCGTGATCCATTTAATATATATATATATACATACATACATATATATATATATATATATATATATATATATATATATATATATATATATATATATATAGATGTATATATATCCATCTAAGCCCGTGCTATGTGCATTCTGCAATAATATAACGTATCGATGTGGACAAGGTCTATTTTCAAGCAGGGTAATCTGATGTATCAGCATCTTGCACATCACTTATGGCATATGCATTTTCACAGGCTGAAATTGGATTCGCGCACAGGAGCATAGTTTTCATATCTAGAATATACTATGAATAAGCTAGAATATCGCTGTGAATGGCTGTACTTGTCACTTAAAAGAGATGCGGCTTTCCAAGATGCAAGGTGTGCACTTGATGGCATATATTGCTGGAACTATAGCCAGAGCCCCGACGCTAACTGTGCAGGCCCCAAACGGGAATTTTTGGAGCACTAGCACGAATCGCGGGGATCTGTTTTGACGTGTCGGGGTCCCGGGTGCGATTTTACTGCCTCAGGCGCGAAATTTCACGACCACGATACAAGTTGTCGGGGCCCGACGCTATTTTTCGAGACCCATTCTGAATTATCTGTGCTCCGTGTCACATTCCCGTGTCACGGTGTGATACAGCATGGTTTCGTTTCGATTTTTTCCTGCTACTTGGACGACATTTTTGGCCCAGCGCTCTCCTGGAGACTCATTGCCTCTATTGAATATTTAGCGCGATATTTTTTCTCAATCGAATTTTAGAATTCTTCGTTTTATTGCCTTTTTCATGGCAAAAAGAGGATCGAAAGTAACCTAGAAAACCACCTTGGACAATAGGAAGCCACTAGAGAAACCCACCAAAGAAAGTCTGGAAATATGCAAAATATCGGTACACTATGCTGCATAGTTAGTAGGGGACGGAAATATGCCAGTTCTGGCATATTTCCGTCACCGAAAGAGTTCCATTCCGACTGCGGTTTTAGCAAACGTGACAACAGAATTATCCGCTCCAAAGCCAGAGTTGGTGAAGAAATGCGGTATTTTGCTGCCCGGGACATCCAGAACCAACAGATAATTCAAATTGTTCAAATTCCGAGGACTCCACGACGCTAAATGATTCATAACAGAGGAAAGTCTGACAACTGACGCAAGGAAGGGCTCAGGCGGGTTTTGACAAGAATGTCATAATACGTGCCAAATCATGAACCGGATGTTATTGCTTCGGTGTCCAGCCACCGTCAGAAAGCACACAACTTCAGGCTGTTTATGTCCGATCGCTGCCGTTAGGAGACGTGGGGACCAGGATCATATCGGATCAATATAGCACAATGAGCTGTTAGGCAGTGGTGAGGATATGATCCGTTGGCTGGGGGCGTTGCCCGGAAGCGCCTCCATTAAAAAAATGGACTAAATGGAAATATTTATTGGACACTTCACTGCAATATAAAACGGGTGTCTTGTCGCCTGCTGCATCATTGCTGCACATTTGTCTGAAGAAACTGGGAAAGGCGGAGTATCTGGAGAAACTGGGAAAGACGGAGTGTAATTGAGCAGTGTTATTGCTCGCCATCCACCACCAGGGATGGGGCCCTGGCTCTCCATCTCTGGGGAAACTTGGAAAGGCAGAGTGGGGTGAACAGTGTCATTGTTGGCAGTCCACTACCAGAAGTGAGGGTGAGGCTCCCTGTCTCTGGCTCTGGGGAAACTGGTAAAAGCACAGTAGGTGGCAGTACCATCATGGATCATGTACGCCTGGATTGGAAACCAACAGCTGTTTGTGTATCAGCCCACCTAGAGGCGGGTAAGCAAAAACACGGAATCGCGGCCGGTTTTAGGCCGTGAGCCTATGGGAATTCTGGGTACGCATTTCGTACTGGATTTTTTTCCCAATTGATGCAGCCATCCCGGAAGGATTACATCACCCTTTCATGATGCAGAGTTGATCAAGGAACCTTACCGTTCTTTCCTTGTTGATTTATTACGCTCCATTCACAAGTTGTCCTGGTGCGAAGTGAAGGCATCTTTGAGAGGGAGTCCACCTCGTGTAAATGGCCGGCACACCGATGTTGGTATCTTGAAGCTCTTGATCTTGAATCATTATCTCTTATTTCTATATATTTATCTTTATCTTGAAATGATTGTACGGGGCAAAATACATGAAGGCAATGGACAGACCAAAATGTATTGGGGCCACATTCCATTGGCTCCCATGTTAGAAGTTGAAATAATTGCGGGGGTTGGTCAAGCAAACATTGAGGTGGCAGTCCCCTTCAAAGGTATGTAACACCCCTGAGTCGAACAACAGGCAAAGTGGTAGCGAATCGGCGAGAGGTAGTGGCGTTGCCAGCTAGGGTGTGTTGCAAGGGTTGATCTAATGGGGGAAAAGAAAGTCGCGCCCCTTATGACCCGAAGGATGCCTTTCTTGGAGGTTCCAGTGTACCCCTCCCTCGAAATACTCAGCGGAACGCGCTCCTCGGCCTAGGAACGGCAGTCCTCTGAGAATCCGAACACACGCCGCAAATTTTTCGGCGAAAGTCACTTCTCAGACAAAAACAAATGCTGTCCCTCTGGTAGATCGGAGTCCACCCCGTCAAAATGTTCTGGACCAAGAGCCACCCCTCTGGAGAAATGACGCTTCCTTGGCAAAATCATGAATCTGTCATTGGTATGGTGTAGGGGGAGGGATTTGTATCATCCATGGATCTTTCGCTCAATCCTCTGCGGATTGGTGAGCACGCTGAAGTGTACTCTCCATTCAGTTGTGTACACCACTCCACCTGAAAATATCAGCCACAAATCTAGAGAGCAAGGAGGGTGGGGCGAAAACAGAACCGCCTATTGAAGGACTTATCCTTACCGGTGAAACTGCTCCCTCAATGCTTGCTTCCCCCACTCCCAATAATTTCAAGTTTTGGCATGGGAACGTATGTAATGTGACCACTCTATTCATTTTGGTCTGCCTATTGCCTTCATGTACTTTGCCCTCTCCGATCGTTTTAAGAAGTCAACAGGTGTGCCACTGCCGACCCTTACCGCGAAATGGGCTCCCTCCCACAGACGCCTTCACTTCGCATCACGGCAACTTCGGAACGGAGCGAAATAAATCAATAAGGAAAGAACGGTAAGGTTCCTTGATCAATTCTGTATCATGGAAGGCAGATGCAATCTTCCTGGAGTGGCTGAATCAATTGGGAAAATGCCAATACGAAATGCGTCCGCGGAACTCCCATAGGCGCACGGCATAAGACCGGCCACCATTCCGTGTTTTTGCTTACCCGCCGCTAGGTGGCAGGTTGGTGCCGCTGATACTCGCAGATGAAAGGCGCCGACGCGGAGTTTCCAATTCAGGCGAACATCATCCATGGTCCTGCTGGCTGCTCACCACCAGGAGTGCGGGGGTCTGGGGAGGGCAGAGGTGAAAAAAACCGGCTACTCGGCCACGAGCGTGGGTGACATATGAAAAACATCTCCGGTTGTGGTGACAACCTACGGTACCGTATTATTATTGCGTATGGATTGTATTTATCATCAGGCCGCTTTTCCTCTTAACATACGCAGTCGATTTGTATTTTCTAACCATATAGACATATACGTACTCATCTTGTTTCAGTGCATCTATCAGAAGCGTTCAGAAACAAATTAGTAGCTATGATCGAGGGGACAGGGGGGGGGGCTGAAAAAACTTTACCACTAAAGGTAAAGTCCATAGGTTTTAACATTGCCGTGGTAAGCCTGTCACCTACGAACTGTCCCTTCGTCGTCCAGAGATTGAGCCCGACGCAACAGTTCCGTTTTCCAGCGCAGTTTGTGGCGTGTGGCACGGCTCACATCACAGGTAACGAGATATGGCTGGCATCACGTGAAAGCTCCAAATGTTGGCTATCCGTCTGGCACAATTTAGTTGCGGTCGGGTCACCGTGTTGCGCGTGCACGTCACCGAGGTCTTGAGAGAACGGGTGTCCGGTGAATGACCGGTCACCAATAGGAATAGCATGTAAAACTGAGATTTTGCGTTCGGAAAATCACCAATTTTAGCGCTCCCCATCACCCCGATTCAAACCGCAATATCTCGACAACCAATGGACCGATTGACACCAAACCAACACCTCAGTATTGCCACGACAATTGTCAACATCGTCGTGGCAACCGTTTCCGAGTCACGCGCCACGCGCACGCGATGAAGGTGAGAAAAGCGGAAGCGACGTTTTTGGGCGTTTTTCTCGCTCTGGTCCGGTTCTCGGAAACGGCTAAACTTAGCGACTTGCCGTCACCTTCACATCATGGCCCCATGTACCGACCATAATTTTCTAATTGACGATCAGTGGCTGCAGAGTGTGCGGGTGCAGTCATCGTGACACGGGCTGCACGTGTTTCAGTCCGTGAAAAAGGCTCCGCTTTCCACTGTCTCCACACCACTGTCGAATCCGTGGAGAAAGTTGTACGTGCGGATAACCCCACTCTTTGTGATGCTCACAAGTCCTTCGGATTTTATCCATCACCAATACTTTTGTTGCAATCGTCGATGCCCGCAGCCGTTACCAGGCGTCACTTTCGGCAATCTCAAGCGGCGGACGGGCGGAACAGTATCCTGTCACCTTCCAGAGACTGAATCCGACGCAACAGTTCCGTTTTCTGGCGCAGTTTGTTTTCAAAGCTAGTTTCAGTGTGCACGTATCTACCTAATAAGTACCAAGGCGCTGTTGAGGCTGAACTTGTATATGTTTGCGTAAGTGGTGTTTCGTCTCTGAGAGACGAGAGTCATGACAAGTATTGCAAACATGGTCTTGTCTTTGATGTTGGCCGCGATAAATATTATTTTTTCTCCAGGAATTGAGTCTGACAATGACTACAATCTCCTTGATGGTTGGTCATGATCATGGGAGCATTAAACATGACCGTGAAAAGTGCGAAAATAGTTTTTTTGATGACAGAAACAAATCACATCATTCTCCAACTTGGAATGCAACAAAGTTTTCCTCTCATAATCCAGAATTCAGATTAGAAGAAAAGTCCTCAGCTCTATGCCAACCTGTAATGCCGCATAATTTTCCTCTCCAATTCCAGAATTCCAAGACATAAACCCAACCTTGGTCATACCTGACTGAAGTGACACTTTTCTCGTTTCTCAGTTTAACATATTATTTCAGCCATTTTCCCACACTGCATACTACTGTAATACTTATCATGACAACAAATGTTTTGGTTCTTCCAATATGAGCCTTTATTTTAATAATTTCATCTCGTCACTCCTACGGGTTTTATTTATTTGTGTCAGGGCCCATGTTCTGCCATAAGCAGAACGTGCTGCATTGACCAAGAGGTTTAAAAAAGCATTACTTGAAACTAATGCAAAATATGACCTATGACACTCTGCCCTTGATATTGGTGCTATATTGGTTTCCTTATTGTACAAGGGAATTCAATTTGTATTGGTGAATTACATGTTCAATGAGTCATTCGATTTGGATAACAGCGTATTGTAATTCCATGTGTATTCATATGATTAGGATGATGTGACCATTGATTCCCCTCAGAAATGCTTATTTTTATTTAGAAAGCAAAATAATTTGTTATTGCTGTTATTGCTATTATTGTTTAATATCTAAAATAGTCTGACCTGGTTTACTATACCTCCTTTTAAATTGTTTCTTAAATATAAGCATAATTTGTGTGTTCAATAATAAAAATATTAAAATATCTAACCTGGTCTGATCTTTTTTTTATAAATATTTTTGTCTGACATATATTGAACATATTTTCACAATAAAGGCTAGCTTAACCTGTGGTTTTGCTTTGCTAAGTAAAATGTGTGCACAACATATTGTGAGCACATTAAACCACAATAATACGCACTATAGATGGATATTGATGGATACGCACCATAGAAGCAAGATTAGCTTATAGTGGGTGTTGCAATTTGACATATTAATTAATAATTGAAGATCGTATATAATTGCACAAATTGGAGATCATATATGGACTAAAGCGTTCTTCTTTGTTCCATTTCAGCGGCATGGTCGATATTTTGCGCTCACACACATACATACGGGTCTTAATGTGAACTATCATCAACATGTGACAGCCTGGTGGTGTTCGATATTCTGTAGGTGACAGGCTGGACACTTTTTTCACCTCTGGGGGAGGGGTTGACAGACTCTCGGTTTCTGGGAAAACTTGGACAGGTGGAGTGGGTACCAGTGCAATTGCTGGCCGTCCACCACCAGGGGTGTGGACCAGGCTCTCTGTCTTTTTTTTCATTCACCATGTGGTTGATGATCGTATGGAGTCCGTGTGTGGTGCACTCCCACACACAGATGCGCTTGTTGATCAGTATTCGGGTGCACTGACGACGACAAATGTCCATTTATGGGTCATACACTTATCAATGACCCAGGACATAGCCAGACATCATCCCTGAGGTCGTTCGGTGACCTGTTGTTCTCTTTCGAATTTGAGATTGTTTCGTGAAATGTCTTATTCTCACTTTTCTGTGCTGTAAATTATCGCTGAATTTCAAGTAAACGCTCAACAATACTCTGTAATCATCGTCCATAATTTTCCTGGGCTAGGAGCCCAGTTAAGGACGATATAGGGCTATATATATATATATATATATATATATATATATATATATATATATATTAACATAACATGTATTGTGGCGAAACTGGAATGATTGTTTGAATTCTTTTTGGTTATATCTACTGCTATATGATACCAATTTACGTATTCAACGTGTATTTTGTTGCTCGAAAACTTGCATCACGTGCCTCAGGTCTATGAGAATGCAAGGTAACCTCACCTCACCTCATTTGACCTTTTGATTGGATATTCACTTACGTGAGGCACCTGACAGGTAGTTTTCGAGCTAAGCAATGGTCTGGATTGCTCTATTTCTGTTTACTTCATCCGTTCTGTGAGGTCATCGGTGACCTTGAGATCAGCACGTCACGTGTCAGACGCAATGTTAATGCGGACATCAAGGGACCTCCAGTAAAGAAAGAAAACTGATGCCATTCAAGAACTTTGAAGCATGATCTCGCGACAAGTGCGCCATGATGTTCATTAGTGTGTGCGTGAAGAATATAGTTACAATTTATGAGACTCTGTCTCTATAAAATATGATGCGAATTGCAAGCATGGAAGCTAGTTTGCCTTCAGACGTCAATTTAATTGCTATTTGCAGTGATATATTGCGCATATTGTTAGTTGGCGCACTGCATTCTATAACTATTTCCACCATGAACAGCCGGCCGCTGGCGGCGACGCCGGCGGCCCCCGGCCCGTCCCCGACCACCCGCCGCCATTCATAATATGGTGGGGCGCAAACCATTCCTTGAATGTTAATGGGCCCCAACGCCTAAGTAACGGGCAGATTTTCATATTTGAAACACTAGGCGATGTACCTGGCATGAGTTCCACCACTATTTCAGTCGAGGCCGAAAGGTTTTCTGGATATTGTCTAAGAATATTCCGCTTATGGGCGTTGAGTGGAAACAATGCATCTACAACCGTGAATTTCTCCTGTACCATTTTGGCGTGGCAGAGCCGATGCTGCTTAATATTGTTGAAGGGTGGAACATTACGTTACTTTTTGTCATCCCACCCCTTAGGCGGCCTTTCGGATCCTCTGGGCAGCAACCGTCGGCGCTTGACGTTCATCGAGGCATGCCAGAACCTTAATAATTCCGGACAGTTTTATGTCAGAAGGTAAAGAATGACAGGGTTAGATATTTATAAAAGTAGTTGAGTATGACATCAGAAGGCAGCTGAATCTATGGCGGCTTATTTGAGACCATTGGAAATTAATTCGCTAATGTAGAACATCTGGTATACAAGTAAAAGTAATGCACTTTGATAATTCGAGACAGAAATCGTGGAGTTAAGTGTAAAAATGACGAGGGTAAATATAGATAAAGGTAGTCGAATATGGGACCTGACTTTATCCTGGTATATTTGAAACCATTGGAAATTAATTCGTTAATGTAGAACATCCGATATTCAATTTCAAGGAATTCAATGCGATAATTTCAGACACAAATCTTTGAATTGAGTGCAAAAGTGACAGGGTTAAACCTTCATGGAAGTTATTCAAGATGACATTAAAAAATGTAGCACGCTCGATGTTCCCTTCCTAACGAACATTGGAAATTGTCAGCACATCACACAGAAGATGTAAGACGCGCTTTTATCACAGGATGTTGGGTGGCCAATTGCTTTCATTTCACTTTAACGGCAAAGTGACAGGGTGAAATGATTTGATAATAAAATGAACTACACATCACAAGAGAGCGTGTTTCAATGTTGTTCAAATACCACCATTGGAAATCACCTGCACCTTCTCTAGAAACTAGAATATAGCATTAAGCAGACCCAGCCCACTCTGGTGGTGTTCTTTCACTGGCGATGCACCTGGCATGAGGTCCACCACTATTACAGTCGAGGCCGGCAGGTTTTCTGGATATTGTCCAAGAACATTGCACTTATGGGCGTTGAATGGGGGCTTAGGGGCGCATCGACTGCAGTGGTCATGCAGCTGGGCGTTGAATGGAAACAATGCATCTACAACCGTGAATTTCTTCTATACCATGTTGGCGTAGCAGAGCCGATGCTGCTTAATATTGTTGAAGTGTGGAACTTTCGTTTTTTTCATGCCACCGCTCGGCGGCCCTCCGGATCCTCTGGGCAGCAACCGTCGGCGCTTGACGCGCATCGAGCCACGCCAGAACCTGAATAATTCCGGACACCTCCATGTCAAAAAAGGAAGGATTAGATGAAAGTAGTCGAGTATGACATCAGAAGGCAACTGATATTATGGCGGTTTATATGAAACCTGTGGTGATGAACGCGTCATCGGCGTTTCCAAAGGGCTTCCGGCGCGCGCCTCAGAGAGGGCCAGCGATGTGTTCGTATATGGTGCGGACGTGCCCGTATATGGTGCGGAGCGACGACCTTGAAGGCGTTGCCAGCGGCGCACGCGCAGTGTGGGGCGGAGTCATGAGGGCTGGCCAGGTTCGTGCTGGTGGTGAGATGCAAGATAACTAGAGACAACAGGTACTCCAAAGTTGGCTGTTCTAGTATAGTTAGTTGAAACTAGACAAAACCTACGCCAACTGACGTCATATACCAGAAGCGCTTTTTTATTCCAGAATACTGCTGAATTATATTCTAGTTTTGGACTATACTAATAAATATACTAAATATGGTGCTTTCATTTTAGCACAATTATGACGCTTTTCTCACGATTAGTTTCCCCGTTGGTTGTAAAGCATATTAGTCATTCATTGAAGCTTGAATATGTGTTCTTATTTTGCTAGCGTGCTGGTGGCTTTGAACCGAAAGGCACCATACCCAGAATTAATTTTTCCATGACGTGGTTGATATTTAGAACACACCTCAGACAATTTATGCGAATTAAGGCCTTATACCCACCATGTCAACTTGGTCAGCATGTCATTGATGCAATCTGGTGATTAATGTTAGCATGTGCGTTGGCCCCCTGTCAGTTATTACATTGTTTCTGTGTGCTGTATGTAATCATGCAATACTGTGCCATTCACCAACTTGTGGACAATTTGGTAATTGCTTGCCCATTGTATCATGGCTGGGCAGTAGTGGTAGTAGGGTAAGAGGGAGTTTCCAAACACTTAATGCATGGAACAAATTGCTCTACTGCTGCTTTCGTGTGGCCAAACCAGTAATTGTACTATTTACTGAATTTCAAAAAATGAAAATGGTATCCATATTCAGATGGTTCTCTCTATCTAAGTCATCTAACCGCTCACATAGAGCTACTTTAAAAAAACATAATTGTTTTGTAGTGTTGTGCCATATTCTGAACATGAAAGTGGTGGTGCAGGATTACTTCACTGTAGCTTTTGTGGTACCAATTATTAGTAGCCACTAAAAATACTGGTGTAATTGCAAAAAAAGATATCAGACCTTAAAATAAATTTTCAGGGAAATATGTACTTTTTAGTTAATATTTGAATTCTTGATATGCCTTTCCAATGCAAAGTTGATTGATGTGGTTAAAATGTGACCACTCTCACCTGTACTGTGTGAGATGTGATTTAAGGGTTCATTATTGCAGTTTTGAGTGTTTACAAGTGACGTTTTGCACATTTTTTCTTAGGCAAAGCTAAAATGAGGTTGGGATAAGTTCGGAATTTCTTTAACTTCCTCAATTGTCAGACCGAATTGTTCATGAATGTTTTTTTCTTATTGGAAGCTAAATTATGTTCTCTTCTGAAAAAAGGCAAGGCTGGAGCTGTGTGAGGTTTTTACAATTGCACCTGCAGAAGAAGATTTGCATTTTAGTTGAGGTGGCATTTCAAGAAAAAATTGTAAATGCATGTTTCTGAAAGTCATTAAGATGATATGACCATTGTATTCCAGCGCAAATGCATGCATTTCAGTTCATAAGTGAAGTAATGCAAAATGTTTTGCTTTGAGTGGGGTAATTGGTAATGAAGGATAATGTTAAATGTGTATCCAAACCAATGTCATCCATTGAATATCTTTGATATCACATATGCAACAATGCTGGTTGAGTTATCACCACAATCCTTCCCCAGTCCAAACATAACCTACCTCTCTTTCAGGAAAAACACTGTTGTTTCTATTCTATCCTCCAAATTCCAAAAACCTTGGTATTTTTATGTAAGAAGACAACGAAGACAATGAAGACAACGCTTTAGACAGATGTATGGACTGAACCTCTTGAAGCTTACTGGCAACTTCTTCCCAGTTTCCTGAAAATAATTTTCGACAAACTGTGTTGAATGAAGAACAAGGCTACTTGGGAGTACTGAAAGATCGGAAGAAGACAGGATAGGCAGTCATGCACGGAAAGCCAAAACCAGGTTTAATTATACGCAAAAAAATGAATACATATATTTGCATGTGGCTATGTCTAACATTTTTATCATGATATTCCAGCAGAATAATGGCCAGCCTTTTCTACATGGAGTAATGATAACAGATTCAGCCTAGGATACACAATGTATGCTTCCATTAACTGAGTTTCTATGTCACGAGGTTAATTAATATACGGTGCACAATTGATGCGAGTGTGTAATTAAAGTACAATGGATCTACCATTTCCTTCGTGAATCACGTTTTACATCCAGCATACAATATCAGTAGGTTTTAGATGACCGAACATGAGTATGTTTTAGGAGGTCCAACATCAGTTGTTTAGGTTAGATTCAGTTAGGATATTTTTGTAATTTGACATCAGTGTTCTTTGTTAGTCACCAAAAATTCCATTTCCCACACTTTCCATATTTTACATATTATTCCATATTATCCCCACACTTTACATAACCTCTTATGTCTTATGGCGCGGGGATAGCATGTACTGTCATTGTCAACTTTAGTGTTTTTCCTAGTGTTTGAAAAATCTTAGTTGAATGATATTAATATTATTTTTTAGGGAAATTACTTTTTTTCTACATCAGCACATGAACTTGAACTGCCGATTTGCTGAGATTTCATTTCCCATAGAAATGAATATCAGCTGCCTTCAAATCACATCAGATAATGATGTGAATTGAAGGAATGTTAAATGCTAAGCGTGGCGGTGGGGTGGGGTTATGTGTGGCCTGGCCCATGGCCAGAAAGAAACCAGCGGACCGATCGCTGAGCACCCATTTGCGTATCCCGAAAATGAACCACGAGAAGCGTTCTGGACTCGCCTCCTAAGCATTAGCGGCCTGACGGTTCCCACAGAGGAATTCTTCCACACATTCAGAGAGATGGATGCAGCATTTTGTGTTCACCATGCCCAAGAACCCAACGATCTCAGCAGACATCCAAAGGTCATTGAAAGTTTCAAATAATTCAAATAATTCAAAAAACAAATATTACACGAGACTAAACGTGCGTGTTGCAGTCGCACCGAGTGAATGTCAAGCTCAACAACTGATATGTGCCTGTGTTTGTGAAGTCGGTTGAGCGTAGCCTGTAGGTTTACACGTACCCATCGTCCCACTACGGTGCTCGTGAGTAGTCTGTGTATGTATGCATGTCGAGTTGTTCTCAGCCACAGATGTCACGATGAGGATGTTCCATCTATTCTTGCCAGTTCGTCCGATTTTATAAGGTGCCAGATATGTACGTACTGTAATGTTCGTACATATCTGGCAATCTTCTGGCAATCTGGCAGTTTTGGCAATCTACGTAATGTACTTAGGTATTGTAATGTATTGCCGCAATGCAATCTCATTAAGTACCGTGGCTTATCTGCACCTGCTACCGATAACCTCTTATGTCACGCGTTTGGTGGAGCCGCGATAGCTTAGTCCGTAGGGTGTTGGGCTCTTGACCGCTAGATTATGGGTTCGAGTCCCGCAACCAGTGGAATTACCGAGTCCACCCGCGACCAATCAGTTTGAGAAGTTGGCAACGCTATATGGCCTAGCAGTTAATTGCGTCGTAAAGGAACCCAAGGTTCTTTTTCTGCTTCATGTGTTTTCTTCTCCCAAAATATGTCTTGCGTTGTGCTTCCTCAATATATCGTTTTGATACGCACTCTGTTGGGCGCCGGAATATATATATATTCATGTGCGCAAAATAACGAACGCAGTCCATGCGCCCAAAATGCACATTCACTTCCAACAAAGAGTACACAACCGAGAAATGGGCAGTGGAAGTGAGGGCCTTCCTCAATCTTGGCAGTCTCGTCTTCTCCAGATGCATGCTCCTCGTATTAAAGTCTGATTGATAAACAACTTTTGTTGCCGTATTTATGTCGTGGTGTACTGCAAAATGCGTTTTTTTATTTAAAATTTAGTCCCAGTTGTTGCTGGGGTGGCTTTAGGAACCAGGGTTTTATTGCTTAGCAGAGCTTGTTGCGTGAACACTCGCCCCACCACCCGATCCACGAATTCCTTTTCAACCGGATAATTTTGATCGAAAGTTTAACGTGCCGTCAAAACACGGACACGGCCGCCCGGTAGCTTGTCCCCGGCCTTATCGGGCCAGTTGCCAACACTTCCGGCCGGGGGCTAAACGCGAGCGCGCGAAGCGACTCGAACCCTGTGTTGCCAGGGCAGGGGAGACCAGCACAGGCCAGCGCTCTAACCAACTGAGCTACTGGGGTGGCATTTCAGGTTGCACGACGCGAATAAAGAAATCATATTTTGAAAGGAAAATATTTTCTTTAGTTAATAATAGAACACACTTAATTAAAAAGTTGTATGGTATTACATGGTAATTTTCCATTCCAACCACAAATTAAACTGTTATTAAAGCAAAGACAAAAGATTAGTGCAACTATGAGCCACAAGGGCCCTTCTTGGTTGCACTCTGTACACTCAACCAGTTGCCCACCAAATCCGTCGATCAGCCCTCCCTGTAATACTGAAAAACCAGCCCTCTATTCTTATAATGATTGTCTATGCTATTTTTAAAGATGTTCAATGTGCTGCTACTTACAATGGGTTCTGGCAGCTGGTTCCAGTGTTCCACTACCCTGTTGGTGGAGAAAGACTGTATTAACCTTGTTCTGCTGTGGTTAACTTTAATTTTGAATTGATGACCTCTAATTGCATCATTTCTGTTAAATTCAAATATTTTCCAAAGATATCCCCTCTCCAGACCAAGGGCAAATTTAAACACCTCGATGAGATCTCCTCTCAGCCTTCAATGTCTAAGTGAAAACGTATTTAATTTCTTCAATCTTTCCTCATATGCCAGGTTGCTTATACCATTAACCATTTTTGCAACCCTCTTTTGTGCTCTCTCTAAAAGCCAACAATATTTTTCATAGCTAGGAGACCAAGCTTGAATGCAGTATTACAAGTGTGTCCTGACATATGCACAGTAAAACCTCCTGATGACTTCCTCAGTTCTATGTGATACATTCCTATTTATTGCCCCAAGCATTCTCAGTGCCTTCTACCTAGCTTCATTGATCTGTTCTGATGCCCCCAATTTTGTGTTTAGAATAACAGCTAAATCCTTCTCCTGTTGAGTCACTGATAGCCCCTGGCCACCCATCAAGTATGGGGCCTTCATATGGTGCTTACCTACATGCATGATTTTGCACTTATCAAAATTAAATGTCATTTGCCATTCTTCAGACAACTTCACAAGTTCGTCTAAGTCTTTTTGCAGCGAGATATGCTCATTTTGACCTGTTATTTTCCTAAAGATCTTAAAATCATTCGCAAATTTCAAAACCTTACTGCTTAGGCCACTTTCAATGTTATCTACAAATATCATGAACAGTAGTGGCCCCAGTACTGACGCCTGGGGGACTCCACTAAGAACATTTTGCCATGATGACTTTGTACCATTTAGCATCACTCTTTGTTGTCTATCTGAAAGCCACAACTCTATCCATTTTAAGACACTACCTGCAATTTCATGGGCCTGAAGCTGTATCATTAACCGTTTACGGTGTACCTTGTCAAAGGCCTTACTACAGTCAAGATATGCTACATCAACCTGATTTCCCTGATCAAATTGTTCTGTGGGGAAGCTAAAAAAGTCCAAGAGATTTGAGACACGATCGCCCTTTCCTAAACCCATGTTGAGTATCTTGAATCAATTTGTTTCCTTCCAGATAACTATTCTATCCCTGATAATCGATTCGAGCACCTTGCAGACTAGGGATGTGAGACTTACTGGCCTATAGTTTTCAACTTCCGTCTCTCTCCTTTCTTGAAAATCCAGAGGTTCATGACAAGAAAGGGTGGAACACCCTCGGTCTGGCTCCTACAAGACTAGAAGAACGGAAGCCTTCGGCTGCCTTGCAAGAAGCACACAAGTCACCTCACCAACGTCAAGGTGGTGTTCTGAGAGGTGGCTTTACTTTTATTTGGGATACAGCACCAAAGACACTAATTTATTCAGCATAAGTATGGGAATATAATACAAGGCATATCAAGCATGCATTTTTGCATCGATAGCTTTGGTGCCTTTTCTTGCTAATAACACTTGTCTTGCTAATAGCACGCAACCATACAATTGCACACATCTGGGGAAGATTACAGATTAAAGTTAGCGAAAAGGCTGGTCACCTATGTGCGCAGCAGGGTGGCCAGTCTCGTTCAAGTGCCTCCTCAAACAAAGGAGACGACAGGCTAAAGCCGACGAAGAGGTTGATCACCCATGGGCGCAGCAGGGCAAGAAGTCTCATAAAGACATAAAGACATAAAATATTAGTGCAACTATGAGCCACAAGGGCCCTTCTTGGTTGCACTCTGTACACTGAACCAGTTGCACACCAAAACTGTTAATCAGCCCTCCCTGTAATACTGAAAAGCAAGCCCTATATTCTTATAATGATTGTCTATGCTGTTTTTAAAGATGTTCAATGTGCTGCTACTGACGATGTTTTCTGGCAGCTGGTTCCAGTGTTCCACTACCCTGTTGGTGAAGAAAGTTTGCCTTAACCTTGTTCTGCTGTGGTTAACTTTAATTTTGAATTTATGACCTCTAATTGCATCATTTCTGTTAAATTCAAACATTTCCCCAAGGTATCCCCTCTCTAGACCATTGACAAATTTAAAGACCTCGATGAGATCTCCTCTCAGCCTTCAATGTCTAAGTGAAAACGTATTTAATTTCTTCAATCTTTCCTCATATGCCAGGTTGCTTATACCATTAACCATTTTTGCAACCCTCTTTTGTGCTCTCTCTAAAAGCCAACAATATTTTTCATAGCTAGGAGACCAAGCTTGAATGCAGTATTACAAGTGTGTCCTGACATATGCACAGTAAAACCTCCTGATGACTTCCTCAGTTCTATGTGATACATTCCTATTTATTGCCCCAAGCATTCTCAGTGCCTTCTACCTAGCTTCCTTGATCTGTTCTGATGCCCCCAATTTTGTGTTTAGAATAACAGCTAAATCCTTCTCCTGTTGAGTCACTGATAGCCCCTGGCCACCCATCAAGTATGGGGCCTTCATATGGTGCTTACCTACATGCATGATTTTGCACTTATCAAAATTAAATGTAATTTGCCATTCTTCAGACAACTTCACAAGTTCGTCTAAGTCTTTTTGCAGCGAGATATGCTCATTTTGACCTGTTATTTTCCTAAAGATCTTAAAATCATTCGCAAATTTCAAAACCTTACTGCTTAGGCCACTTTCAATGTTATCTACAAATATAATGAACAGTAGTGGCCCCAGTACTGACGCCTGGGGTACTCCACTAAGAACATTTTGCCATGATGACTTTGTACCATTTAGCATCACTCTTTGCTGTCTATCTGAAAGCCACAACTCTATCCATTTTAAGATGCTACCTGCAATACCATGGGACTGAAGCTGTATCATTAACCGTTTATGGGGTACCTTGTCAAAGGCCTTACTAAAGTCAAGATATGCTACATCAACCTGATTTCCCTGATCAAATTGTTCTGTGGCGAAGTTCGAAAAGTCCAAGAGGTTTGTGCGACACGATCGTCCTTTTCTAAACTCATGTTGAGTATTTTGAATCAATCTGCTACCTTCCAAATAACTAACTATTCTATCCTTGATAATTGATTCGAGTACCTTGCATACTAGGGATGTGAGACCTATTGGCCTATAGTTCTCAACTTTCCCTCTTTCTCCTTTCTTGAAAATAGGAACTACATTTGCCCTTTTCCAATCGGTTGGAATTTCATTATGTGAAACTGATCTACAAAATATTATACTAAGTGGAAATGCCAGTTCCTTTTCAGTTTCCCGCAACACCCTAGCATAAATTTCATCAGGTCCTGCTGCCTTATTTTGCTTTATTTTCCTGATATGATTGTAAACAACATCACTATCAATGAAATCAACATCATTTGTCAGATCCCATGTCACTGAACTATGGTGTATGGTCGGCAGATTGGTCATATCTTCCAATGTAAACACTGATTTGAACTGCTTGCTCAGCTCCTCAACCATCTCACTATCCTCACCCAATGTAGTCCCGTTTACTTCCAGTGGACCAATTGTGCTAGAAACTTTACTCAGCTTGTAGAAACTAAAGAACTTTTTACTGTCCCCATTACAGTTTCTAGCTAAATCCAGTTCTTTTGCTCGCTTTGCTGCTCTGGTTTTTTGCTTCACAGTGTCTCTAGCTTTTCGATACGCCTTTAGATTAACGACATTTGAGGCTTCTTTAAAAACTCTAAATGCAGTTTTCTTAGCCTTAATTGTTTTTATGACGTCTGGTGTAAGCCATGCTGGCTTTCCTACCCTTCTTTTGCGTCTTTGCTTTTGGGGGACATGTCTAATCTGAGTTTCCTTCAAGTAAGATTTGAACTTTTCCCACATTTCACAGGCATTTAAATTGGATAATTCTTCTTCCCATCTGATGGCACTTAAAGCCGCTCTCATGCCGTTAAAGTCTGCTCTGTTGAAATTTGGAACCTTTACCAAATTATCCTTGATAATTTCCCGTACATGTGCCTTGAATCTAACTATGTTATGGTCACTTTTTCCCAGAGTTTCGCCTACAGTCAAGTCTTGAACCAAGTCACTTAAATCCGAGAATACAAGGTCCAAGAATGAACCATGCCTGGTAGGTTCCGATACAAACTGGTGTAAGAACAGGTCCTCTTCAAGGCATTTCCTAAACATTTTGCATGATGGGGTGCCAACACCAGCATTTTCATAACCTTTTAGATTAAAGTCACCGAGAATAAGGCACTTCCTCTTAAAGTTTCTACTGATTTCCTCACAAATCACCTTGTCAAGCTCCAGTTGCTGAGAATGTGGCAGGGTTCCTGATCGGTAGAAAGCTCCTATCCTAAGAGTATTGCTGTTGCCTTTTCCCACAGTGACATCAAGCCAAATGGACTCCACAGACACATTTTTATCCCCACGTGCTACTTTTTGAGAACTGAATAAGCTATTCACATAGAGCATTACACCACCCCCTTTCATTGCTGGACCCCTATTGCACGAAAACATATTGTATCCCTGGATCTCATAGTCCTCTAAGTTATCTCCAAAATATCCTTCACTGACCCATGCCTCCGTAATGCAAACAAAATCCGGTTCCTCCTCAGCAACATAACACTTGAACTCATCAAATTTGGAACGGATACTCTGAGCATTAAACATCATACACTTAGCGAATGCTCCATAACCACCTTTAGCTTTTTCATATTGAGGAGTTCTTTTATCACTAGATGAACTATAACTCTGTCTCCTTGAACTACTGCTGTCCCTATTTGCAGACTTTGAGGTTCTATTGCCTTGGCTGACACTATTGGAATATTCCTGAGTTGGCAATGCAATGTGATCCCTCCCCACCCCATTTCCTAGTTTCCCTGAAGGACATGCTCGTATACTTTGCCTAACACATAACACAAGCCTGCCTAACACATACTTTGCCTAACACAAGTCTCGTTCAAGCGTCGCTTCAAACCTGGGGAAGAGGGCAGGCGGCACCACTACGCACAGGCACTGCACTGGGCGGACATTTTCAGCTTCCGGACACATCGTCCAGAGGACGCGGCATGACCTGCTGGAAGATGCTTGTCACAGTCATGCTTGTCACTAGGAGTGAACTTGACCTGTCAGCAGTCAGCAGAGCTTGGAGAACCAGCAACCATGAAGATGTCTGTCATTACAAAGTACCATTTGTACAAAATGCTTTAAGATGCATAATTCAAAATGATGACTATTATTGTGTTAGTTAACAATGCTTTCATCTGCAATGTTTATTTAGTGTCAGCGTCTCTCCCATGCCAGCGAGGGGCGAGGTCCCGCAGTCAGGAAAGTGCATGATTACTACATTGCCATTGCACACCTTTGCATCACATAACAAAACAAATTTGCATTAGCCCGTTTCACGACGTCCAATAAGCACCGGGATGTAATGTGGATGACTTCGTCTAGTATGAATGACATATTATTGAAATATATGCACTTTATGTGTAGATATGAAATCTTTCGGAAGTGAAATCAGACAATAAATTAAATATGAAACTCAACCAAGTATTCCAATGGCGGCACTGATTAAAACAAAAACACTTGACTGAAAAAACGACTGGCCAATCTGGCACCATGGTGCGCGATTTGGGAGTTGTCGGATAAAACATAAATTTGTGATTGCATTACTGGCAAACGTACAATATTGGGAGGAAGTAGCATTAGGTATCATGCTGGTATTTTTCTCACTTTACGTTTTATTTCATGGATGTAAAGTAGCTGTATTACGGATAAAATGAAAATACATCATTCCCAGATGGTACGATTTCATCTTGACGATCCGAAAATAATATATTCTCTCCATTTTGCAAGCGGGCTGTTTACAGTTCAAGTGCCGTCTACTGCAAATCAACATACGAGGCTCCGTTCTGAAATGTCGTTTCAACGTACTACCAACATACATGCCTGAATAAGATCCAGTGAGTATGGGATTTGGTAACGGCTGACGTGTGCGTTTCAGATGGGGGGAACGACTCCTTTTAGTGGACTCCTTTCAGTCAACGCCATGCAAAAGGACTGTACTTAAGGACAGTGTTGCACTCTGCCCCTATACGTTCCGGCGGAGCTGGTCTGGCATATAAATTGCTGTTACCCCTGCAATATTGCATGCATGACAGAAGTTTGATTCACATTGCGTCAGCGACGCAGCCAATTCATTTCCACTGAAAATGCCGAATAACGGTGTGTGAACATGGGCAAAGCCACGATGGGGAATGAACGGGGATGCTTCCCCAATCTTGCCAAGTTCCGCGTTAAGCCTTTGACAATGCATGATAACCGAACCGAAATCCTCATGCGGACATCTAAAATCCGTCTTAGCGTTTACGGGTTCCACAAAGTTGTTGCCGAATCTAAATCGGGCGGTACGAAAAGCGTGAGTTTTTATTTTGCGCCGGCACACCAGAAAGTTCAGGATTGTCACCGAAATATTTTAGCAAACGTCTGCTCCTGTCAAAGCAATGCTTGTCTCAGTCCTGGTGGAGGGTGTTCGCCGTGTATCGTAAAAGGCGTGGAGCCGAGCTTAGAACTGGCATCGCTCTGACTCCAGCTCGGGTCCAGTCATTTGACTGTTCGGCAGCATGCACAATTGTTGGTTTTGTCACCTTGATAATCATGTACTGTTGCTATATGCACACCTCGAGGAGCAGGGACTAATGTTGGTCGGCGTGTACTGGTGGGAGGGGAAAGGGCAACCGTTAGTTTCTAGCTCAATATTTGCAATGCACTGCCGTAGTGCCACAAAGGATTAAATTCAGGGGATCCTGTCTCCTGTCCCACCCCCGATGGTCCGCTGCCCGTGTCAGGAAGGGACTGTGGGCCTGGACACTGCCATAAGCGGTGACGTGTTCCGTATTTCCTATGCCTGGCTGATTAGGAGAAGTGCCCAACCATAAATTTAAGGTGGCAGAACCCCAGCCTTGCAGAATATCTGAATATTGAATATTGCAGAATATTTCCCTTCTCTTTATGAAAAAGATCGTCCCATGTGAACAGTGTCTTAATTCACTGTCGCTTATTGGAAGAACTTCCCACGACGCGCACAAAAATCTGCCGGCCTCCAGGCTCGAACCGGCTACCTCCGAGTCGGCAAACCGACGCGCTACCAACTGCGCTACCAACACCGAGTCGCCCGGCCCGCTTAAGTTAAATAGTGTCGATGGATATGACATGGGTCTAAATAACACCATTTTACACAATAACTAACACATTCGTGTGAAAGTCTCCCATGATTATCGAAATACCATTAAGCAAGCTTCCAGATGGCGTATAATTTGCACCACTCACGTATACTTGTTAGCCAGGAACGTACGCGGAAAAGTACCATTTCTTGCTGTCATGGTAATCTGCTGAACCCAAATCAGCGCCCAGATGACGTCGCCGGCTGCCAATGAACATTGACAGGGGCCGGGTGAGATGAGCGCCCGGCAGTCGCGTCACAGCCGCCGTTGAGGGGAGGGTAGCCCGCACTCGTGCGTAACGTGCTGGGAAGTTGCGCGCATTCGTTTCGTGTATTCAAATACTTTTTGCCGTTCGATTAATACAAAACCATTGGAAATTAATTCGCTAATGTAGAACGTCTGATATACAGATAAAAGTTATACGATGTGATAATTCCAGACAGAAATCGGGGAGTTGAGCACAAAAATGGCAGGGTATAGCCGAGTATGACTCAGAAGGTAGCTGATTTTATGCCCTGTTTATTTGGGCCATTAAAATTAATTCGTTTATGTAGAACACCCGATATTCAATTTGAAGGAATAGAATGTGATAATTCGAGACACAATTCTTCAAATTGAGTGCAAAATGATAGGGTGAGATATCTATAAAAGTAGTTAAGCATGGCATCAAGGGGCAGCTGGCTTTATGCCGGTTTCTTTGAGACCATTGGCTATTAATTCGGTAATGTAGAACATCTGATATACAATTTATAGTAGTACGATGTGATAATTTGGAACACAAACTTTGGAATTGAGTGCAAAAGTGACGGGGTTAGACCTTCATGGAAGTTATTCAAGATGATATAGATATGTAGCACGCTCGATTTTCGTTTAGTTAAGAACATTGGCCATTGTCGCCACATCCACCAGAGGATGCATGACGCACTTTTATCACAAGATACTGGGTGGCTAATTGCTTTTACTTCACTTTAACGGCGAAGTGACAGGGTGAAATGATTTGATAATAAAATAAACTACACATCACAAGATAGCATGTTTCAATGTTATTCAAATTTGACCACTGGAAATCACCTGCACCTCTAGAAACTAGAATATAACGTTAATCAGACCCATCCCACTCTGGTGATATTCTTTCACAAACCCACCACCAGAGGCGCTACCGGTATACGCCCGCTCATAACGCCTAACGATACGGACTGACGCCGTCTCAGCTTTGGAGGCATTCCGAGAGCTACAGAAAACGGCTTAACGCCCAGTTCCAGATGACTATGCAATCGCGATATTCCTCGCCATGGGCCCAGCTGTTCTTGGCTCATTATTCACGTAAGGTAATTGGCATGGTAATGTTATGAGTTGCATTTGCCTAAATGCTAGGATTTGCACGCGCTTAAGCGCTATGAGTTGTAGGCACCTAAATTTTATGAGTTGTACGTGCCCAAACTTTATGAGTTGCACCTGCCTAAACGCCATGCGTTGCACGTTGCACGTACACGTTGCTACCACCCATGGCGAGAATGGAAGAATACCTGGATACCTCCTGGATGTGGAACAAGAATACCTCGATATATGTGGGTTAGAATAGTAGATGAATGCATACGCTAAGCATTAGAAGACTTCAAATCAAACATAGCTTGAAGGATAGGAGTAGCACTGCTAGATTCCCATGCTGCAGTTCGTATGCCACTCTAGTGCTCTTCAGCCATGACCACACACCGCGCCGCGTGCTGCAGCGACTTGACTGGATACGTTGCCTCTTGGCGTGTCTGCACGGCGAGTTTCAAATATCCGTGACGTGTGGTGATTTGTATATCGAGTGGAGAAAGAGAAAGTGCAGTTGCATTGTGCGAAGTGCCCTGGAAACTGCACTTCCTCTTTCTCCACTCTATATACAAATCGCCAAACGTCACGGATATTTGAAGCTCGCTGTACGGACACGCCAAAAAGCAACGGTAGCCAGTCAGGCCGCTGCAGTGCTTCGCCAGGAACAGCGTTGTGCGCGGCTGGCGCAATGAACCAGCCTGGTTCATTGAACTGCTGCAGCGGAAACCGTGGCAACGAGGCGACAGTTGGGCCCCTGTGGAGCACATCTCATGTCGTTGAAGTAAGCCTTGGATTGACGATTCCCCTGCGGGGAAAATGCGAGCGAACACGTGCCGCGTCGGTCGCCGATTAGCAACGCATTTTGTAGTGCCGAGGCCCCCACAAAAGGGCAGCACTAAACAAACGGGCCCACAGAGGATACCGGCGGGGAGTGACGCCGTGGTGAAGACAGCGTCTCATACACTGTGTTGTTTCGGTGACCAGCCCTGGGATGTTTACGTTGGCAGTCAGCTGGCTCGGCTCAATCGATGGCAGAATTAATTAGCCGTCCCTATGTGTGGCCAGGTTCATGCATGCGCCTGCTGGCTTCAGTTGCCGACAGCTTTGAAAATAAATTGTTGTCGAATACCATTAAAACATCCGGTGTCTCGGCGACAGTGAAATGCATTGCCTGTCATGTCTTGGCTGTACCACCAGTGTGACAGGGTGCAATTCGTGAGCATTTTCAGAAGGATCTTTCCCAAATCCAGTGCCTTAAGAACACGAGCTTAATGCATCAAGTATGGTTGGAGACACGGCACGGTAGAATTCGACGCAATTTTGTTTGTGAGACGAAGCTTTTTTGGGGGGGTCACAGGGCGATATTTCAATTCATTCATCGGCCATATTTTTCTTATGGCAAGCGCTAGTTTTTTTTTGCCAGGTTCACTCAATCTACCCACGAGATAGCGCCTCAGTTCCAGAGAAGACAACTTCTGCTGCCTTGATACACCTTTTCATTTTCACAGCGTGTTAAAAGTTTTAAAAAAATGTTTTCCATGATTATGCAAGAACGGATCTAATTGCGCCACGAGCACCACGAACCATAGGGTGCAAGGATTCAAAATGGGACAGGATACGCGAGAATGTCCGAGGCTGCAATGGAAACACATTAACCCGCGCCGTCCGAGGGGGTTCGTTGACGACCCCCTAAGGTTTTCCGCGGATAGTAGAAGAACGTCGCGCGGCAACGCTCCGAAATTTGGCATACCGTTTTCCACATCAATTTGGCATGTTGTGTCAAAAATTTGAAGTCCGGTCGTCTAGGGCCAATGAGTTAGTTCAGGTCAAATGAAGTCACCTCCAAAAACGTTCAATCAGTCGTCACGCTTTAATGGATATATATTTCAATGAAACTTTCAGCGTTTGCTGATCTTTATGGATGCAACAAAACGTAAGAGAGGAATTTGTTATTTTCTCCCATTCTTGATTATTTATTAATTTTGCATATTTGCCTATTGGAGTTCAAATCGAAGATTCTGGCTAAAGTAATCGTTTCTTATTAGAGCAAGGTGACTTCAAGCGACGTTTTTCGCTCCGCTCTACCCATTAGAAAAGCAGAATTAAACAAAACATGAAAACTTACAATTTTGGAATTTCAACAAACAAAAATGATTTTTAAGCGACCAAAATGTTATGGCCTGGTCGATTTCTATTTCCTTTTCTGATTCAAATTTTGTTCTTCAAATCTCCTTCAATATGACCACCCCCCCCCCCCCAGAGCCACAAACCTAATGTAAGTCGTGAAACTCTAGGGCCCCTAGTGGCGTAACTTTTGGGGGAAAATTTGGGGGTCTGACCCTACTCGCCGAGCGCTTTCCGATGACCCCTATTTCGTTCTCGTGCGACACTTAGTTTGGAGATGAGAGGGGGATCTCTGTCGAACCCCTCGAGACGGGGTGTGAAGATCGGACAGAAGAGACGGGCTAAACAATCGTGAAAATAGCATAAGCTAATAATGACAATGTTATGTCATTGAAGTTTGCTTCACCTCAGGCTCAACACTTGCTATGAAGACTGCGGCTGGGACAGAGAAACAAAAGCTTACCATGTGACGTCATCACGTTAGTACAGAATATTGTATCCCAAAGCCCATCGCCACCACCGAAAAATTTGCTGGAATTTGACTCTGTTATTTTTATATATTTATTAAAACACCTCACTCACCGCAAACAAACAAACATATGCTGATTGTTTTATTTGAGGAGCACTGCCCTCTCAACTTACAAATCGGGGAACAGTTGCACCCACTCTTTCCGCCCCCCACAGTATCTACACCCATCCCCATATTCAAAGCTGCCTATAATGGAAAAATGTCCTAATTGTAATTCCGAGACGATATCCCAATTACTTAGGGAACTGATTAGATGGTTGCACCACATGTGCTTAAACCCTGTCCGTCCTCACCGCCCTCCATGCCTGTTCTCATTTGGATAAATACAACATTTTGTATCCTCACTGTTTCAACTCTTTAACCACTGCATACTTGCTGATTCACAAATCTTTCAACGATGATAATTCGACCGTTGTTGACCTGCCTCATTAAAAAAATTATCCGAGTCGCATTCGTATTATTGGGTCCCAAGACTTATATATGTACCACAATGTCGACACCGCATTTTTTTCTGAACTGAATCGTGCCCGCTTGCGCCCATGCAAAAGGGCCTGTATATTACAGTTTCTCAACCATCAAACATATGCACATACATATAACGCAGCTGAAGACGTCAATGCTGAACAAGACAGCTTGGCAGAAATGATCGCTGTGTTCTTCGACTACGCGCCCGGTAAACTTGCTGCATAGTGTCGCCGCTCTCGCACCTAAAGATTCGTCCATTGGCAGTAGCACCTGCGTCATGAGCAGCAGCAGCAGCAGCAGCGGCAGCAGCAGCAGCAGCAGCAGCAGCAGCAGCCGCACGTTGACACATGGGGCCGGCTACTCGTGCAGCGTGGGCAGGATCTCGCTGATGATCCGGTGCAGCGGGAACGGTCCATCGCCGCACGCGCCGCCCCAGTCGTCGAAGTCCAGGCTGAATGTCATCGCGCCGGCCACGTCGAGGCTACGCACCAGCGTCGCCTTCGCGGTCACGCTGCGCTTGTCTTCGTAGCTGAGCCAGTGCTCGCCCTCATAGGCATACGGCGCCAGCGCGAACGGGTCCCAAACGGGCGTGGTGGCGTCGCGCAGCAGGAACGCGCACGCATCGGCCCTGGTGAACAGGTTTCCCCAGCGGGCGCGTGCCGGCGCCAGCAGGCCGTGCTCGGCCGGCGAGCGCAGCAGCCAGCCATGGCCGTACACCGCCACGCCCACCAGCAGCTTGTGGGGCGGGAAGCCGCGCGCCAACCACCCGCGTACCGAGCCGTTCACGTTGAGCGTGGCGAACACGGCGCGCTCGCCAGCCGACGCGAACGACGGTGCGTTGTGGCCGGTGGCCGGCATCCACCAGCGGAAGAAGTGGTAGTCGTAAGCCATCACGCTGGCGAAGTCGACGGCGGCGGCCAGGCGCGCCACCTCGTACGCGACGTCGACCAGCTTCCCCGGCGCGCCGACGGCGGCCGACAGCAGCCGGCGGGGGCGCATGGCGCGTAGTGTCGCCGCCAGCGTCTCCAGCAGCAGCGAGAAGTCGTGCCGGCCGGCCGCCACCGGGAACTCCCAGTCGATGTCAAGGCCGTCCAGGTCGAGGTCGGTCAGCAGCGCGGCGGCCGACGCGGCGAATTTGGTGCGGCCGGCGCCGGTCGCGGCGATGGCGGTGAAGGCCTTCCGGTCGCCGTGCACCGCGAGGCACACGCGCAGTCGCCGGTTCTGTCGGTCGCGGAGCAGCACAAGGCGAGCGATCCGCCGTCTGTCAGCGGCGTTCACCTGCCAACCAGCAGGTGGACGTGTCACCATGTCACACGTGTCACAGTGTCAAAAGCGTCAATTCAAGCATATCACGGTGTCAGACATGCCACGGTGTCAAGTGTAGCACAATCCCGGACGCGTCAGTGTCAAACGTGTCAATTCAACATATCACGGTGTCAGGGTATCACGGTGTCGATGTGTCACAATGTCAGACGTGTCAAAATGCCAGTCGTGACACAGAATTACGGTGTTGGGAATGTCATGGTGCCAGCCATACCACATACAGTCATAAAGTAATAAAGTGTTCAGACTTAATAAGAGCCGCAGGGGCTCATCCGGGTTATGTCTGTACTATCAGCTTGGACAAGAAGAAAATCATCACATCCAATGCCACATCCCAAATTCCAAAGAAACTATTCACCAACATCCCACACACCGATCAATACGGGTGATGATCCCTACGGGTGATACGTACGAGTGACGATACGAGAGATCCTACCTTACCTGTCCAGCCCAGTTCACTCGACCATGTGTAACACACGTGACGATCAAATACCCTACCAATCGTTCTCAAACTCCAGGCATGCCTATATAACCACTGGGCGCTGTATACCCACTGTAGTTGATGCGCCCTAAAACCATAATAACTAACTAACTCTACTCATGCCTGCTTAAAGGCGCCTGCACGGTGTACACCTACTAACATAAATCTCACCTCAGCCACCACTAATGAGAAGGAAAAAAAGAGATTTTCCAACCTAAAATAATCGTCCACCCTATTTTGAAATAGATGCAATGAGGGACTCCCAAGAGCATCGGCAGGCAGCCTATTCCATTGATCAACTACCCATTGACTGAAAACATGTGGCCATGATTATCACGGTGTCAAGCAAGTCACGGTGTCAAACAAGTCACGGTGTCAAACGTGTCAGGTCAGATGTGTCGCCATGAGAAACGCTTCATAATATGAGGCGTGGCACGATATATATATATATATATATATATATATATATATATATATATATATATATATATATATATACATGTCATATATATGTATATATATATATATACATGGGTGCATATATATGTATATATAAATGTATGTGTGTATACATATGTATACATATAGGTATATATATGTATGTGTGTATATATATACATATATATATATATATATATATATATATATATATATATATATATATATATATATATATATATATATATATATATATATATATATATATATATATATATATATGTATATATGTATATATGCGCGAAAGTTTGGGTTGGCACTACACAAAATTCAAGAACGCGCACATGAAAATGAGGAAAATGCAATTATCGGGAGTTGATCTACACATCCACAAACTACAATGTTCGTACGTACAATAAATATTGATTCGTTTAGCCGTGTAATTTGTAAAAGAAGAATGATGTAGTTGCTTCAGTTAACCACCTTGCTTATAAGTTTTTCTGCCCTAGCAATACAGTGTTCATTTGATACTAACAACAACTAGAGGGATGCACTGTGGTTGGCCAGTGTCTTGACCCTGTCTGGACGACAAGACTTTGGTGCCCTTGAATGTCTGCATGTCTTGAAGACAGGCGATACGTCAAGCATTCGGGTTACATTGAACAGAGAAAAATAGAGGAAAGTAGAGGAAGGAAAAGGAAAGCATAGGAAAATAGAAAGCCGTCAGCCGGAGCCGAAAGCCTCAGCTGTCACCTGCACCAAGCCATCTGAAGACAAGCTTCCGTATAGTGCCAACAAATGAGTGCAGAGATGCGCATCAATCTTGTCCAGGGGTGCAAGTTGAACCACGTAGCACGCGCGCATCCAGCTGCGGGCGGGAGATGTCGCCTCTGTCTTCGGGGAACCAGAGGTTTGAATGACATTGCCAATCAGATGTTGATTCGAATCAGCCGTATTCAAAGCCTCAGACCGGCATCTCGGTGCAGTCTCTGCCACACACTGAATGAAAGCAAACGCCAGGCATGACGACGAGATCGCTGCACAAACTGCAATAGAAGCCATGGTCGATGCCGAAGCCGCAGCCGAAGCCGCAGCAGAAGCCGCAGTCGAAGCTGCAGTCGAAGCCGTGGTCGATGCCGCAGCCGCAGCCGAAGCCGCAGTCGAAGTCACAGCAGAAGCCGTGGTCGAAACCGCAGCCGTAGTCGAGGCCGCAGTCGAAACCGTCGTCGAAGCCGCAGCCGCAGTAGAACCCGCAGTCGCAGCCGAAGCCGCGGCCGAAGCCGCAGTCGAAGCCGCAGTCGAAGCCGCAGCCGCAGTCGAAGCTGCAACTGCAGTTGAAGTCAAAATCGATGCCGCAGTAGAAGTTTCAACCGAAGCCGGACCAGAAGCAGAAGGCGAGGTTGACGCGGAGGCAGGGAGAAGCCAAAGCAGGAACACCAGTGACGTCATGCTGGCTCTCGGCTGTGGGTACTATCAGGAGTGGCGACAGCCCACTGTGAAGGTGCGTCGGATCCGACACACGCCCAGGGTAGCTGTAGGCAGCACAGACACGCTACTTGGGCACTGCCTCGCACCCGTTGACGAACCCGCCGGCCACTGTCTCGCACCGTCAACACGCGACAGCGCACTGGGCGACGGCACGTGCGCTAATGAGACGTGAGGAATTGTAGTGGCGCGACTAACACGTGCGGTATCATCAGCATTGTCAGATTCTCTCACGGACGGCCACAAGGCCAAGTCAGCCCTGATCGTGAACAACAGCAACACTTGCGGAGGCGCGCGCAGCACAGATGCCATCGGTGGTTTTCCGAAGGTGACATTTTCCTGAGAAAAAAAAAATTTCTTGCAGGGTCAAAGTGGACGTCGAATGCAAACTGATCACACAAAAAAGTATTCTGCACTGGCTCTCAATCATCGCAATGAAAGCAAAATATTCGCATTACATTCATCGCGTGACATATAGCTTTGAACAAAATTTAATCCGAATTCCTCCTGGGGTGACTTTATGAAACAGGGTCCTATTGCTTGGCAGAGCTTGTGTGAACTCCCTGGCCCGAACACCCGATGCATGAGTTCCAGTTCAACGGCAGAATTTTGACCGAAAGTATATCGTGCCGTCAATGTACCGACACAGCCGTCCGGTAGCTCGTCTCCGACCATATTGGGCCAGCTGCCAACCGGGCCACCCAGCCGAGGGCTAAACGCTAGCGCGCGAAGCGACTCGAACCCTGTGTCGCCAGAACAGGGGAGACCAGAGCAGGCGAGCGCTCTAACCGACTGCGTTGCCATAGGGGCGGATTATCGCAACTTAAATGAAGGTTTGATTTATTTTTGCTGCATTTATATATATATATTCATATACATATGTACACGAAGGTATAATGGCATGGTGCACATCTTGCCTAGCGTGTACATTTATTACCAATCATGTATCACGTGCGACAGATATGTACATATCAGAAAATACCCCATCGGACTTCATTTGACCTTGACCTGATGTGGCATGTGTAGATGGCACATGCTATTTATGTGGAGTCACTCATACGAATCGTTTTCAGACCAACTGCGGACTTATCTTGGCTTCACTGGTACACAGTTGCAGAACACGCTGTAGATACTCGGTACGATATTCGTTGGAACGACGTGGAGATTCTGGGACATGAAACACAGTTTAGGAGAAGGAAGCTATTAGAATCTTACCATATTGGAAAGTCGTGACCAGAGCTGAGTCGGGATATGGGTTTAGAATGGTCAGCAATCTGGAGAGTGGCTAATATTGACGAGCAGTAGTCTCGAGGAAGGGGTGGGGGAGAATTAGGAATGTGAATTGTGATGTATTTTATAATCTACCGTGCTTTACTACATGAAATTTTCAAGTGTGTTGTTTTACAGTCTCTGCCGTGTTTTGCTGCATTGAAGTGTCGCATTTATCACTGCTCATGTCCTGTGTTTGAAATTGTGTTGAAAACCTTGATTGTATTATATATACATATATATACATACATATATATACATATGTGTGTATATACGTATATATGCATATATATATAGATATATATATATATATACATATATATATATATATATAGATTGCTTAAATACACACATGTACATATATCTACATATATATATTGAATAACATTGGGCAAATTATACAAGTGGCACAGTGAGAAAAAAAAACTATATTTCCGCCACAAAACACATCAACGTTTCGGCAACAGGCCTTCTTCAGGGTGCAACAATTATGAAATTTAAAAACGTTAAGCACACAATCGTGCACTCGAGTTCTTGTGTTCAAAACGTGCCACGTATCGTAACCTATCGCTGGGCTGACGAACGACATATTGCGAAATACTGCGTCAATGGCGAAAGGCAACAAAACAGAATACAGAAAAGAAAAGAAAACATGGCTGGCTTTCAAGAATGCCACATCCAATATCATTCACATCGTTTTGTGAATGTGTGTGTGTGTGTGTGTGTGTGTGTGTGTGTGTGTGTGTGTGTGTGTGTGTGTGTGTGCGTGTGTGTGTGTGCCTGTGTGTGCGTGTCAATGTATGCGTGTGTGTGTGTGCGTGTGTGTGCGTGTGAATGTATGCGTGTGTGTGTGTGCGTGTGTGTTTATGTGTGTGTGTGTGTGTGCGTGCGTGTTTATGTGTGTGTGTGTGTGTGTGTGTGTGTGTAGGTGCGGGTGCGAAATACGCAATTGATGAACAAATTTAGGAGGAAAGCTATAGAGGCTGCATCTATCGATACCGAAGATTGCATCAACAGTTAACCTGCATTTGTCAAGCTAGCATGATAGCGCACCTGTTGCAGGACGATGCAGTGGAGGTGCAGCGGGAATCTGACCCGGACTAAAGTTTGTCCCACACCTAGACACACCCACACACACACACACACACACACACACGCACACGCACGCACGCACGCACGCACGCACGCACGCACGCACGCACGCACGCACGCACGCACGCACGCACGCACGCACGCACGCACGCACGCACGCACGCACGCACGCACGCACGCACGCACGCACGCACGCACGCACGCACGCACGCACGCACGCACGCCACGCACGCACGCACGCACGCACGCACACGCACGCACGCACGCACACAGACACAGACACACACACACAGACACAGACACAGACACAGACACAGACACAGACACAGACACAGACACAGACACAGACACAGACACAGACACAGACACAGACACAGACACAGACACAGACACAGACACAGACACAGACACAGACACAGACACAGACACAGACACAGACACAGACACAGACACAGACACAGACACAGACACAGACACAGACACAGACACAGACACAGACACAGACACAGACACAGACACAGACACAGACACAGACACAGACACAGACACAGACACAGACACAGACACACACACAGACACACACACAGACACAGACACACACACAGACACAGACACACACACACACACACACACACACACAGACACAGACACAGACACAGACACACACACACACACACACACACACACACACACACACACACACACACACACACACACACACACACACACACACACACACACACACACACACACACACACACACACACACACACACACACACACACACACACACACACACACACACACACACACGTGGTCACCCTTCATACGCAATTTAGATGGTTTTATTAATATTTTCTAGGATATAGATAGGTCTAAGTGCCCGGTGGCAATAAGCACGACCACCAGAACCTGAATCGACCACCACGGGAAAGTCCTACCATGTAAGGACCTGACGTCACAGTGACGTCATACATGGACATCGCCCGCATAAACACAAAACCGAGGACCATGTCGACTGATTACGTCATGTATATTTCATACACTCATATCCGAGAACCATATCGACTAGCCCTTCAGATGCGATGATAACCTTCCTTGTTGGATGACAGCCTTTGTTATGACATTGAACTGTATATCTTAGCAATATCAATAAGGTTGAAGCAAGACTGACATGTACACACTGGCGGATCTAGCCCACCGGTTTGGGGGGACAACTCTTGGCTTTCGGTGTCAGCCTCCGCCCCTCCCCCAATGGCGTGCCTAGGATTTGCATGAGAGGGGTCGAACGGATTTGGGGGCTGCCCATTCTGCCGTTATTTTTGGTTTAATAGCGCCGGATTTCGACCATTATGAGGCCCATTAAAAAAGTATATGTAGCCTATCCTTTCATTTTAGCAACCTCCAACACCAACATACGAAGCATGCTGCTCAACTGGGCTCACTGGGTCTGCTTGCCCGTTACTGACTAAACTAACTTCATGAACCTGTCTGACGAAAGAATATTGAACTGCTGATTTTGTCATCTCTTGCTGTAAGCAGAGCTTCAACAGCATAGAACCCTCGATGTGTCAGAATGTACTATGCTACCATATTGGGCTTCCAATTATAAAAATTACCTTTAAAATTGGAGATTATTTCACCCGGAACGCCACTTTTACCTCAGCAAAGGTTACTGCATTTTAATTCAGTTTACTTTTGTTGGTTTCGGGGGTCAAAAGACAATATGGCCCCCTTTGAAGCGCTTCGGGGGCCATGGTCGGAATGCCCCCCCCCCCTCCCTGGATCCGCCAGTGCATGTACAGACACGTGCAATAGCGCAGGCGTGGCGCGTAGCACGGGGCACCTGGTGCAGGAGATAACAGGTTGGTGACGGGGTACGATCCCCCTGGTTTGGTGCTATGCTACTGCGAATTTGTTATTTTACCTACTCGATGCAAATATTTCCTGAATATAGGGACCTGGACCTCCTGGTTTTGCGAGAGATTTCCACCCTTGCACCAGACGCGCAGTCAGGATCCGCCCAGATGGCCTGGCGGGAAGCGCCGGCAATTCTACCTCTCAAAATCTGAAAACTCTCGATTTCGGATACCATTTTCCAGAGGGCCCAGAAGTAGAACTGATCCGGAGTATTAAAAAGCACATAAAGTATATGCCGTGACATAACATACACCGTCTCCAGGCGAAGCAGTCGCCGGCCTGGTTCTAAGGACCAATTCAGTCTCTAAGGGAGGGGCAAATGGCTATGTACCCACTTGACAGCGCCTCTGAGGGGCACCCCGCAGTGGACGAACACCCAAGTAATCTTAGGGATAAGGCTTGTTATCTTTCACAAAGCCAGGGGTATCCAGTCCTTAACTGAGGACAACTTTTCATGTTTAATATGGAAAATGACAGCTTAGCATTAGCAGGGTGCCTAGCCAGTGAGGTTCGAGCAGGGGTGTTGTTTTATGTACTTTTGAAGGAGCGTTTACCCCCAATGTTCAATTTTGCCCCTCCAACAGTGACTCCCCCCACAATATGAAATGGATGTGGGCATACAGCGAAAAGCATGCAACTGCGGGCTGCGATCGGAGCGGGAGCGTCTATGGCCCTGGAAATAGTGACGTCCGCCGATTCACTCTCGTGACCTATCACTCAGGACGGTTTCCCGGTGAATGACAGTCGCCCTTAACGTCGCGACTATACCCTGTAGTGTGGCCAGCGTACTGGTGTCCGGATACACTGCGCCGACTGGCACCGTCTGCGCTGCTGAGTATCTTGCCACCATTGCTGACACCAAGCGGAGGCTTCCCAGAATTTGTCAGCTGCTGTGGCCAGTTAGCCCAAAGGAGCCTCCTCTGACAAGAGGGATAATGCTGTCCATGTTGCGTGCGGCAGCCATTGATGATATATTCCTCAACAGCTCACGGTCGTGCTGGGAATTTCCTGGGGTACCCAGTTCGGATTGCATGCGCAGGAGCAGCCGGAACGGCTGCCGCATTTGTGTTGTTTTATGAAAATTATTGAGGGGAAAGTGCAAAAGGCATAGGTGTTGTTCTATGAAAATTATTGAGGGGACAAAGTGCCACAGGATTAAGATAGGTATAAGATGTGGCTGTTTCACACGCGTACTGGAGGAGTGTGTGTGGGGGGGGGGACGGAATCCGTCCGTTTGTATTTTTGTTTACATTATCTCATAAACTGGCGGCGGCATTGTAATGCAATGTCGTGAATTCGTAAAAAATCGATAAGCGCATCATATGCAACACAAATCAAAATCCGTTATCAAATATACGAATTGCGGGGGTGTCAAATCGGCTGACCAAGGGGCGGCCAGCGAGCATTCAAGGTCACAAAGGTTTCGTCGGTACGGTAGAGCGACAGTGCGGTGATTCAGCAGATCACGACCTCATTTGACTTAAAAATCCTAGGGCCTCCAAATTTGCATTCAAGCTAGTACATTCGCAATGTACCCTCCAAATTGTGTGCGTGTAACTTCAGAAGTTTCCGGAATATTACGGGCAGGGGACGAATCACCCCCACCCCCACCTCCTCCCCTCTTCTGCGTGTTATATGAGAGACCCTCTGGCGCTCGTGATAATCGAACTTGTTCTCAGGTATATTTGCATGCCACTTGATCCGCTGATATAATAAATTAGCAATTGATGTCATGCTCAAGATCAATATAAAAACATAACCACACGTCTAAAAGACCAGGTATATAATTGTCCGACTCAATTGAAAACCCGACAAAAGAACAGCGAATGCAATTTTCAAACCGTTCAGTTCTATCAATGTGCAAGAGTTCCCCAGACACTTTTTCGCCGTTGCTCATATACTACATACATATACTTTCGGAGGAAGTGCCTTATTCTTGGTGACTTTAATCTAAAAGGATAAGAAAATGTTGGTATTGGCTTCCCATCATGCAGAAGATTTAGGAATTGCCTTGAAGAGGCCTGCAAGAGGCAATGCCTGGGAAATGCTTTGCCGGTAGCTCAGTTGGTTAGAGCGCTGGCCTGCACTGGTCTCCCCTGAACTGGCAACACAGGGTTCGAGTCGCTTCGCGCGCTCGCATTTAGCCCCCGGCCGGGAGTATCAGTTGGCAGCTGGCCCGATAAGGCCGGGGACGAGCTACCGGGCGGCCGTGTCGGTGCATTGGCGGCACGTTAAACTTTCGGTCTAAATTCTGCCGTTGAACTGGAATCCATGGATCGGGTGGTGGGGCCAGCGTTCACGCAACAAGCTCTGATTAGCAATAGAACCCTGGTTCCTCAAGCTACCCCAGCAACAACTCGGATTAAATTTATTTATTTTTTAAAGGAGAAAAAAAGAGAAAAAAGAAGAGGACCTGTTCTTACACCAATTTGTAACGGAATCTACCAGGCATGGCTCATTCTTGGACCTTGTATTCTCAGATTTAAGTGACTTGGTTCAAGACTTGACTGTAGGAGAAACTCTGGGAAGAAGTGATCATAACATAGTTAGATTCAAGGCACATGTAGTGGAAATTATTAAGGATAATTTGGTAAAGGTTCCAAATTTCAACAGAGCAGACTTTGACTGCATGAGAGCGGCTTTAAGTGCCATAAGATTGGAAGAAGAATTCTCCAATTTAAATGCCTGTGAAATGTGGGAAAAGTTCAAATCTTACTGGAAGGAAATTCAGATTAGACATGTCCCCAAAAGGAAAGACGCAAAAGAAGGATAGGAAAGCCAGCATGGCTTACACCAGATTTGATAAAGGCAATTAAGGCTAAGAAAGCTGCATTTAGAGTGCTTCAGGAACCTTCAAATATCGTAAATCTTAAGGCATATCGAAAAGCTAGGGACACTGTGAAGCAAAAACCAGAGCAGCAAAGCGAGCAAAAGAAATGGATTTAGCTAGGAACTGTAATGGGGACAGCCAAAAAAAATTTCAGTTTCTACAAGCTGGGTAAAGTTTCTAGCACAATTGGTCCACTGGAAGTAAATGGGACTATTTTGGGTGAGGATGCTGAGATGGTTGAAGAGCTGAGCAAGCAGTTTAAATCAGCGTTTACATTGGAAGATATGACCAATCTGCCGGCCGTACACCATAGTTCAATGACACGTGATCGGATAAATGATGTTGATTTCATTGATAGTGATGTTGTTTTCAATCATATCAGGAAAATAAAGCCAAACAAGGCAGCAGGACCTGATGAAATTTATGCTGGGGTATTGCGGGAAGCTGAAAAGGAACTGGCATTTCCACTTCCACTACCACTTATATTTCCCACAAATATACAGCATGTGTACCAATCTAAGGGGTCGTGGTTTTGCCGTAGACCTCATACAAGTATGAGGTCTACGGCGACCGTCATTGTGCCGGGAGGGGTCACCCACTCGTTTGGCAGATCTTGCACGTAATATGTCAACTGTTCTAATAGTGGTGGGCGCGAGAGGCGTGATGTCGGTGTACCATTACACGTGATGTCGGTGTACAGTTACACCATTACTTTAAGTGCAGTACAGTACACAGTATGCTATTACATTAACGTACAAGTATGGTAGGAAGCAACTATATTATTCGGTCCTCAAGCATTTGTGGTACCAGAGAGGGAAGTGTGCCATCGTGGGGCACCACTTGCATGCCCCGTTCATTCCTTGTATCTAGGTTGTTCCCAAGGACATATACCTGCAGAGAACATCATTAACAATTTGCACAACGCCGAAAATGGCAGTGCTGGATGACGTCATCAGTTATTTTTGTTCACACCATGAACTAAAAATGAAAACAAAGTTGATTAGTAACACACTTCAATGGCAGAAAGAGGCACCCGACCAACACAAGCGAAATACTTCCTAGGTGAAAATGAACAGGCAATAAAGGTCCACACTGCACACCAACATAAATGTTTGTATCTGAAGCATGTGCGTAGTTGGTGAAGGCGAGGGATACGAGGGTACGGTGCCAGGGCAATGATACACAGGGCGAAATCGCGCCCCCTCCCACCCCCGTCTATCGAGCACGGTCGTCGAAGTTTCCTTGATAACACACAACTCTAGTAGGCAACTCATACTTTCGAGGTTTCATGTGGGAGGAAAGGGTTCCCCTGCCGAGTTCTCAGGTGCCTCCTAAAAGCTTCTGAGCGCGGCCTGTTGGGTCATACGAGTCCACTGTTTGGTCACGTAGCGTCGCCAATCCCTCACTCAGATTGGTCGCGGGCGACGAGTAGAGGCAGGTGGGACTCAAGCTCACCACCTTACAGCTGTGAAGCAAGTACAGAGACGCCCAAATATTTGCTGAGGCGCTCTCGGATGGGCAAAGGGGCGCCACAATATTATGTTGCCGCCCACACCGCTATGTTGGCCTTGCCAATGTGTCGGGATACCCTTGGAAGCTTCGGACACCCCCTTGGAATTGTAAGGGTCCCTGCAGGTGCTGCAGTGCCCCAGTACGACCCGAGGAACGTTATTCCAACTTGGATGATGGCGGAATATGCTTGCAGTGTCGCCCTCTGCTCGTTAGGCACCTCAGCATCCTCACCTATAATTTCAAGCCCCCCTCCCCAGAATTTCACAGGGCGTCATAGGAGTTCAGATGACTGCGTAGTAATCCATTATGGCGCTTCTCTGTTGTCTCAAGGTGTCGGACGCTCCCTATTGTTTCGCGAATGTCCGCTTGGGATGGGAGGGGAAGAGGAACATTGGATGGGAAGAACGGAATTAGTTCACGAGGCACTTGGTTGCTAGACCACATAGCGTCGCCAATCTCTCACGCATATTGGTCGCGGGTCGGCTGGGTGAACCTGTCGGTTGTGGAATTCGAACCCACGACATTATGATCAAGAGTCAGGTCCCCACCGACTGATCTATCGCGATTTCGACCCCTGCACATTGAGAACCCTCCCCGATCCCCGACAGCTAAGACATTCAATATACTTCGTTATCCACGCTCTCGCTATGGCGCTTCTCTGAATTATCACAGAAGCGCCTTTTAAGCATCATGTCGCTTTTTAACTAGGATGCCCCTTGTGTTCGAATCCCTGCAGACTGGATTACTTGATAATTCAAAAACTGTCGCTCCCAGACAATTGTCCCCGCTGTTTTTGCTGTTCCTACACTACTGGTTTGAAGAATAGGTCAGAGACTGGAAATTAGTGGCGTCACAAAACTGAATCCATGAGGGCTCCAAAGACATCAACTACCTGTGCGGAAGACGTCATCGAACATGGAAAGACACCTGGTCATCAACATCATGATTAGAGGCACTTGAAAGTTGTGCATTTGCATTGTTATTACCGAATCACTGAAAATAACTGCACGATGCCATCAATATGAAAACTCTGAATGGACATTGTAACAGTTCTCGTTTATTACTTTGTCTATCAGTCTGGGCAAGCCACACATGTTTTGACTTTTGCGCGATATCTCACAGCACCTTTTTTCCCTTTTGAATGATGTTGTAAGCGCAGTACTTGACATCGCGCCAAGTCCTCCCGGCGAGTGTCTCTCCATTCTTACGTATCAGCTCCTTGCATTCATCGGCCCTGGGACAGCGCATTTTCGATATGGATGCCGCTAGTCCTCGCGTCACGACCCTCTTTTCGTCATCGGACCACCGTTTTTTCTGTATTGGACTCAGAACTAGTTTCTTCCCTGACTGCCTTCGTTTCGTGTTGTTGTCATGGCTCGATGCTGATGGGTCATTCAAGTCCATGGCTTCCTCATCTGATGTGTCCCCGGAGTCTGGTTGCTCGCTAACACCTGCGACTACCTCGACATCAAGTTCATCAGTCTCCGCTGGGTTTATGTCTTCCAAGCTTTTTCCTGCATATGCAGATATTCCAGCCTCCATAGCAAGTAGCAGCTTGGAGACCTTCGCAACCTGCAGCGTTTTTTCCGGAAGCCTATAAAACTCCCTATGAACATTGATGTCGTGTCCGAGAAACTTGGCTACCATGTCCACTTCGTGGGACCTTAGCTGCAGCACTTGCATCATAGTCGCAATATGCTTCCTGTAGCTGGTGGCCGTCACATTGTTCGCCGATGCCTTTCCAGCGAACTTCCCGATACAAGTACTCCCCCTAATCGGAATCGCGTTGGCCTCACCCGTTCTAACGAAAATTAACCGACAGTCTGGCGATATGCCAGCATGTTCTCTCTCTTCAATTAGTAGATCCAGGGCACTGATCATGTCTTCAGTGAGGAGGAGCGGTACACCTCTACCCCGTTTTCCCCTTATCACTACGTGCTTAAGGGTTCTACAAAGCTCCCTTTCGAAGGGTGCCAGCTGCGCAAGTATGTCAACATTGTGTTCACTTGTTACTTTTTGGTACGCTTCTACTGTGAGACGCTGCGTTTCGCCAGGCCTCCTCCTGTTGAACAGTATTACCTGCGCAAGTGTCACTTCAGCGAACTTTGCGTAGCTTTCCAGCGACGGGTTAGTCTGGAGACCAGTTTTCGCTTCCATGGCTTCTTGTTTCATCAGTTTGTGCACCCGGTGGACGTCCTCGGTCAACGGCAAACATGGAGCCTGGTTCCACTTTCGTTCGTGTAAAGTTCCCAGAGCCCGTGACGACACCAACACCCGCCACTCGTTGTTGTACAACGTGCAGAAGTCTTCTGCTGCCTGCCTAGTCACGCTGTCCCCGGTAACGATGCCACGTGAACGCTTGATGCAGGCACATTCGTGCAGCGAGTGCCCTAACTTGAGAGCCAGCGATGGAATGCCATAGTTGTTTCCATCATACTTTGAAATACTTCTTACAGCCGCAGCGATCTTTTTGAAGTAGGTGGGATGTATGTATCCGTCCAAGTCTGCTTTCTCGTCCGTCTTCTTCAGCTCCAGGACCAGCCGGCCAAGTTCACGCAATTTGTCACGGATATGTGCATGCATGTGTTTTTCATGACCGTGAGTGCAGTACTTTCTGGAGGCGAACTCCAAAATCAGTGGATCTTTTCGGCAGGCGAAGGTAACTTCGTCGCGTCTCATGCTGCACAAAACATCCATCACTTTCCTTTCTTCTTCACACGTAGCAGGCAGCAGCTTTCGGGATGGACCCTGGACTCGACCCTTGGAATCACGATTTTTGTTACACGAGTGTCTGAAAAGACTCTGGCGTGAAAAGAAACCCAAACACCGATGGCATGGCAGGAATTTGCTCTCCACGATAGCTTCCGCTGGAGGTCGCCTGGCTGGAATCAGCACACCTTTCCCTTTCCGAAGCACGTCACTGTTATGCTTGAAATTACCTTGATAAAGAATTCGACGGAAGATTTCACTACGTTGCTTAGAGCATTTTGGAAGTGACAGGGCATCTTTGACTTCATTTTCATTGTGGTGCACTCGCATCAAGTGTCGTGCCAACTTGCTATGCTTTGTCATACAAAAAGTACACACGTTTTTCTTGTCCCACTTCCTTCCCTCGCCGTTGCTTGCCCTTTGCACATGTATTTCGCTACTTGACCCTTCCCCGTTACGTTGCAGTAGGTCCATGTAGTCCTTGCTGTTCGAGAGTTTATCTGGAAAAGAATAAAACTAAATCAGAATACTACTAATGAACACAGGATGCAGACTACATCCGAATAATATTGTACGTTAGTTTTCGTACTATTTCGTTGGAACACATGAGAAATCGCCCTAAGTAAGGATACTGGTTTTACAAAATGCATGGTGCGCGGATCGACCTTCAGTATCGGCTGAGCGTGTGGATTTCCACTTACATGGGCACAAATGGGCGATCCTGTTGCGGGTGTGCGACGTGTACAACAACGCACATGCCCAATGGTAAATATTCCACTGGAGCACTTTTTTTGCCGTTTCAACACTTGTTTCGTAGGCACAGGAGAGTCTGCATGCACAGATAAACGCTACCAAGCGAGAGCTATCAGTCTATATGCCTACGCAACGAGATATATCCTGAGAACCGCGAACTCGATGCCCGAAGTCTGAATCCCAAGCAAGCTACACCACGAGAACGAAGGTGTTTCCATTTATATTATGCTGGTTCTCCTAGAGCCTTGCACAGGCGTAGCATATATATCCACTGGCAGGCATTTTCTTCCCTGCCCAACAACATGACCAATACCAAGGATGTGACGTTCGAATCTTCCGGCGATGTGATACCCATCTTCAATCACTCGCCATATATTTTTGAATATGCTACTAATCTGAACCAATGGTGGCAGAGGACGATCCTGGTGCATATCACTGCACGTAGGCAGAATTCCCCTTCAGTGGGTAACACCCTAGTGTCCAACGAGTACATTTATATTCTAGTCTCGCAGGCAACATGAAGCCAGTCTCAGAGCGGAGATGGCGTACATTCGGGAAAACGTGCCATTGGAAGTCGGGCCTCCAGCTGGCTTCGACACAAATGCTATTAGAATGTCGTATATGGATTGTACACCAGAATCTAGACAGGCCGCCGATCTCAGTACATCACCACGAAGGATGGAATCGCGTATAAACACCTGCTAAGTGAAGACCTATTGCATATCGTACACGAATGTCTGTGTATTCGCGGGCAAATACTCTCAAGCGAGGACCGTCAGACTAAACACTTACGAAGAGAGGACCAGTCTTCTCCGAGGACTAGCAATTCGCAGGCAACATGAAGCCAGTCTCAGAGCGGAGATGGCGTACCATTCGGGAAAACGTGCCATTGGAAGTCGGGCCTCCAGCTGGCTTCGACACAAATGCTATTAGAATGTCGTATATGGATTGTACACCAGAATCTAGACAGGCCGCCGATCTCAGTACATCACCACGAAGCATGGAATCGCGTATAAACACCTGCTAAGTGAAGACCTATTGCATATCGTACACGAATGTCTGTGTATTCGCGGGCAAATACTCTCAAGCGAGGACCGTCAGACTAAACACTTACGAAGAGAGGACCAGTCTTCTCCGAGGACTAGCAATTCGCAGGCAACATGAAGCCAGTCTCAGAGCGGAGATGGCGTACCTTCGGGAAAACGTGCCATTGGAAGTCGGGCCTCCAGCTGGCTTCGACACAAATGCTATTAGAATGTCGTATATGGATTGTACACCAGAATCTAGACAGGCCGCCGATCTCAGTACATCACCACGAAACATGGAATCGCGTATAAACACCTGCTAAGTGAAGACCTATTGCATATCGTACACGAATGTCTGTGTATTCGCGGGCAAATACTCTCAAGCGAGGACCGTCAGACTAAACACTTACGAAGAGAGGACCAGTCTTCTCCGAGGACTAGCAATTCGCAGGCAACATGAAGCCAGTATCAGAGCGGAGATGGCGTACATTCGGGAAAACGTGCCATTGGAAGTCGGGCCTCCAGCTGGATTCGACACAAATGCTATTAGAATGTCGTATATGGATTGTACACCAGAATCTAGACAGGCCGCCGATCTCAGTACATCACCACGAAGGATGGAATTGCGTATAAACACCTGCTAAGTGAAGACCTATTGCATATCGTACACGAATGTCTGTGTATTCGCGGGCAAATACTCTCAAGCGAGGACCGTCAGACAAATAAACACTTACGAAGAGAGGACCAGTCTTTTCCGAGGACTAGCAATTCGATAGGGAAAGTCTGAACCCCACAATCACCGTCTCCAGAAAAAACGTACCGTTGAAAGTCAGTTGTCTCAACCAGGTTGTGACAAACGCAAGAAGATAGCAACTTAAATGGTCGCCAGAGTCCTGAGAAATTGCCTGCTCCCGGACAACGCAATGCATGATCGCAAGGAAGCATATGCTCCGTGAAGACCTATCGCGTGGAACGCGTATACTGTGCGTATACGGGCAAACGCTACCAAGCGAGGACTGTCAATCTAAACATCCACGAAGAGGGGGACCTGTCTTCACCGAGTATCATAAATTCCGTGGCGGAAATATGAACCACAGACGTGCTAGCACCAAGAGTACGAAGCCGTACCGTATTCATATTGACCTTCCGTTGTTCCGTTGTTCCGCCCATTCTGCACTTGGAGCATTGCGCAAGCGTAGTGTAAAAACTCACTAGAGGCTCTTCTCTGCTCTACACAACGATAAAGACGAAGGATTTGAGGTTTGAATCTTCGGATGACCCAGTGATCATGTGCAATAGTCCATGGCATCTGTTTGCAAGTGTAACTTTGACAGGTATCACAATAAAAAAGTATCATGAACCGGTGGTGACAAGTGAACGATCTTAGTACGGATCACTATGTTGGTACCATTCCCCTTAGAGGGTAATCTGCCTTAGCCTCCCAAGCAACATGAATCCAGCCTCAGAGCGGAGAAGACCTATTGCATATCGTACACGAATGTGCATTCACGGGCAACTGCTTTCAAGCGAGGACCATCAGACTAAACACTCCCGGAGAGGACCAGTCTCAGAGCGGAGAAGACCTATTGCATATCGTGAACGAATGTCTATGCATTCATGGACGATTGCTCTCAAGCGAGGACCGTCAAACTAAACACTGACGAAGAGAGGACCAGTCTTCTCCGAGGACTAGCAATTCGATAGGGAAAGTCTGGACCCCGCAATCACCGCCTCCAGAAAAACGTACCATTCAAAGTCGGATGTCTCAACCAGATTGTGACAAACGCAAGAAGATAGCAAATTATATGGTCGCCAGAACCCTGAAAAATTGCCTGCTCCCGGACAACGCAATGCGGGATCGCAAGTAAGCATATGCTCCGTGAAAACCTATCGCGTGGAACGCGCATACTTGTGTGCGTGTACGGGCAAACGCTACCAAGCGAGGACTGCCAATCTAAACATCCACGAAGAGGGGGACCCGTCTTCACCGAGTAGCATAAATCATGCTAACACCACGAGTGCCACTGGTGACATTTGGATAAAACTAGACAGCTGGATTGGAACTCAAATCTGATGATGGGTATCCACTGGCACCAGAAAACTATATGATCTGGTGCACCCATGAGTGAGCTTCGAGTGGTAGAACCTGTGTTTTTTGTTTGCACCCAGCAGCACTTTAATCTGGTACACAGACTTACCACGTGCAACTCATCACGAATTCATCAATCTTTTGACTCACTCACCTGAAGTACTATGTGCGATTTGCTCTTCGACGTCAATACACTCTCTGCTGGTCGCACGGTGCCGCATAGATTGTGAAGCCATTTGGCGTTCCATTGAGTCGTCTGCTGACGGGAGTTCCAACATCAGCTCATCTTCGTCCGATTCGCTGCAAGCAGAATGATGTCAGGTTAGTTCGCAGTACCTGGTGTTTTCATCCTGGCTATACAGAATAGCATGCGTTATGAAGGTGAATGCGTCCTCTTCAAGGCACAAATATTAACTTACGTTGCTCTCGGTAATGTAAGCGATTTATATTTGTGTACGATTCTAACTTAAACATCTGGGACAATGAACCAATTATCTATAATTAACGCACGATGTATAAACAGATGTCAGCATAGCCAATAACAGCAAGAGATACAAATTCCTCATTGAATTGTAATATGTGTAAGCTTCCCACCACAAGATCAATCCTAAGGTGTTCCTAGTGCCAAAATGTCTGCAAATGGGAAGAAGAAACGGCAACAAATCCACATCGGAAAAGAAGCGGAACTCTGAAGAGTACACACAGTAGGATGCGACCTATCGCCTAAAATCAATTGGAGAGTGACCCTGATCATGCCTGAAGTGACGTTGCCGCTCCACGGCGAACCCATGACAAGGTATATGTAGTTATGGGCTGAGTCAGAATTATCAAATTTGCTCCGCTAGATGTCCATCCGATCTAGCACGTCACTATTCAGCTCATGACTGGCCGAACAGCACGCCTTGCTGACTGCATTGCTTCGCTCCACAACCAATCGTATTAAGGTCACTTGAACTTTCTTCCTCTCCTTCCGCCGCGACAAACGGTCACATAGTCCGAGGCGATCACGGTCCAGTGCTGTTACGGCTGGGGGTAAGCGATGGGACGTGACTGTGATACTTAGCACATGATTGACCGGCCGATTGGGCGCTGTACTTGGCAATGTTTGACAGCGAATCAATATACGAATAATTGCACCCATAGTCACGTCGTCACCCAAACTGAGTGAATTTCAGAACTGGGTATAACCTATGCGTAGACATCACAGCACAACTTCACTTCGTCTCGTCTTAAGCGTGTACGAAGACCACTGGCCGGGAAGGCTTAATTGCACGACATCTGTTATGTTAGGAACAAGCCCATCCTAGCTCTCTCGTCACGCGTTCAACAGAAACCACGACGACCGGATAACTGGTCGCAAGTTTTTGAAAGCATGGTGAATTCCAGCTCACCATCAAATATTAACATATTGGTCAATGTAAATTCTATCATACCTATTAGTTCAGGGAACCTCCGTACGTCACTTCTTAAAGCGGGCACCGTACACAGGCGGTACACGCTGGCCTGAGAAAATATGGCACACGCGTGGAAACCGACGTACATCGTTTGACACCATCCGTGGGTTCCTTGCCGGGTGCGGTCGACGCTTGGCTCAAGCAAGCGCGCTCCACATGCAACGTATTGCTCAAGTGCCCAGTCAAAATCGCGTGCTGCTAATGCTTTCCGGAATTACGGCTGCCGTAATTCCGAAACTACAGCTTTAAAACAAATTCTGAAATAGCAGAGGTGAGTAGTGGTGGTGCGATATCTGATGTTATTTGATGAGTTTAGTCGTACCAACATAGGGGACAGCAGGGCTCGAAAGTGAGTGGCGGATCACCTAGCACGCCGAACAGGCTGTGACTTACGATGCACTTGATGGTGGTTGCCAAACGGAGTCCTCGGAGTCCGAAAAGACCGACACATCTGATGGCTCCGGTGATCTTACACGGTCTTCGGATTCATCTGAGCCCGAAACGGCAGGGACATCCGTGGGCTGCTCGTCGCCAGAACGGCGTTCGTACCTGAGGATACATTGCAGTGTTGATCCAAGCGTTGCCTTCGCCAATGCCTTGCTGGTGCCATAGTGGGATTAGTATACAGTGAACGAAATGTTTACTGTAACGACATTCCAGTCATCGTATAAGTAATGCTCACATGGAGCCAGGTTATTGGTCAATAGCCATGGCACATGCTGGGGTCAAGTCTCCTATAGTTTGTTATGTTTGACTCGTTCTGTGTTCATTATTCCAGATAACAAATAATCGTTTCACGAACACAGATGCGTGATCAAAACAGTTGGCATCTCAATGATGAACAAAATTACGCATTGCAAGTTTAACAGTATCTTCGTAACATTTCGCATCGCAACTATTCCATTTACCGGTCGTCGCGAGGTAGGTGCCAGGATGAATCATATGAGTCGGTAAAGGACGACACTGACAGCGTGGACATGGATGACAGTCTGCGAGGCACAGTCTGCTGCGTCCTGAAATTTCAGAGAACGTACCGTTCAAAGACAATATGGCCATACCAACCAAGTAGAACCTTAGGTTCGTTTACAACACGATCAACTGTTAGGTCAGATAGCGTCGCCAACCTATCGTCCCGACTCGTTGCGAGTAGACTGACTAATCTGACGGCTGTGGGATTCGAACCCACAAGCGTACAATCGATTGTCCAACGCCCTGCCTCGACCCCCATAATGATCACAATCAGCACGCGATGAATTTCCTGTAGTTGCAAATTGTGGGTAGGTGATGCAAGATAGAAGGTCGGAGGTGCAAGAAATACCACACATATGGAGAACTGAGGGAGGGAGGCAGGGAGACATCTTCAGGAATGACAAAGCAACAGCAATAGCATACAGAGGCGCACAACCTGAGCTAGGCTGAAAAGCAAACATTGGGCAAAAACACGCGACGAACATACGAAATTCCCGGCCCAGAATAGATGTCACCTACGTGGGACGAAACCTTGAATATGCGTCGATAACAATAAACATTATTGGTAATATGTGTTTCTGAAGTGTGGAAATGACGATAGCGAATCGTCAATTCCACTCTTGGAAAATGGAGATGGAAAATCAGAGGAAATGACGACAGCGAATGGGAGATTTAACAATGAATATATATATATATATATATATATATACATATATATTGGTGTAATTTGGCAGTCTACTTATTTGTACATGCCTGTTTCAAGGTAATAGCTATGTCAGCTTATATTAGCTTCTTAGTGCATCCTTCCAAGTTATGGGATGTTAATTTCGATTATTGATCATGATATTACGCTGTTTTACAATACAATCACGGTTATGACAAAATCGAATTCAACAGACGCGTGTAAGTACGCACGTACGCACGCAGCGTTCGATGTATCCTTTTGATTCCTAAACGTGGAGAGGAAAATGTCTCGGCCGTCATACGGAAGAGGATAATTTCATTCCTGTTTGTGCTCTCAGACTTTCTTTTGTACTCCCCGGTGTGATCCAGGCTTTTTTTTAAATAGTTGGAGTTGCTTTCTTTCTTTTTAAGGCAGTGGGTGGATCCTAGATCATCTGGTCATACAGTCATGCTGCACCCAATTAGAGCTGATGTCAAACATTATTAATCTTTCAAACAAGAAAACCGAAGGTAATATTCCGGATACGACAGTGTTTTGGATACAAATAATCCATGACGTTGCAAGTTATTTGTATTTAGAGGCACTTCGACCAAAAGACGCGATCATTTAACACCCACGAACTAATTTGCTTCTCAACCATGCACGTGCGTAATTTGTCAAAACATGTACACAGATGAAACACTCTGGTCGGTGGAAGTTCAGAACACGCGTGGAATCTTACGCATGTCATTTCCCCACCATTCCCACGTTCTTTCGATGTCCGCTGGCGCTTGACAAGTGAAAATGTGCTCTACATGAAAAACATTATCCAGAAGTGCCCAGTAAATTTAACGTGCCACCCGATGCTTTTCGAAGTACAGTTCACGTGAATGGCATTGAGCCCGCCAAAATAAAGTCTTCATGTCCACGCAAAAATATATACAAATAACCTCAAAATTCGTGTGACGTTTGGGAGTCTGGTTAAAAAAGTATTGTTTACGAGTTATAATAAGAGTGAAAAATATACGTAGAAGGCGGATGATAATGCTTCAGGACAAATAATACTTTGTCTAGACAATGCCTGATCTCGGAAACCTAGTCAATGGCAAAAACGGACTTTCTAGACATTTTATTCATAGTCATTATTGGATGTCTGCAGTTGTACCTCCCATTGGAAGGAGCAGGAAAGGATGTAAGTCGAAAAGCATTGATGACATTGAATGGCAGAGTGGAAAATTACTCACATGCTCATCTGCCATCAAAATCTGACCATTTTGGGATGTTGTGGAGAGGAATATTTCATTTGATTTCTTACCGGGTCGGCTTGGTCAGCTGACGACTACACACTGATTAGCGCCAGTCCGTCCTCCAGTCCGGCAGCCTGTCTATCTCGGCGTGAAATCGTTGCGAGCACTTGAAATAACTGAATAATCAAGTCTCCTGTTGGCATCTCCTCTCACTACCTACCTGTGAGGCGCACGAGGATCCAGTGGCGCAACGATGGGTTTCACTGCTGCTACAGGATCATGATTGATGACATTCATGTTATCTGTAAGACAAAACAGGGCACGGCGTCAGTACGAGTACAAGTTAGGCTTAATGTCTGGTATCTGTCTGGCGGTGTTAGGTCTTCCATGTAAAAGTGATGAAAATGATGCAGGACCAGGGTATGACTTGTTTAATAGTTGAAAGAGAACATACATTTAAAGGGTTAAATGGGAAAATAGTTCAAATGAATAGTTCAAATGAAAAATTTGACCAATGATATCAAATGCATTTATTTTGGCCAAAACCATAATGCATACTGTTACTCCATGCAGGGAGGTGCTTAGTAGCAATATCCAACATATCATTTCGATTAGCAACATTTGATAACAGCCGACGCATAAGTTAGACAATTCTGCATTGTCGAAATTCAGCGCCTTGTTCTGTACCACACACATTTTCCCATCGTTGCTGTTCATACTATTATCACGCTGTTAACTAATAGACAGAGCTAGATAATAGAACTAATAGAGCCGAAATAGATACTTACATTTCACTGCTACCATGCTACGATGGCGACACAACGGGGGCGTCCTGATTCCTCCGACAGCCAGGATCTCGTTCGTAGGGTCTTGCCACGCACTCGAAGTGGAATCCGTGTAGGCGGTGCTAGCGTTGGCGCGTGCAGCACCCTGCACAGTCGGGGTCGGATCCGCGGAGGCGGTGCTAGCGTTGGCGCGTGTAGCGCCCTGCACAGTCGGGGTCGGATCCGCGGAGGCGGTGCTAGCGTTGGCGCGTGTAGCACCCTGCACAGTCGGGGTCGGATCCGCGGAGGCGGTGCTAGCGTTGGCGCGTGTAGCACTCTGCACAGTCGGGGTTGGATCCGCGGAGGCGGTGCTAGCGTTGGCACGTGTAGCACTCTGCACAGTCTGGGTCGGATCCGCGGAGGCGGTGCTAGCGTTGGCGCGTGTAGCACTCTGCACAGTCGGGGTCGGATCCGCGGAGGCGGTGCTAGCGTTGGCGCGTGTAGCACTCTGCACAGTCGGGGTCGGATCCGCGGAGGCGGTGCTAGCGTTGGCACGTGTAGCACCCTGCACAGTCGGGGTCGGATCCGCGGAGGCGGTGCTAGCGTTGGCACGTGTAGCACTCTGCACAGTCGGGGTCGGATCCGCGGAGGCGGTGCTAGCGTTGGCACGTGTAGCACTCTGCACAGTCGGGGTCGGATCCGCGGAGGCGGTGCTAGCGTTGGCACGTGTAGCACCCTGCACAGTCGGGGTCGGATCCGCGGAGGCGGTGCTAGCGTTGGCACGTGTAGCACCCTGCACAGTCGGGGTCGGATCCGCGGAGGCGGTGCTAGCGTTGGCACGTGTAGCACCCTGCACAGTCGGGGTCGGATCCGCGGAGGCGGTGCTAGCGTTGGCGCGTGCAGCATCCGGCACAGCTAGAGTCGAATCTGTGAAGGTGGTGTTGCCATTAATAAAGATACGTTTGCTCCCCTGTTCACCCAAGGAGAGAAAGGTATGGGCATGGGGAGGGCGCACGAGTTGGGCGAATCGACTTGCAGTGAAGGTAGATCTAGAAAGGTAAATTTGCTAAGCATGAACCAAAAACCTAGGCTGCCATTTGCCTTGGAAAAAACGCTCCATAGACGCAATTAACACTCACCTATTGCGGAATGGTAAGGACTTGTTCTCATACAGCACGGTAAAGCACATCTTATATGTAACGGTGTGCAGCACTCTGCGGGAACGACTATGCGGTAACGGCTATGGGCGTCAAATTTATATCAGGAGGCAATGGTAGAAAGGAACAGTGATCAAAGGATGGCTTACTTTCGTAATTATCCACGAGACTGGGATGAAGGTTTTGCGCCGGTTCCCATGTAGGTACTCTGGAAAAGAGTGGCAGTGGTTGGCAAGCTAATGGCTAAGAACATGCTTTGGCGATTTGTCGTGGAATCACCATGTACATAATCTGTCCTCTTCCTATGCTCTTTGTGTTAGACGTTCTGTTGCTGCTGGCATCATGCGTAGGTGCCTTGACGACCAACCAGACAACGCCACTGAAATAGTGGGTGAAACAGAACTTGACTGCGCTACCGATTCAGGGCATTTGTCTCGGGATAACACACATTGGAATTGATACAAATTAATCTGACATGTACTTTACCAATGCAAAAAAAGGAATTTGAAGTAGGGAATGCGCATAGGATGACATGGAATCATAGATCATGGAAATGCTTTACAAGTTCACCATGTGATTTCGGTGCCTCGGACCGTCCCTGCGCATTTGCAGAGGATATGAGTCGTCCTGTCATGTTAACAGCTTTCATACCAATTGCACTAGAAAAAGAAATTATAAGAATTCAAAAACTACCTTAAACTGCAATTGCAACATATTTAAGCTTAACCCGCGCACGTCGGGAGGGGGGGGCAGATATCTGCCCCCTCCGGTTTTTCCTTATTTGCCGCCAATCTAACCGGGTTCGCAAGGCCAAGCTTCGCATAGCTGTCCATTGGTCTTTTCCGCATATCCACATACATTTTTAATCCTGGGTCATCTCAGGTCAGGTCACTAGGTCAGGCGAAGTGACCCAACTACACTCGGAGTTCTAGGTGGCATAACTTCCACAATAATTGGGCGATTGATTTTAAACTTATAACATGTCATGATCTCATCAGGGACCATAATATGTATATTGGGGTTTTCTCGTAGAATTGACCTTAGGTCAGGTCGCGGCCATGGCTTCCCCATTATAGGGCTATGGTAAAATATACAAATGTTTCCTATTTACATACATGTGCTCGGAATGATCTCACAACGGTTGTGGCATGTAGATGGAACCTATGTTCAATGTTACCGCTGACATTTTTGCTCAGTGACCTCACCAAGGTCTCTGAGGTCACCTGAGATCACTACACATTTCTGCGCATATCGCACTGCATTGAGCTAGAAGGCTGAAATTACCGTCATCGTGCTTGTATCGCCAAGACGTGTCGATTGATACATTACATGACCTCCCTAGGCGACTTCATGACCTTGACCTGAGGTCATGCCTTCATGGCCTTGACCTGAGTTTCCGTTGACCTGACCTTAAAGTACACCGCCTACTGTCCGTAGCTCATTTCAAGGACTGTCGAATAGCGTTCGCCGTTTGTTTCTATCTGTTACAGGTCCTGATATATGTGTCAACAACTGAGTCCTACCTGATCTGGTCGAATTTGACCTATGATGACCCAGTAACCTGAATGTTGACCTGAGCGAAAAATTGCCGAACCGCTTTCGATGGAGCCCGTCCCCAGCTATCCAACGCCGTTTTCCGTTTGTCGCTAGCTAGCATAGTTCTAGAGATCTTAAGGGGGCAACCATCATGTCATGTCCCCCGGACATGCGAAGTTGGCGCGGACCTCCGGGCGTGCGAGTGTTAAGCATCTATTGGTAGTCTACTTCTTCCAGCATGTATACTAAATATCCAGCATGTATACTAAGATGGAAGGTTCTTGCACCAGCGATTTTCCTGCAAAAAGCACCATAATAGGGAAGCAAACATTCATCTATTGAGGGCATATGCCCTAAATGCAGCAAACAACTTTTGAGGACGGCGACCTTGTGGAGTGCACCATGCAGTGTATACAAATTAATGTTGACTTAAGCACCAAACGTAAGCAGGGTTAGAAAATAGGCTGCTGATGCATTTTTATCATCCCGAACAATATCTTCTCCAGAAAATCATAATCTCATTCGACTCATTGGAAAGTTGATTGGTGTTGCTTGACAATGAACTGCTCTGTGCAAAATATTCACTGGAACGAGAAAAGTGGGATTCTCATGTCACAACAGTGTCCTGATTTTTTTTTGCAGTGAGCAGAGTGAGTAGGGTGAGTAGAGTGGAGGGTGGTGTTAAAAACCACCTGATGCTATAAAAGTGCAAATGTATATGGATAATGCCTACTGATGAGCAACTTTTTATGACCTTTGGTGATTCATGATGGTGACGTCAGTTGTGTATCTGCTGCATTTACCAGTCGGCAGTGCTGCTGCCAGAAGCCAGACCCACTTTCAAAGATCCAAGTATTCTACAAGTAAGTTAAAATGTTTATGCTAAAAAAATTGTCATTAAGTCTAAAATTGTGCAAAAAATTGTCAAGTAAGTGTTGGTCTCCACTCAAATTCATGAACTTCGTGACACTGCCACAGGCTGGAATACAAATATCCCCTGCATATCACACTACCACATAATTCTACTTTCCACATCCAGGAGTACAAATCCGACCCTAGACGCACGTACAGTTGCTTCAGCATGCGTGACTAAAGATACCAAAAAATCGCAAACGTCAATCAACCCAAGTAAAAAGGAAATCTGTCAAAAACAAACCATTATACTTTAAAGTTAATCATGATACATATATGGATTTATTTTCCAATGCTATGAATAAAATGGATGCATTATTCTTTTTTAAAAAAAATAATTTAACGATCGCGCCTGTAGGTTCTCCAAGGTCAGCGTCTCCACGGAGGAACATTTTGCCCATCTCCCTGCCCAGATTAAGAAAAAGCACTTCAGCTAGACAAATATAAATGAGATCGTGCCCATCACAAGCTTTGCTTGGCATTGGACTCCGATACAAGCGACCAACACAGCACAATGCTCGGACTATATACTTACATAACAAAATAAAGGTCTCGTGGGGACGAACCGGACGCACATCACAAAGCTGACCTCGTGTCAAAAATGAAAAGAAGAAAAGCCAGGAAATATAGCAACCTTTTTCGTCGGTGGCATATGTCCGATCTTTTTTTTCGCACTTACAAGGTCTTTCAAGCAAATGCCTCCATCCAAGTCCTAGAGCCACAGCAAGCGAGCCTTACGTTTCCCAGGATACTTGGAAACAGTGAATCACCATTGCAGCTTCCAAGAATATTAGACCTTCCAAAATATTAGTGTGATCGTGTTGCGACCAGACGGAATCTACAAACTTACATATGGCCCGGCTGGCCAGAAGGTAAAGGAAAAGTACCAGTAGCTTGTATGTGCATTCACATATGTCAATAATAATTTGGTAATGAAGCAGCAATGCATCGAAGAATGGCTTGCCACTCACCTGTAACCCTGCCACTTGATTAGGTACATCACGCCCGATGGAGTGATCTTTTTTCCCCTGATGGCTTCCACGTAGTACAGAATCTGTAAAAAGCATCGCAACAAATATTATCATAAATACTTGGTTACGAATCTTAGTGGGAATCGTTGATCTAAGCTACGAATCACCTTATTCGCGTCCGTTAAGGTTTGCTAGTAGGATTTTGCGAAGTGGATCCCAACGATGCATACAGATGGCTATTATTTAGGGTATCGGGAGCATCGAACCATATAAGGTCATTTAGCGCCCATTACGGAGCAAAGGACTACATACTCAAAGGCATGTTTCAATCGTACAGTCAATCGAATCATCCTAACCGTCTTGCGTATGCTATTAACCCGTCCCGTCTCGGGGGGGGGGGGTCTTCAACCGCCCCCCTCTCAGGTTATTCGCGGATAGCAGACGAACGGCGCGCGGTAGCGCGCCCAAATTTGGCATATAGGCTTGGTATATCATAAATTTGGCATATCCCACATCAATTTGACATGCTGACTAATTTTTTTTAGGTCAGGTCATCTAGGGTCAACGAGTTAGTCGAGGTCAAGTGAGGTCACCTCCAAAAAAGTTCAACCAGTCGTCACGCTTTAACGGATACAGATATTTTTATGAAACTTTCAGCGTTTGCTTATCTTTACGGATGCAACAAAATGTACGAGTTGAATTTTTCATTTATTTTCGTTTTTGACTACATATAAATTTTGCGTATTTGCCATATTGCAGTTCAAACACAGGATTCTGACTAAAGTAAGCATTTTTTATTAGGGCAAGTTGGCTTCCAACATTTCTCGGTCTGCTCTACCGATTGGAAAAGGAAAATTAAAGAAAACTTGAAAACTTAAAATTTTTAAATTTCCAAATGTTTATTTTTTATTTTTGAAGGGCCGAAAAAATTATACACCTGGTCGATTTCGCCGTCCTTTTCTCATTCCAAATAATTGTTTTATTTCTCATATCCCCAAAATGAACCCCCCAGATTAAAAAAAAACATAATGTAAGTCGTGAAAATCTAGCCCCCCTAGTGACGTCACTTTTGGGGAAAAATTTATTTGGAGGGGGGGGGGTGGACCCGGACCCTACTCGTCGAGCGCTTTCCGTTGACATCTCTTTCGTTTTCGTGCGATGCTTAGTTTGGGTTTTAGACGGTGGTCTTCAACCGTCCCCCCCCCCCGAGACGGGGTGGGAGGATTTGACAGGAAAGACGGCGCGGGTTAAAGTAGCACTTTTGCAAAGAGCCACCGCCCGGACAGTAGAGCCCTCACCAATAAGGCTGAGGAACAGCCTTATTGGTGAGGATTAATAAGGTTAGTCCCAAAATATTAATTATCGTAACTCGAGTTACCATGAGGAATTGCTAATCCACGGTCAACCAAGTAACGAGCTTGGCCCCCTGTGGTGCCATGGACACACAGACGCACAGGAAATAGCGATTCAAGAAATCAAGCTTGATGTTAATTGTCGTGTACACAAGAATTCATTCAGGGACGAATATGGAATTCCAGTCCTATGGCTAGCTATTGTTCCTCAAGTCGTAGAAACAAGTCGATCATATTAGGCGTGATATGATAAGTAAATATGTATTTTTAACTTCTTTTCTCTGTAAATTCCTTACCTCCAGCTTACTTCTCTTCCGTGCGCCCTGGGGCGCTGCATTTTGCTTCTGCTTCATGACACCCTGTAAAAAGTGAATAGTGTGTGATAAACATCTCATGTATTTAAGTAGATAAGCCTGTTATACCTCACCATCCATTCGCTCATTTTTCTTCCTACCTGCCTACCTACCCACAAATGCACCACCATTCATGGAATGGAAATTGTAATGGTGGCAACGGTCCGAAGTGACCTATGTATTCAAGCACTGCATAATTGGCAAAGCAGCTATAAGAACATTGCTTATAAGCATGCTACTAGTTAAACAAAAATTGTTTTGCAGTTGCTTATGGGGTTTGAATTATACCTTACAATCTGGATGAGGTAAGGGCAACTTTGCACAACCAAATACAGAGTTGCTACCTATAATTCTTCAGTCTCGTGACAGTCTCATCTTGCACTTTCCAGTGAATCTTAAGCACATTATCACATCATCTCTGCCAAGTAGGACAGTTCAACTTTCAAATGCATGGTTAGAGACCCTGGGTGGGTTGTGGGATCTGATTCCGGACCCACTGGTTTTATTGCCGTTAACCCGCGCCGTCTCTCCGGCCAGATCCTGACTTCGGGGGAGGGGGGCGGATAGTAACCCCTCTCTAAAATCCTAACTAAGCGTCGCACGAAAACGAGAGGTGTCATCGGAAAGCGCTCGACGAGTAGGGCCCGGTTCCAACCCCAAAACAATTTCCCCCTAAAGTGACGTCACTAGGGGGGATAGATTTTCCCGACTTTTCACGATTTACATTGTTTTTGGCTCTGGGGAGTTAATTTTGGGTATATTTGAAAACACAAATATTTGGAATCAGAAAAGCATAGCGAAATCGACCAGGGCCATCACATTTTCTGGCCCTCCAAAAAAAATCGTACATCCTGCCAGTGTGGCATCTCAAGAACAAAAAATACTGTACACATGCTTTGGAAGGTGATTAAACAGTGTGACCTTTCATTCATGCTGCAATAGCTCCTGACCTTACTTAAGTTTTGTAAAAATTTGTCTTCTGGTTACCTTAAATTGCAGTAATAGCCAATATTATTCTTAAAATGACATATGGGCTAGAAGAAAGCAATGAAACAGGCGGACATCGTGCATTTTTTGTGTTGCTAATGGAATGCCAATAAGTTCAAGCTTCAACACGAGGTCTACGACAATGCACATAAATAATTGACACAAAATTATGTTCAGTGAAGGCAATAAGTTTGGAAATTTAGGTATGGCCAGGACTGGGGTAGAAAAATTAGGGCATTGCTGGATTTTTGGGATGCAGAGCATTAACCCTCTCCAGAAAAATATACTAATATTTTTGTCACTTGGAGGTTGAATGATGCTGTTTGA